>JARHVA010000455.1:590000-920000 GCA_037957365.1 Torreya grandis | reverse complement strand
GATATTAGTTTGATTTTTAGGTGAAGGTAATTTTGAGACAACCTCAATCTTCTTAGGATCATTTTGTATCCCTTTAGCTAAGATATGATGGCCTATGACAATTCTTTGATCTACCATCATTAGACATTTTTTATGGCTTAGGTATAATTGATGTTGTTCACACCTGGTAAATACCTTGTCTAAGTTTTTCAAAGCTTCATCAAATTAATTTCCATGTACTTCAAAATAATCAATGTATACTTCAACACCATCACTAGTGAGATCATAAAATATGGTAAGTACTACTCTTTGAAAAGTGGTTAGTGCGTTATATATCCCAAAGGGTAAAAATATGAATGAAAACATCCCCCAAGGAAATGTGAAGGTGGTTTTAAAAATATTATTTAGTTGTATTTTCCAAATCCATCTAAGGAGGAAAAGTATTTTTTTTCTAGCTAGATTGTTTTAGACTTGATCAATAAAGGGCAATGGGAAATAATCTTTCTCAGTTGCTTTGTTAAGTTCCCTATAATATACACATATACTCAATTTTTTTTGGTTTTTAGGTATTATTAATAGAGGTGAAACCTATTGAATATCCTATGTTGGATATATAAATCCTACTTGTAATAGTTTTTAAATCTTAGTTTTAACCATGTCTCTTAATGCAAGGTTTATTCTTATTTGAGTTGTTTATTTGGTTTTATGCTTTCATTATAGATGTGGTGGGTGTAGAAACTTGGATGGATACCCTTCATATTATTTTATTTCCATAAAAAATATTTTTTATGAGTTTTAATATGTCAAATATCTTGATTTATTATTCATTAGTCAACCAAATGTTTATGTTCAACATTTTTCCTGACTATCTTGAAATTTATTTTGGTCCTGGATAGATTGCATTTACTTGCCTAAATTCACTCATTAATGAATTAAAAGGGAAATAATGAGGCTTAAACATGTGGAATGTGGTTATTTATTTGATGAAAGACTCTCCTTAATAGAATACTCTTGAGAATGGGTAATGAAAAGCTGAAAGGAAGGATCCCTAACTATTTTGTGCCTAGATAACAATAATCTATTAGAGAGATGTGTGATCATAAATTTCATTATGAGTGTCTTTATAATTGATTTGAAAATATTAAAAAGATAGTTTGGAAATTTTTGGCACTATTTTGGTGATCTTTGGAGTTAGACTGGTGACTTTTGGATCCATTCTAGTGACTTTTGGAGCTATACTAGTGACTTTTGAAGCTAGTCTAGTGACTTCTAGAATGATACCATCTACCTGAATATAACCAATAAATTATCTTTATAGATCATTTGCATGTTTTTCACTACTACCATTACTAGATATTAGATACTATTGGCATTTTTATTAGGTTAATCTACCCACAAGTGATCTATGGGTTTTATGGATTGTTTTTTCAAATGAATATAAAGAGATCTTCTTTGATTTTAGTCCATTTGAGATTGTCATATCACATGAACTACAATCTATAAGAGATACTATTGTGACCAGTCATGGCCTTATTAGGATTAATGGATAACCCAAATTTTGACCATTTGGTTGGAGTATCATAAAATCTCTATGATATTCTTAGGATTCTAACATAACTTGGATGTCCTCTATAACCCCTTCTAGTTTAACAATTGACTGGTCAACCATTTTTAGAATTATGGAAGTTAGTTATGATCTAGATGGGAGAGTGACTTTAATGTGTATAATGTCATTACATTAATATAAAAACCTAAATACACTAACACATTAAGTATTTACTTATTACCTATGGATACTATGATGACTGGACTTCTTGGGTCTTTATATTTTGGTAAGAAAAACTTTCATGCTCAGATTTCAACAAGATTACCATCTACTTGTATGGTTTTGGGATACTATATTTTTATTATTAGAGTTTTGACATATATAAATTTGATGATTCTATTAAGTTATATAATTTATCTTATAGATTGCAATAGTGGTATCTCAATGATCAAAATTTTTAGTTCTAAAACTAAGTCAAATTCACCTTTGTGTGATGTTTGCTAAAGTCTATTAGGAAATAGTACTGGTGATGGTATAACATAAGAAGTGGATTCCTAAGTTTTTTTACTTCTCCTAAATATTATATTTCTCCTTAATTAGATCATGGGGAAGGTTTGGTTCTTCCTTTTCATTTTAGATCTCTATGATAGTTGGTGGGGACAAATTGATTTTTCTTAAAAATAACTTGACATTATCATAATTTATGATATTTAACCCTATAGATCCTTATTATTATGTACCATAGATAGGGGATACCTATTTATTATTAGGGTTTACCATAGGTTAGGTAGGTAATTATGGTTGGTTTACTTGCTCATTCTATGGGGGTTTGTTGATAGGAGCAATAAATAAGGCCTATTGAAGTGGAAATATCCTTTGCTAGTTAAACATAGGTCAAGGTTCCCATGGTTGATTCTATTGAGGAAACCATAGTTATTTACTATGCTATGCCACCCAGGGATATTGTGGTATGCACTCTTATGGAGATCAATCTAGTGGTCCCCACTATTGTGGAGGCATTGGTCCACCCCATGACATCACCTATGGATTGGAAAGAGCTATGAGAACAAATTGATTTAGATTATGATGGTAAAAGAAATGTTTCCCCTATATTTTTGAGATATAATTGAGATATTCCATAAGTTGGTAATTTATTTCAATTAATTCTTTATGATAGATAAAATACCATAATTTTTGTATCATGATCATTTGTGTCACAAATACCACACATTTCTATTTTTTCAAGAACATAATTTCAGAGGGCATGTTTCAACCTACATCTTGGACATTATATAGCTAAAAGTTTAGTGGTGGAATTATTTTTTTATTATAACCCATATAATGTGGTATTTAGGTGTATCAATATGTCTATTTTAATATTTGTGAACTCTTTCATGCTCTGACTTACCTCATTATTGCCTTTCCCTATTTTAAGTTTCCTAATACAAACCTTTGTCCTTAAGTAGTTCCTACATAACTAAATAATATCATTTAAATCAAGTTTATTTACATATCCTTTCCCCATCAGGTTTCAAGATTATCAAGTATCCTCATCCACTCCTTTCAATAAAAATGCTTTGCATAGTTCTTCTTCCAATTCATATCCACACCTTCTAAGGATAAATAGAAAATAATCATTACAATCTTCCTTGTTTTTCTTTTTTCTATTTTATATGGAATAAGTACTCTTTTCTATCCTATACCCTATAGTAATCTTGATATTTTTCCAATAATACATTTTTCATTACATACCATGTATGAATGGATTCTAGTTGTAACCCCATAAACCACCTCATAGATGAATCTTTGAGTGCTGAAGGAAAAAAATTCAAAATTGTTTGTCAGTCTTGTAGTCATAGGCTAGACATAATATTTTGACCTCAAACAATAATTAGTCATGATCCTTTGTTTACATTCCCTTAAAATTAGGTAGTATAGTTGGGTATATATTCTTCAATATAGCATTTTAATCTTGATATAGGATAATAGGATAGGTGAAGTCTATTCTAACTAGAGGAGTTGTACCTACTTCAACCTTAGCTTGAGGGTTTAATATGTTTCTTAGATTGACTCCAATTTATTCCCACTTGATATTGTAAATAGTCTTTATAGGTGGTGTAGTTTCATCTAAAGTGGCTAAAAGGATACTTGATTGGGATTATGTATCAAATCCTTGTATTAAAAGTTCATTTAGACCATATTGCTTTCTATGAAAAGATGTAGCATTTCTAGGGATTTATCCTAAGGTTCAGGTGATGGGAATGGTGATTCTTATTCAATGATGGGAAGTTCCCAAAGTAATTCTTTCCCTAAGAATTATTCTATCCCACTTTATCCATGTGAGTTGTTGGTGCTTATGGTGTTTTTTTTGGGATTTCTTAGGAATATATCTTGAATAATAGGAAGTACTATTTATTAAAATATTAGTTTACATTATTTATACCCTATTAACACTTAAAAAATCCATTGAAATGATGCCAAAAATAACGAGGGTCATTATGTAATCTTGATTTAGTTGATATATGTCACGTTAATCTAAGTAGTGTCTAACGACTATCTATAATAATATATACAAAGGTTTGTAATTACCAATTTTGTTTTGGGTGTGATTTGTGGATTATCTAATCTATTGATATAGATGATCTAGAAACTAGGTTTAATTCTTAGATAAAACAAATAGTTTAAATATCAGATTCTAAAACTTTTAATTTCCATTTAATGACATAGAAATTGGTTTCATAATGTTATAGGAATGAATGTGAAGTATTTAACAAAATCTTTAAAATCATTACTACATTTAAAACTCTTGTTTTGTGTCTTTTATAATATCCCATAATTAATCTTAGTGTCTCATTAATTCATTCATGAACTTAATTAAATGAAATTAACTCAGAGATAACTGAAAAGGAAAATTAACACCAAACATGATAACAAAGCTCACCCATTTAGGCTACATCTCTAGGTTCATGAAACAATGAAATGATCCATTTAAAAATGATGCAAATGTAAATAAATTACCCTCTTACATATCAATGGATTTAGAGGACCTGTAATGTGATGCTGAAGTTGATTTTGAAGACTACAATTTGTCTTCTCAAAATCCATAACACCTTTGTATCCTTCTTTGTACATTCGATAAATTCTTCTCTAATAAGAGTATCTATAAAAATCTTAAAATGGGCATATACTAGTTTAGGATTGTCTATATATTTATTTTAGACCTACAAATCCTTAAAGGAACCTTGCAACTATATATACATATACATCCTCCTTGGCCTTATAGTATAGAGGCATTAAAAATATAGTCGGGTTTCTCTGTGTATCAATACACAGATACATTTCCTCCTTGTATATCACCATATAATAGAATAAATGATTTTAATACAGAATTGGGTATGTATTACTAATACCATCAAATGGAGACAATGTTTATAAAAATAGGCATAGAACTACAATATATAATTTATGTGGTTTAAAGCTTACCAATTAGGTGAACATGGTTCTATGTTAAAATAACTTTGTATTCACCTTGATCAAAAGCCTTTTCCATTCACCATAGTCCCAACGCTCTGCATGCTTTCAAATAGAAGGAATCTCTTTCACCCTTTCCCTAAGGTCTAATATGGGCTAAGACATATTCAATTCAAAATAGTGTATAAAGTTTCCATTTACCATAAGTCAAAGGATTTGTAAAATGGATTTATAACATCCAGCCATATGTACCTTTCTTTCATAGCCAAATATTATAAGTAGGAAAAAAATGTAACTAAGGTTGCATACATCATGTAAATACGTCCCTAAGCTTGGGTTTGGGTCAAATCAAACCATCTCAGCTCTATCTTTTTTTAATGGCATAGGCTTATCAATGCCTATATCGAGCTATAACATGTATATATAACTTTCTTCAATATGCATCTTTATATTCGATAGTGTATATCATATATTTGTCTTTTGAATAGGTGATGCCATATTAACCCCAAATTGAGTCTCTTAAAATTTTCCCATTCGTAGTCATACTCATGGGCTTGGATTTCTCCATTTGACTTCCCTATGCATGTGATTCAAGGTTTGTGTAAAGATATTCATATTGTGTATAAAATAATAGTCATTCATTCAAACATATATCCATTGATGTTGATTACTCATACAAAAATAGAAGATCCCATACATTATAGACTCAGGTTGATCTTCCTTATCAATGCATAGTCACACATTCATAGCCTTATAAAATTAATGCTGAAGCATCAAAATGGCTTGATATTTGACTATAGATCAACCTCTTCTTTTTTTCCATGGCATAATGGCCTATTATAATATGCATTATCTTATTTGGTATTTGGGACTGCATAAATAATTCTATCCTATGGCTTTCAAAATGGTTCTACATTCCATGGCTAAAGGCCATTTGAATAGAAGAAAAACTCCCCACTATTTAGACTCAACCCTATAGAATATATAAACCATGCTAATAAAAAGGCACATATTCCTTTTTACAAAACCAAATATCTTCGACTAGAAAAAGGCCATCAAATCATAAAATGAATCCATAATAAGATCAATCGACTATTCTCAAGAGAGGTTGTGGGTTAGACCCTTTTCAGTGCCTTAGCAATTTTCTTGGGAATATAATCCCACATTTACTAGGGAGGTAGGAATAAGGTCTTTAAATAGATCAAAGACCAATAAAAATATTGTGGCTATGGACACATCTCCTATATTTTTATAAAGGATCTCTACATGGTGCCTCAAGTTTGTTAAGATGTGATGGAAATCCATTAGAATGTTCTAATAATGATGAGTTGGTTTCACCCATTGAGCCTAATTTAGAAGATTTAGTTTGGAAGCTTTGAGCTAATTATGTATTGGTTGTTATTTGTAAACTGAGCTCAACTAAATAGTTTTTAACCCAACTCAACTCGATCCCAACTCAGTCTTCATGTAACTCGATCTCCACATGAATGTAACTCGACCCTATCCCAACTCAATCCCAACATAACTCAAACTTGGAATGTAAACTTAGAATAATAACTCAAGCTGTGTAGTTAAACTTGGCATGTATAAGTGACTTGGAAAATATGGAAAGGATGCAGTGGCAAGCCATGTGGTGGCTTGAGGACCCACCTGTGGACCTCTTTTAAATGCTCCTCATCTTTTCATGTGTCACAACCAAAACCACCAAAATAATGTATGGTTAATTATAGTGTAATTATGAAACTAAAACAATATTACCATATATGGTGATAGAGTCCCCCTTCATTATAAAAGTGGGATCCATCAGCTACACTTTTTGTATCTAGTCTTAAAAATTGATGAGGATTGGTAAATAAAAATCCTCCAAATCAAACCTCCCCACAAAGAGGCTTTTGGTCTCCAAAAGTCCAAATAATCCACTACATCTGCTAAGAAGTTAATGTACAAAATCATGTAGAAGTCAATTATCAAACTGCAATTACAATCGCTATATAAATTCTATCAAACTAACCTATTTACCCAAATAGTCTTTGCACTTGGTAGATTCTCTCAACCCCTACACTGTATGAAGGTTAAGGTATTATCCGTGTTATCAACATCACATAAGGGGAATCATGTTGTGATACACATACCTATATTTACAAACAATTACACATATGTAACATGTAGTACAAATGTTGCCCATTTATGGGTCTTAGACAAGTACTTATATATGACAAACATACATGTGTATACATGAGGTTTGTAATACAAACATTTCCCATATTGCTGTGAGAGTTAGACGTATACAATGTCAAGTATAAAATTGTGTAATGAATTTGTTTATCCTAAGATGACTAATGTATAATACCTAAAATCATAATCAAGGGAACTATAAACAACATAGTTTTCTATTGTATCCCTAGAAATTTTTATCAAATCTTTCCTTGTCCCTATTAAACTCCAATGTCAACTTATAGATTTTCCATAATAAGAGATTCTTTACAAACTCACTAATCTATAAGTAACTATAAGCAAATATCATATAGAATTGAGGGAAAACCAAGAATTTTAAACCTGTCTCAAGGTTTCCTTCACCATCTAATTTTTCCCTAATTCACACCTCCACAACTCATCCAACTGAGTTAGTTTCCAAAATCATATCATAATGGAAAACTAAAATAGGAGATAACAAATATATATCCTTCTAAACACAACTTGATCAAAAATTCCTTCCCTAGATCCAATAGTTAGGAATTCTCTAAAAAATAATGTGTTGAAGGGAATGAAAGCATACTAATCCAATACTATCTATATTCTTATCAAAACTATTCAAGTAAACCATATAATCAATAAGGGTCGTTCCTTTTTCATGGTTTCAATAACTGAATAGTAGATGGTTTCATCTTATCAACTCTATCTCAATAAGAGTTAGATGATCTATTTTATATTTTCAAAAGTATTTAAAAATAATTAAAAGTCAAGGTTTATCTTACTTTTAAATCAAGACACACAAAGGTTTTCTTGACATCAAGGATTCAAACCAAAAGTTGTGCCACATAGTTACATTGAATATTACTCATACCTCTTTGAGAACTGTGAAGTGCACACCTATTGAGTATTGATTGGCATTCTATTAGGGTTTAAAAAACTTCTTATTTTCTTCCTACAACTCTTAACAAATCTGTGAAAGCATAAACCAAATTATCAACTAATTACAAACTCAAAACTCAAAGTGCAAAAACTTGTTCAATATTGAATAATGCCTTATTTACCATTTCCACATCTTACCATGGAATTGGTCTTTTCACTTATTCTTATCATGGAAATAAGCATACATAATATAATTAGTAATCCAAGATATAAAGGCTACACAACTGGTTATTAAAGACCCAAAATATTGTGTCAATACCAATATGAACTCAGAACACAAACATACCTCAATCTTCCCTCTATGTAAAACTGGCAATAAAAATACAACTAATTCCTCTTAGATGTGCATCACTAAAAATTCCTTTCATTTTATCTAAATTCTTCCCAAGATAGAAATGTTGATCCTCTCACAACACCATCTCACACCTAAAGTGACAAAATATGTTGTGTTCTTCATCCATGCTAATCCTATAGGGCTAATGGTTCTAGAACCTTGGCTATTAGAAGCTTGTCTTCTTCCAAGGAATTAGAACACCTTCCAATTTTTCTTTGCACTAGCCTTCCTACATGTTCAACTCAAATAAAAGAATCATAAAGCAAGAATTTGATCTAAAAATAAACTCTAATCTAAATTATATCTAGTAATTGAAGCTAATCTTGAAATCACCTGCTCTGATACCAAATTTGATCTAGAAACCAAATATAATTCTTAGATAAAATAAATAGTTTAAATATCATATTTTGAAACTCTCAATTTCCATTTTATGACATATAAATTAGTTGTGGAATGTTGTAGGAATGAATGTGAAGTATTTAACAAACTCTATAAATTAATTCCCACATTTAAAAATCATGTTTTGTGTCTTTTATAATTTCCCACAATTAATCTTAGTGTCTCATTAATTCATTCATGAACTTAATTAAATTAAATGAACTTAGAGATAAATACAAATTAAAATTGACACCAAACATGATAATAGAGTTCACCCATTTTGGCTACATCTTTGGGTTCATAAAACAATGAATTGATCCATTTAAAAATTATGCAAATGTCAAAAAATTACCCACTTACATTGTAATGTATTTAGAGGACCTATAATGTGATGCTAAAATTGATTTTGAAGACTCTACAATTTATATTCTTGAAATCCATAGCACCTCTTTATCCTTCTCTGTATATTTAGGCAATTATTCTCTAATAAGAGTATTTGTAAAAAATTTAAAATTGGCATATGTTGGTTAAGGATTGTCTCTATCTTTATTTTAGACCTGAAACTCCTTAAAGGAACCCTACAACTATATATACATATACATCCTCCTTGCCTTATAACATAGAGGCATTAAAAATATAGTCAGGTTTCTCTATGTATCAATACATAGATACAATTCTTCCTTGTCTATCACCATATAATAGAAGAAATGATTTTAATATAGACTTAGGTATGTATTACCAATACCATCAAATGGAGACAATGTTTATAAAACTATTCTCAAAACTACAAGATATAATGTCTATGGTTCAAAGCTTACGAAATAGGTGAACATGGTTCTGTGTCAAAAGAAGTCCATTTTCACCTAGATCAAAAGCCTTTTCCATTCACCATAGTCCTAATTCTCTATGTGCCTTCAAATAGAAGGAATATTTTTTCCCTTTCTTGAAGGTCCAATATAGGTTGACATCTTCAATTCAGGACTATGTATAAAGTTTCCATTCTCCATAAGTCAAAGGCTTTGTAAAATGGATCTATAATATCCAGCCATACTAATATCTTGCCAAATATTATGACAAGTAGGATAAAAATGTATTAAAGGATACATAAATCATGTAAATACATCCCTAAGCTTAGGTTTAGGTCAAATTGAACCATCTCAACTTTGTCCCTTTTTTGATGGTATAGTCTTATCAATACCTAGCTCAAGCTCCAACATGCACATATAACTATCTTTAATAGGCATATTTATAATCGACAATGTATATCATATATATATATTTTGAATATGTGATGCCATATTAACCCCATATCGAGTCTCCTACATTTTTACCATTTGTAGTCATACTCATGGGCTTGGATTTCTCCATTCAGCTTCCCTATGCATGTAATTTAAGGGTTGTGTAAATATATTCAGACTATGTATAAAATAAAAGTCATTCATTTAAACATATACCCATTGATGCCAATTACTGTACAAAAATATAATATCCCATACATTATAGACTCAGGTTGATATTCCCTATTAATGCACAGTTACACATTCACAACCTTATAACATTGATGCTAAATCATCAAAACAACTCAATCTCTAACTGTAGATTGACCTCTTCTTTTTTGCCATTGCATAATGGCCTATTATAATAGGCATTCTCTCATTCGATATTTAGGAATTCATAAATAATTCTATCTTATGGATTTCAAAATGGTTGTGAATTCCATGGTCAAAGGCCATTTGAATAGAAGAAAAAATCCCTACTATTCAGACTCAGCCCTTTAGAATATATAAACCATGACAATAAAAAGGCACATATTCCTTTTTATAAAACTAAATGGATTCTACTATAAAAAGGCCATCGAATCATAAATTGAATCCATAATAAGATTGAATAACTATTCTTAAGAGAGGTAATGGGTTTGACCCATCTCTAGCACCTTAATAATTTACTTAGGAATATAATCCCACATTTACTAGGGAGGTAGGAATAAGGTCTTTAAATATACCAAAGACCAATAAAAATCTCACGGTTGTGGCCATGTCTCCCATATTTTGCTAAAATATCTTCGCATGGTGCCTTAAGTTTGTTAAGATGTGTTGGAAATCCATTGGAATGTTGTAGCAATGATGATTTGGGTGAGTTTGTTTTACCCATCAATCCCACTTTAGAATATTCAATCTGGAAGCTTTGAGTTAACCATGCATTGGTTGTTATTTATAACTTGATCTCAATTAAATGGTTATTAACCCAACTTAGCTTGATCCCAACTTGGTATCCATGAGAATGAAACTAGACTTGATCCCAACATAACTTGAAATCAACATGTAAACTTGGAATAACAAATTGACTTGGAAAATATGGAAAGGATGTGGTGGCAGGCCATATGGTGGCCTAAAGACACACCATGTGGACCTCTTCCAAATTCTCCTCATACTTCCACATGTCACAACCAAAATCACTAGAATAATATATGGTTATTTATAGTGTAAATATGAAATTAAAACACTAGTACCATACATGACATTAGAATCCCCCTCCATTATAAAAGTGGGCTCCACTGGCTATGATTTATGTACCTAGTCTTTTTCAAATTGATGAGGATTGATAATTAAAAATACTTTAGATCAATATAATATAATTTTATTGAATTAAAATCTAATCTAATTGATTTTTAAAGGAAACACACTCCTTTTTGAATTGTAATTTCACACTGCTAATCTAACTTTTTGGAATTGAAATTGCATGAATGCAAAGCACATTGCTTAATCTAGTTTATAGGAAATGTACTTACGTGAAAGTAAAACATATTATTTTAATTTAATTTGATATAAATGAAATTACTTTAAATTAATTTCTTTAAATGGAAATTTTTGAAAGTAATTTGTTCAAGGTAAGTACACACACAAATAACCCTACACGTTATACACAAAAAATAATACTTTTCATGAAAATGGATTAAAAAATTAAAACACATAACAATGCATAATAAACAAATAAATAAATACCAAATATATCATTATTATTTGTATGAGTGGGCCCTTGCTCCTCCTTAGAATAGGATTAAACACTCTTAAGTTGGAGAAAATTCATGAACTCAACTTCTCATTAATATGAAAATTTGCTTACAATAATAAAAATATTCAAACCAATCACTCCTTAATTATCTACAAAATCTATCATCAAAATAACATTTTTTATATATCAAAACATTTACAACAACTTGTTCAAGGATAGAGTAACAACTAACAAGATGATATCCTAACTCAAATCTTATTTTATTTCATAACAACATCCTTTCCATATTCTTAGGAAAACATGTGGAAATTACTGGATTCTGGTTCTTACATGATTCCTTGTTTGCTACTAGTGAATGGGTTGCATTTATTTCATAATTATAATAATTATAATCTCATTTATTTAGTTAAGCAAAACATAGTATTTTTAGTCACTTTGTGAGAGACTTCCATAAATATAATTACTATATATAGATATATTATTTATGGAAATTATATATTTAGCATTCAAAATGTTTCCAAAAACATCTTAAACTTATTTATATCTCATCTTCACATCTCTATATAAATCATGTATATCCTTTTAGTGATCTTGTAGGCTACCTAGAGATCTCTAAAATTAGTCTGGTGACTTTTGGAACTAGTCTGGTGACACTGGAGCTAGACTAGTGACTTGTGGAGCTAGTCTCAAGATCTTTAGAGATAGACAAAAAGTTTGGTAAGATATAACATGAACTCTTTAGAGATACAAATTTATTCAAAACTAATACTTAGTAGTTATTTGGCTACCAAAAAACATCTAATATTGACTATAGTACTTAATTTTGACATGTACATACAAACCTAGTGTCTTTTCCATGTAATTATTAAAACGTAGAATTAAAAATATATAAAAATGACTTACACAACATAATCAAGATAAATAACTCATTCTCTAATTTAAATTAATAATGAGTCCTATTATGAGCATCCAAATCCACTTAAAGGAATGATATTAGGGAAAAAAGGAAGTTGCTAGTTGGATATAATGAGCCATATCATGGACTCATCAGCTTACCAAAAAAGTTTATACCAATTGTGTTATAAAGTGCTTTGGTCATATACATAAGAAAATTTTGTATTTAACCTTGAAATTTTTGTTTTTGAAAATAAAGAAAAAAACCCAACCTTATTTTGGTTGAAACCATGGTTTGGTTGAGTATTGTGGGTAGTTTGGAGAGAGTTGTAAGACTAAATGTATAAAATGGTTAAAACACAACCATATTTGAAGTTATCTTTTATAGAGACCTCATGAGTAGTTATTTGTACTTAGTAAGGTGTTTCATCAAATAAACAACTTGCTAAGCCATTCTAGATTTAAAAACTCGATTTAGAAGCAAACACAACTCCAAACTCAAATCTAAGACTCCAAGTTGCCATATCTATGATGAAAATAAAAGAAAATATACAATTTTCATTGTAAATTGATCATAATTATCATTATAAATGTAGTTTTCATTAGTTGTTCCAATGTTGTAATTGAAAATTGGGCCTTTCCAATTTAAGTATTGCTCAATAACATGTCAAACTAATTAATGCAGCCAATAAATGTTAAATGTAAGTTTAACCAATATGTAAATGGGATAAATACAGTTTTAAATGAGCTAATAAAATAAATACTCAACATGGTCTATAAATAGTTTTGGAACTTTGAATGTAGGAGTAAAAAAATTGTAATTTTTTACAACTTTTCTAGATTTTGTATAGGGGTTAGGGGGTAGAGATAGATCTATGAGTTATAGTGAATTTGGTATCTTCATCATGGTTATATCTTGCTAAAATTATCCATAAACCTCCCTAAACTTTCCTAAAATTTCTCTTGATTAGATCATGGTACCATAAGCCTACTCTGATAGAAAATGATATAAACATAGGATCAAAAAATTGTGATAAACACCAAATATTATAATTATATTATTAGAAACCAAGATGCAATATTTATAGATATTATTGAAAAACTATCTACAAGTCATTTAAAAATCTAGATTAGGTCCACAATTAGTGGAAAAGAGAGTGGTGAGAATCAAGTGTAGTAATCTATCCAAACACAATTAGATTATGATTCAACAACTAAACTAAAATGAACTACAACTCCTTGGCCACCTAATCAAAACATTAAACTTATGTGATTTATTGAGCATAGTGATGAATTAAACTAACTAATTAAATAAATAAGTCTAATTCTAAAATTTAATTTTTTATTATCATATTAACCTAATTTTGATCTATGTACCTAATTTTTTCCAATTTAAAAATTTATTTAAATGTCCCCAATTTTCCAAAAGTCCTAAATTTTCCCAATTTTATCAAAATCCACCAATTTCACCAATTTATTCATTTTTTTATATTCCCCCCAAATTTCCCAATTTCCTCAAATGTCTCAAATTTACCCTAGTTCTACCATTTCCCCTTATTTCCATTTTTTTAAAATTTATCCAATTTCCCCAAATTTCCCTAATTTTTCATATATTATAATTTTTGAAGTACACTCAAATTAACTTAATATTTTTAATAGTTTTTCTTAAATTAGTATATATTTTTTAATTTATATAAAATTAACACAAACACAACACAACTTACACCATGTTTGCATTGCAAAAAACTGTGATATTAAAAAAAAATGAGGAGTACCCAATGGCCTTCCCATCAATATTATTTAGGTATTTTATGAATAATGTGACAAAAAATGATAGTGTATCAAATAAATTGATAGGAGGAAACAAAAGAGAATATTAGAGGAGGGGACACTTCACATAGAAGGAAAAAAGAAGGCCAGTTTCAAAAGATGGATATGAGTTCTCAAGAATAGAGTTATTGAGACAAAAATTACATATATCTAAGTTGACCAAGATTAGAGGAGGAAACACTTTGCATAGAGTAAAAATAAGAAGGCCAGTTTCAAAATAAAATGGATATGATTTTTCAATAATAAAGTTATGGAGACAACAGTTACATATATCTAAGTAAACTAACCTTGTCGAAGATGAAAAAGAGGAAAATTATATGGAATCCATCAGAAATCAAAAGAAATAGTTATGGATTATTTTATAATTATTTTAGATTTTAGTTTTAAAAAAATACATATTGAAACATACATCACAAGAGTAAAGCATTTATCAAAATAATTGTAGAAAAAGAAAAGAAAAGACACTAGTTAAAAAACTTAGAAAAAATCTTAGTAAAAAACACATCGCAAACACATATAAAAAATAATGTCATAGGTGATTGTACAACCACTCTACTACATGTTATTTTAGGTCATTAACAACAAATAGGTCAATATCAATCAATGATACTGAATTGATCTAGTGGAACCAACACAACACAAACAACAGATCAATTCTAGAATTGAACAAACCACATGCATGCTTATCTCTAATATTAACTTCCATAACATAGTCACAATCAGATAGTTAAATATAAAATCTAATTATTGTGATATGTTTATTACTTTCCATATTTAGCATATGCCCTTATCAAATCAAAAGAATCAATCTCAATATTTTACATTCATATGTATGTTTGAATGCCATATATTGATTTGAAATTTATTTTAAATTTATACATTAATTATATTAACTCACCCATTAATATAAATTAGGGTAAAAAAATTAAAAATATAATGGGATGTAGCAAATTTTTAAGACACTACCTCTATTTTATTTTTTATTTATGATTTGGTGGAAGATTTATGTGATATGATTGTTAATAACTTTATTAGATGCAAGTCTTGGCCTCTTCACTTTGACTAAAATCAATGTTGGGCCCACTAATCCACTTCAATTAGGTGTCTCAACATTTCCTTTTTACATCCTAATGTATAATTTTTTAGATTAGAATAAATTGACTAGGGTCCAATTTAGTATGTCCAAATATGGTATGTGTTCAAAAACAGTTTGAAGAGAGTATTAATTCTAACCCAAAAAATGCCTAAATAATTAAAAGTAATATATTATTGGTTTCATCAATTTTACACATGGATGAAAACATTTTTACTTCTCACAATTATCAATACATGGAGTTTGCTAATGAAAAATAAGATGATATGCCTCAAAGTTTTACTCATTATGTGATGGTGGAAGAAAGTGTCAATATAAGTGATAGTGAATAAATTTTAATTTATTATACATCAAAAAGGGAGGAACATAATTTTTTTTAGGAAAAAATTGTACTCAACATTTATTATTAATGACGTATTTTGTAATTTACTTTATATAGTAGCTAATTTTGATGTATTTTGTACATAAATTAAAATTTTCAATGTTTTCTAAAAATACATATAATTATTATGTAATTTTAATTTTTTTAATTTGATAGGTAAAATACCTAGTTTTATAGGGACTAGGAATCATAATAAAGAGTTATAAAAAAGAGTAGTAGGCACCTAGGACTGGAATAGAATAAAGAAACAAACACTGGCTAATTAACCCTATGGGAGGCAAAACAAAACACTAAAAATAAAATAGATTAGGAAGGGAGGCCCTCTGAGTGTTCCTCTCTTATTCAATATTATTCTTTGGTGAACCTTTCTTTTTCTTAGAAAATTTATCCCTCATTCTATTACCAAATCCTTCAGTGTCATCTCTAGAAAGAATCATCTATGGCCTTTTCTACCCTTGTTCATGTAGTGGGGTTCTCTTGATGGGAGTAATGCTAAGATTTTAGGAGGGGGGTCTCTACCACCTTCAAGTAATATTTTAATGGAGTCCTATCCACCTTGTTAAAATGTGTAAAATATTGGATAGTCATGTCCACTTATCTATTCAAGGCATTCCATTATTGTATGAGTCTCACCAGATTCATCCTAGCTTCATGCAACTTACTATTGAAAATTTCCAACCGCTCTTTATTATTTTTCATTTCTTCTAAAAGGAGAAATTTTTCTTTCCCAATGACTTCCTCAGAGGTGGCCTCATCCATTATGATTAATTTTGGTTTAGGGACAATCAACTTCAAAGGGAGGTTATCAATAGAGATTTTGGAAAGACTAGCTTTGCGGTACTGACAGACAATTGGTAGGACCTCTAGGTAGGGTCTTCCTTAGGGGAGTCCTCCTCAGTGGAGGACCCCATAGAGGAACCTCCCTACCCCATAAGGTTTGAAAATGATTTACCAAAAGTATGATAAGACCTTGGTGTAGTATAGGGTTTGATTCATTAACTTGATGGATGAGAGAAGTGCTCTCTAAATACTTTAGGAGTTATAATGGGATACTAATCTTATACCCATAGAAGTGGTTTAAAAATTATAAATGGTGGTATAAAATTAAAGTTTACTTACCTTCAAGTGTCTGGTATTTCATCACTTGTAGGCACACCTTGAGCTTTTGATGTGGGATGTCAATGTAGGGGAACCCCTTTTTATCTATTTTGATAAACTCATTAGTGCTGAAGAACCTCTAGAATAGCTCCTTTTTATAATTTTCCTTATAAACCTTCACTCCATCACATGAAATTCTCATATATTCTTTGATAAACTCCTCTATGACCATGATTTTAACTCCTCTCATCTCTACTACTCTCTTATTCCAGCCAAAAAAAATCTCTTGCAACATCAACATCATGCTCGATTATCCTCAATATCAATTTAGTGAGTCCACCCTATTAGATCTTCTTCCAAACTTTATTTAAGCCCTACACTTCAAAATATGAGTTTGGTTCCAAACTCTCCTTGTTACCCCCATTTTCATAGTACCTATGGACTCGAGGATGAAGTTTAGCATGTTCTAGAAATGTTTTATTTGAATGGTTCAAAAAATACTTGAAAAACACACTACCTCCCTCCTTAAGCAATAAATTTTCCTTGCTTTTACATAATGATGAGTCATAATGTTTTAAACCCATCTATTGATGAGAGATTTTTGTGCATGTGTCTTCCCAATTTCCATCCTATCTTGATGTACTTTCATTACATATGGCCGATGAGATGCTTTCAAGATGTGTCATCTTATGTACCAATTGGTTAAAAGAGGGAGGTCTTCTCTTATATTTTCGAGTAGATCCACCAACCCATTCCCTTCATGATAAGTGTGGACAAATTTGAGTTGTGTCATACCCCTCAAATTCTACTTGGCATCATCAATAATATCTTTTATTATGTGGGAGAGGATTATTTTGCGTTCTAAGGGATATTTAGGGAGCCCCCCTCCATAACTATTCTTTATATCTTAGAGTTGGAGGCAAGATTTATTCCCCAAAATTTTTCCTTAGATTCAATAAGATGATTTGTCTATGTACCCAAAGGGACCGCATAGGCAGAAGTCAACATTCCCTTTGAATCCCTTATGGCTCCTATCTCGCTTGCACATCCCAAGTTTCCTTTTGATTCTCCATAAAAGTTTAATTTGGTAATTTTTATTTTATATGGTATGGATATTTTAATTTAATTTACTTAATATTTAAAATGTAAATCATTTCACAACATAATAGTTTTTTAACAATAATTGAACAAGATGAAATTTATTAAAAAAAAATGAAGAAATGTTTCCTTTATGGCACATAATATATTAATATTCACAATAATGATGATGCCATCCTATTTTAGTTTCATCACATAATACACCATCACCACCCACATCATCACCATTACATGTATTCAAACAACTTCGTATGGTGAAATCCACATAGAAGATTAATCAAGAAAATAAATGAGCCTTTTGAAATAACCAATGTCCCTACAGTATGTTCATATTCAAGTCCATCAACATAATGACCTTTGTTGGTTAATATCTCAAATCCTATTATTTATTATTATCCTATAGAAATATAATAATGTACTAAACTCATTGAAGAACAATGAAAACAAATACATCTACCCTTGCTTTAATTGGTTGAAGACCTTGTTTTTAGTATTACATGAAAATTTATAAATATATAATAATATTTTAAATAGAGATTTATTTTGATTATACCATGTTAGAGATATATTTATAATGCTTATAATAATATTTTTAAAATGTTGTATCAATGGTATTCACTTTATTTATATGACATTATTTCCAATTAACTAGATAGAAAATTATTTCCCTTAATTTATCTAAATTAACATAATTTCATTATTATTTTTAAAAATTTATTGAAGTCCTAAATTTTCTCAATTCACCCAATTTTGATAATTTACCCAAAATTTTCCTATTTAAAAATGTATTTGAGTGTCCTCAATTTTCTAAATTTCCTAAATTTTCCCAAATTCTCCTATTTCCCCCTATTTATTCAATCTTTTCCAATTCCCTTAAATTATCTAATTTACATGTATTTGAGTGTCTCCAATTTTCTAAAGTTCCTAAATTTACCCAATTTCCCTAAATTCTCCTATTTACCCTATTTATTCAACATTTTCTAATTTCCCTAAATTATCCAATTTACCCGAATGTCTCAAATTTCCCCTAGTTCTAACACTTCCCCTTATTTCAATTTTTTAAAAAAATTTACCTAATTTCCCCAAATTTCCTTAATTTTCTAAATATCATAAATTTATCAAGTATTGTAAAATTACTTAACATTTTTAATAGTTTTTCTCAAATTAATAGATTTTTTTTTAATTTAACAAAAAGACACAAAAACACATCATAAATTACTCCATGTTTGCACCACAAAAAACACAAAATAAAAATGGGGTGGACCCAATATCCTTCCACCAATATTATTTAGGTATTTTTTGGACAATGTGAGAAAAAAATGAGTATTTCAAATAAATTAATAGGAGGCAAAAAAGGATAAGTGGGCCCATTTAAAAAAAAAATGTGCAAAATTTAGAGGAAAAAACTTCACATAGAGGAAAAAGAGAAGGTCAGTTTCAAAGGAAGATGGATCTAAAATTTCAAGAACACAATAATGGAGAAAATAGTTACATATATTTGAATAAACTAACATGGTTGAAGATGAAGAAGAGGAAGATTTTTTTGAACCCATGAGAAATAAAATGAAAGAGTCATGGATTGTTTTATAATTATGTTTTGCATTTTTATTTATTTTAATTTAAAAAAAGATTGAAACATTCCCCATAAGAGAAGAGTGCTTAGCATAAATTTTTAGAAAAAATCTAATAAAGGCACTAGTAAACAAATTAGTAAATATCTTAGTAAAACATGCTTCATGAATGAAGAGAAAGACAATATTATCTTAGGTGACCATAAAACCATTGTGACACACTTTCTTGTGGTATACTACTGACTAATAGGTCAATATAGACCAATGATTCTAAATTTATCCTTCAGAACTGACCCAACATAGACCTCAAATCATTCCTAGAATTATATGAACCACATGCATGCTTATCCTTGATTTTATCTTTCAAAACATAATCAAAATTAAACATTTAAATAGAAAATCTAAGTATTGCAATTTGTTTAGCACTTTCCATATTTAGCATATCACCTCATCAAATAAGAAGAATCAATCTCAATCTTTTGATTCCTATGTATGTTTGAATGTCATATTTATTTTTTTGAATTCTATTTTCAATTTATATATTAACTGTATTACTCTCACACATTAATCCAAATTAGGGTAAAATAATTACAAACATAATAGGGCGTGGCTCTACTTCTACCTTATTTGTTATTTACAATTTTGAGAAATGTATATGATATGCTTGTCAATAACTATCTTAGATGCATGTCTTGACTTGATCACTTTGATTACAATAAATGTTAGGTATACTACTCCACTTCAGTTAGGTGTCCTAATATTTCCTTTTTATATATCAATGTTTAATTTTGTAGATTAGAATAAATTGACCAGGGTCAAATTTATTATGTCTAAATATGGTATGTGTTCAACTACAATAAATAATGAACAAATTATTCATTCTGACATAAAAAATACATATATAATGTACATTAATACTCATCCCAATGCATTTAAAAATATTATAGGATTCATTAATAGTACACATGGATACACATATTTAACTTCTCCCAGTCGTTAATAAATTGAGTTTGCTAATGAAAAAGAGAATGATATGACTCAAAGTTTTACTCATTATGCCATGGTGGAATAAAGTGTCAATACAAGGTATACTTAATAAATTATAATTTGTTATCGATTAAAATGGATAAATCCAACTTTTTTTTAGGAAACCAAATGTTCCTGATGCTTATTAATAATGACATTTTTTGTAAAAAATATTTTTAATTTTATATGGTAGCTAATCTCAATGTATATTATACATAAAGTAAAATTTTTAATGTTTTTAAAAAATAAATATACTTATTATGCAATTCTAATTTTACAATGTAAGGATATTGAAATTAAATTTACTTAGTTTTAATATTATAATTCATTTTGCAACATAATATATATTTTTCTTAAATGGTCGAACAAGATGAAATTTCTAAAAAAATTGAAGAAATGTTTCCTCTATGGCACATCATATCTTAATCTTCATGTGATGATTATGTCATCCAAATTTTAGTTTCATCACCCAATACACCATCACCACCCACGTTGACACCACCACATGTATTCCAAACAACCTTTTGAATGGTGAAAATTACATAGAAGATCAACTATAAAAATAAATGATCCTTTTTAAATAACCAATATCCCTCCAAGACATTCATATTGAGGTCCATTAACATCATGACCTCTTTCAGTCAATATATCAAATCCTATTATTTATTTTTGTCCTACATAAATATAATAATGTACTAAATTCTTTGAAGAAAAAATGAAACCATATACATCCACCCTTGCCTTAATTGGATGAAGACCTTATTTTTAGTACTATATGAAAATTTAAAATTATATACTAATATTTTAATTTTTTTTATCAATGGTCTTCATTTTATTTAAATTAACATTACTTCCAATTAACTAGTTATAAATGTTTTCCTCCTAATTTCTCCATATGATCATTATTAATTAGTAATTTTAAATTTTTTTTGAATTCCCAAATTTTCTCAATTTCACCTAATTTTGATTTATTTACTTGATTTTTTTAAGTTAAAAATTTAGTGTCCCTAATTTTCAAAAATTCCCAAAATTTTCAAATTCCACTAATTCCCCTTATTTATCCAAATTTTCCTAAAATGTCTAAAATTTCTCCTAGTTCCAACATTTCCCTTATTTACAACATTTATTTTAATTTACCTAATTTCCCCAAAATTTTCTTAATTTTATAAATATCATATATTTAACAAGTGCCCTTTAATTAACTTAACATTTTAAATATTTTTTCTCAAATTAATAGACAATTTTTTTAATTTAAATAAAAGTAACACAAACACAACACAATTTGCACCATGTTTGCACCTTAAAAACCTATTAAATAAAAATATTTATGGGGAGGACCCAATGGCCTTCCCACCAATATTATTTAGGTATTTTGTAGATAGTGAGACTAAAAATGATAGTGTATTAGATAATTTGATAGGCGGCCCAAAAAAAAAACGAAAAGAGGGCACATTTAATAAAAAAATGTGTTCAAAATTTAGAGGATGAAACACTTTACATATAAGGAAAAGTAGACAATTAGTTTCCAAATAAGATGGATATGAGTTCAGAGTTATGAAGGAAATGGTTACTTGCATATATATGAGTAGACCAATGTGGCCAAAGATGAAGGGGTAAATTATGTGGACCCTTGAGAAATTAAATGAAAGAGTTATGGATTTTTTTAATAATTATTTTTTGTATTTTAATTTAAAATAAATATAAATTAAAACATATAGCACAAGAGAAAAATGATTATCAAAAATTTGTAGAAAAAAACCTAGTAAAGACACTTATAAAAAGATTTAATAAAAAAAACATCACAAACATAGAGCAAGAAAATAATATCATAGGCAATCATACTTTTACTGTGTCACACTTTATTGTAGGTCATTAAAGACCAACATGTCAGTATCAACCAACAATATATAATAGATACATTAGAAACAACCCAACACAGATAATAGGTCAGTTTTAGAACTAAACAAACCACATGTGTGTTTATCCCTTATTTTCACTTACATAACACAATCATAGTCATATAGTCAAATATAAAAGTTAAGTATCTTGATATATTTATTCCTTTTCATGTTTACCATATACCGTTATCAAATTAGAAGAATCAATTTCAATATCTTACATTCATATGCTCAAATGCCAAATCTATTGATTTGAATTCTATTTTAGAACTTTATCTTAATTAGATTAATCTCAAGAAATAATCCAAATTAGTGTAATAAATTTATAGAGATAATGGGGTGTAGATGATTTTTAAGCCACCACATCCACCTTATTTTTTATTTGTAAATTGGAGGAAAATTTATATGATATGCTTGTCAATAACTATCTTAGATGTAAGTCTTAGCCTATTTAATTTGACTACAATCAATGTCAGGTTAACTATTCCACTTCAATTAGGTATCCCAATATTTCCTTTTTACATCCTTATTTATAATTTTTTTAGTTTAAAATAAATTGACTAGGTTCAAATTTAGTATGTCCAAATATGGTATATGTTCAAATACAATGTCTAATAAAGAAAGTAGTCATTCTGACCCAAAAATACCTTCATAATGCATTTAGCTTATCCCAATCATCAATACATGGAGTTTGGTAATGAAAAAGATCTATGAGGTGCCTCAAAGTTTTCCTCATTATGCCATGGTGGAAAAGTGTCAATATAAGTGTTAGTGAATAACTTCAAATTAATTTTTCATTAAAAGGGAGAAATTCAACATTTTTTATTGAAAACAAATGTACTCAACATTTATTAGTAATGATTTATTTTGTAAAATTTATTTTTAATTGTATATATTAGTTAATTTTAATGTATTTTTACATAAATTAAAATTATTAGATTGAACATAGAGATTGAAAAGAGAACCAGATTGTATTACACAACACACATTATTCGAACCATATAAGAAGGCCTATTAAATAGGAAAAGAAATAAACCACCTGAGAAACATGAAAAAGGGTGGGTGAAACAACCAATGTTAGCTAACATGAAATAACTAAGCTTGACAAAACAAACTAACCTCTTAACCCAAGTGGTTAACGTAACTAATCATAGACCTATTACCTTAGTCAATAACCTAAGGTAAATACATAATTATACTAATACCCTACCTTAATGACAAAACCAGAAATAAGACCAAGTTTATCTCTAAATTTTATGAACTTATTTGCACCAAGTGGTTTGGTCATTATATCAGTTGGATGCTATGTAGTGGGGTAGTAGAAGAGACTGATGTCTTCATTTGTATCCAACTATTGGATGTAATGATGGTGAACCTCAATGTGTTTGGTCATAGTATGGAATACTAGATTCTTCACCATCTTTAAAACACTCTAGTTGTCATAAAAAATTATAGTCGGTTTTGATGACTTAAACTGAAGATCCTCCAAGATTTTTTTTATAAACATAGATTTACAACCTTCACTGACCATAGATTTATACTTTTCTTCTATTAAAGATAATGCCAATATAGTTTGTAGTTTACTCTACCATGAGAAAAATCTTGAACTAAGAGTGAATACATAGCCTATTTTAGATTTCTTGAATCTAATGATCTTGCCTAATCAAAGTCAAATATCTTAAAAGCTCAAAATATACAGACTTCTAATATAGTATGCCAAAGTCAAGAGTAACTTTGACATATCTTAATACCCATTTTGCATCTAACCAATGTACTTCTTGTGGTTTAGACATGAATCATGATAGAAAGATCACTATAAAACAAATATCCAGTCTAGTGGTAGTGAGGTCTACCCACTAGTTACTGATACACTATTTCATTGATTGGAGTTGAAGTAGTGTTAGTTGAAATTTTATATCTAACTTCCATAGGTGTGTGAATTAGATTATAATCCATCATTCAAAACCATTCCAATAATGATTTTGCATACTTATTCTGTGACATGAATACAACATTATCACCTTACCAAAACTCAATGCCTAAATAATATTTTAGTAGTCCTAAGTCTGTCATGTTAAAAGTACAACAAATATCTACCTTCATCTACTGAATGAGATTAGAACTACTCCCAGTGATGGCTATATCATCAACATATATAATGAGAATCAAGATATCATCACCATACACCTTTTACATAGATATTTGATTTAGAGTTACACCTTTTGAAACTAGAATCCCTAAGGTATGTATCTATCTTCATATACCAGGCTCAAGGAGCTTGATTAATCCCATACAAGGACTTGATCAACCTAAAAACAAGATGTTCCCTACCAAGAACCTAAAAACCCTAATGTTGAACCATGTAGACTTCCTCCTCTAGATCTCCATTCAAGAAAGCACTCTTGACATCCATTTGGTGCACCTGCCATCCAAACTAAATAGTAATAGAAACATTCAAATGAAAAGTTACCATATTTTTAGTATGAGTAAAAGTCTCCTCATAAACAACCCCTTCCTCTTGTACATAACCTTTTTCAACAATTATAGCTTTGTACTTGTCCAAAGAAACATTTGCTTTGCATTTTACCTTGTAAATCCATTTAGAACCAATGGATTTATTTCTTGGTGGTAGTTCCATGAGATTCCAAGTCTTATTTTTCATTAAAGAATCATATTCCAATTACATGGTTGATTCCCACTCATGCTTCCCTTTGGCCTCTAAAAAATAATTAGGCTCAAATACATGTGAAATAATAGTTATTAGAGTAAAAATGTCATGCTCACCTCTATTACCAAACTGCTTTCCTGATCTCAATCTTCTTCCTTCCACACCTTGTGGTAAGTCTCCTTCTTTTAGTGCTTCCATTATGGTAGAATACCACTTTGGCTTCTTTTGTTGTTCTATTGGAACCTCACAATGACTTGCATCAATTACCTCCTTGGAATTTGATTCTACTGATGAACTAGAATCCTACTCAACTTTCACACTAGAATTTATAATAGAATCATTAGAATAAAAAAATGACTCAATATAAAAAACTATACCAGTTATTGTGAAGTATGGCATCTATTCATTTACTATGACATCTCTATTTACGACAACTTTGTTAGTAGAAACATCAAGTAATCTATAGTCCTTTGGCTACTTATTATACCCAACAAACATGTATGTTTTGCTTTTTGTGTCCAAGTTACCTCTCTTTTGACTAGGAATAACTACAAAAGCTACACAACCAAAAATTCAAAAAGCAATTACATTTGGAGTTTGATCTAACCAAGCCTCCTATGGAGTCATATTATCTAATTCTTTTTTAGTACTTTTATTGAGGATGTACACCACCATATTCACTACTTTTACCCAATATCTATATGGGACATTTCTACTTTGGACCATACAACAAGCCATGCCCATCACCATCCTATTTCACCTTTCCACATCTCTGTTTTGATGTAGAGTGGAAGGGGTAGTGTAATGTTTGTGTATGCCTTCAGTGGCACAAAAATCCTTAAACTATTTTGAGATGAACTCACCCAATTATCCATTTTAAGAGATTTCATTGATTATCTTGCCTATATTTCAACCATAGCTTTCTAAGGAAGTTAGAAAAATTATTGGGATATTAATAACCGGAAGCACACAATTGATTACCAAGCAACTTAACATGCGGAATTAAACCAGAATACACAAGTAACTAGAATTCAGAAATAACACATGATATGAGAGACAATACACAACTTGTATTAAAACTCTTTCAGAAGGAAATACAACAAAGAAGGCTGCCACAGTTCTTCTTCCTTACACACCTCTAAGGATCCCACACCTCTAGGGCATAAACAATAAATCTTCCCTCAAAGCTCTCTCCTAGGTCCCCACACCCAACTCAAACACAGAGTTGGTGTTCACCTTACACCTGTGCTCCATGCACACCACAAGTGCTCCATGCACTCCACAAGTACATAAACGTACTTCAAGTAGATCTCCCCTGAACCTACAACAACCTGCACCTCAATAGACCTTACTTATGGAAGGATCTTCCTTGCCTTCCTCTATGCTCTATCTGAGTACCCATTGTACTCTAAGTAGATCTCTCCTGATACTGCTCCCTGTTGTGTTGTTGTCCTCTCTGATCTTGCACACCTGCAAATCAATCTGGTTCTGCACACCTGTGAACCTTGACCTTGCACACACATACACCTACATATCAATGATCTTACTTACCATGTAGATCTCCTATAGAAGCCATGCTCACCTGATGACCAAGATCATACATACATGAAGAACCCTGCTGATTCTCCAATCCAACACCCACACTTGGTACTATGGCACTAGGAGGAACACACCATTGCTCACCTCACACATAGAAGGAGCTTATAATATTTCTCTCTTACTCTCTAGCACATGTTTACAATACAACCATGAGTCTATTATATAGATCTCATCCAAACAATAATTAGACACCTAATACAATAATTAGATCCGTAGCTCTCAGTCTAAAATTAGCTCTAATCATGCAAACACTTGGTTCGTCAACCAACTGCCCGTAACATACTCGTAGCTCAAACCACAGGTGATCGACATCAGTCCCTATCTGCCTAGGGGTCATCGATGCCAGCCAACTTCTGACCGACATCGATTGCTTCCTGTCTCCTTCCTGCCGACATCAGTTGGCCTGATCGACACCGGTGTCTGTGATACTCTGCAACTCTTATGCAACCTCCTCCATGTCTACATCAGTGAAGCTTTTAGCTCCATAACCTAATAATCTCCCACTTGGAGATAAACAGCTGCATTGTACCTGTACCTATACCCCATCTAATCTGTTTCTTGGCTTGTATCCCTCTTCAAGCTCAATCCTGAAGACAACCCACCAAACAACCTGTGGCGCACATCTTGTCATCCGAGTACCCTGCCACATCTGAACCTACAATCCCATGTAGTGAAGTCCTGACCCTGCATGTATACCTGCTGTTGGTCCCTCTCAAATCCCTGAGAACCCACTTCCCTGAATTGGCTCCTAACTCTCTGACAGCTCCCACTGCTTGGGAAAACTCAGGTCTATACCAGACCTCATGTGATTTTGGACACTAAACTATCCAGCCCTTAGTGTGCTCCGATTCTACATCCTGAACCTTGCCAACACCTGATTCACATCAGCTCCCATTAAAGACAAAATCAACCTGTGATCTCCATGCCTCCCATGCCAAAGAATTTCGCTGCTCCAAATTCTTCATAGCAAACCACTAAACTAATATTACCCTTAGCTTAGCAAAACCCTATATGTACAAACCCTGCTAGCAAACATACCATCCACATACAGTAATAGAATGATGTAGCTATCATCATCCACCTGGTAAGACAAACCACAATAGTTACCCTGACATTGACTAAAGTCATGCTTTGTCATCCCCCTGTCAAAACCTGTACCACTGTCTTGCAGCTTCCTCAAGACCATAAGACCTGGTCTTTTGTCTCACGTATCCATTCTCTCTATTATTCAACTAAGGAATCCATTCGTCTCTGTGCTTTCATACCTGCTGGCAAACCTACCAAATCTCCTGCTTGGTTCTGCATCATATTCCTACCATGCTCCCACTGTTTCCTAGATCCTTCCTGCTCTATAATCAATAATAAGTATAAAGAAGAGGAACAATGAATTTGAGGCTTACTTACATCTTCATTCCTCTGTATGGGCATTTGAGACTCCTTGACTTGATATCCACCCAAAATTTTGTTACAGTGACCGACCTCGGTCACCACACAGTCTGCATTCGACCGACGTCGATTCCCATGCACTTGTCCCTGACTACCGACCCTACCGATGTCGGTGTCCCTATTTTTTATGTCAGTCCTTTTGACCAATGTCGGTCTTACTTATTGCTGACATCGGTCCTTATGACTGACGTCGGTCTTACCCTGCCCGACATTGTCAGCTTTGGTTTGCACATGACCAACATCAACATCTGTCTGTTTGACCCTAGTTCCTCCTGACCGATGTCAGTACCTGTGTTCACCTGTGAGTGATGAATTTTTACCCGTGAGCTCCTTTGAATCAAAACCCATGTCCAAACTGCCCTGCTCAGATGTATCCAGCCTCATCCACTGAACTGTCTGTCATCTCCTCCAAGAACACCAAGGCTTTCCAGTTCTTAAGCCTGTGAAATATATCAATCTTCTGCTTAAGAACATGCATCTCCTTCTTACTCATGTGACCAAGCCTACAAAGCCACGTCTCCACAATAGAAGAAGAATCAGTAATATAAACAAGTAGATAAAGAGTACCTATTTTCTTACCACCAACTAATTCAAGTGCAACCACTGTGAGAGTTATTGTGCATCTCTCATCACCCAATTTTTTTGAAGAAATTAGCCACATCTCCAAACTTGGGACCTGCATGACCTCCTTCAACACCTGTGTGTTATCTGCCTACAATTTCAGCATCACTTCCCCTTTCCCAATTCTTTGGCAAGGCTCACCAGCTCCTCTCCTTGGGGCTACATGGAAAGAGGCAACTAAATCTATTATCCAAGATTCAACTTTATCCAAGAGACCTCCTAGAGCATCCTGTGCCACATCACCTGCAACATCTGCTTCTTCAGTTCCTTCATGCTGATCTGCTACCAACCAACAATCTTCTTTTACCTGCTCTTTCTTTCCATAGGACCATTGGTGACCATCTGTGCTTTTTAACTCCTCCATTCTTAGCTTACTTTGATCTGCCATTGCTCTACTCCCACTCGATTAGAAACCCCTGAGAGTGACCTGTAACCAAACTCAAAACCTGCTCCCTACAACCTTAGCTCTGATACCACGTGTTGAGATATTAATAACCAGAAGCACACAATTGA
Source organism: Torreya grandis (assembly GCA_037957365.1). NCBI lineage: Eukaryota > Viridiplantae > Streptophyta > Pinopsida > Cupressales > Taxaceae > Torreya > Torreya grandis. Next base: position 890,411 of record JARHVA010000455.1, on the reverse strand, counting down.
TTACCAAGAAACTTAACATGCGAAATTAAACTAGAATACACAAGTAACTAGAATTCAAAAATAACACATGATATGAGAGACAATACACAACTTGTATTAAAACTCTTTCAGAAGGAAATACAACAAAGAAGGCTGCCACAGTTCTTCCTTACACACCTCTAGGGCTCCCACACCTCTAGGGCATAAACAATAAATCTTCCCTCAAAGCTCTCTCCTAGGTCCCAACACCCAACTCAAACACAGAGTTGGTGTTCACCTTACACCTGTGCTCCACACACACCACAAGTGCTCCACGCACTCCATAAGTACATAAACATACTTCAAGTAGATCTCCCCTGAACCTGCAACAACCTACACCTCAATAGACCTTACTTATGGAAGGATATTCCTTGCCTTCCTCTATGCTCTATCTAAGTACCCACTATAATCCAAGTAGATCTCTCCTGATATTGCTCCCTGTTGTGTTGCTACCCTCTCTAATCTTGCACACCTAAAAATCAATCTGGTTCTGCACACCTGTGAACCTTGACCTTGCACACACATACACCTGCATATCAATGATCTTACTTACCATGTAGATCTCCTATAGAAGCCATGCTCACCTGATGACCAAGATCATACATACATGAAGAACCCTATTGATTCTCCAATCCAGCACCCACACTTGGTACTGTGGCACTAGGAGGAACACACCATTGCTCACCTCACACATAGAAGGAGCTTATAATATTGCTCTCTTACTCTCTAGCACACGTTTAAAATACAACCATGAGTCTATTATATATATCTCATCCAAACAATAATTAGACACCTAATACAATAATTAGATCCGTAGCTCTCAGTCTAAAATTAGCTCTAATCATGTAAACACTTGGTTCGTCAACCAACTACCCGTAACATACTCGCAGCTTGAACCACAGGTGACCGACATTGGTCCCTATCTACCTAGGGATTGCCGATGCCAGCTGACTTCTGACCGATATCAGTTGCTTCCTATCTCCTTCCTTCTAACGGCGATTGGCCTGACCGATGCCGGTGTCTATGACACTGTGCAACTCTTCTGCAACCTCCTCCATGTCTGCATCAGTGAAGCTTTTAGCTCCACAACCTAACAAAAATAATATAGTATGCAAAAGTCAAGAGTAAATTTGACATATCTTAATACTCATTTTTCATCTAACCAATGTACTTCTTATGGTTTAGACATGAATTGAGATATAAAAATCATTGTAAAATAAATATCCAATCTAGTGGTAGTGAGGTAAATGAGACTAACCACTAGTTGTCGATACACTATTTCATTAACTAGAGGTGAAGCATTGTCAGTTAAAATTTTATCTCCAACTTCCATAGGTGTGTGAATTGGATTATAATCCATGATTCAAAACCATTCTAGTAATGATTTGGCATACTTATTATGTGACATGAATACAACACAATCACCTTGCCAAAACTCAACACCTAAATAATATTTTAGTAGTCCTAAGTCTGTCATATCAAAAGTAAAACAAATATCAACCTTCATCTACTGAATGAGACTAGCACTACTCCTAATGATGGCTATATCATCAAAATATATAATTAGAATCAAGATATCATCACCAAACACCTTTACATAGAGAGTTGGTTCAGAGTTACACTTTTTGAAACTAGACTCTCTAAGGCATGTATCTATCTTCATATACCAGGCTTGAGGAACTTGCTTGAACCCATACAAGGAGTTGATCAACCTGCAAATAAGATGTTCCTTACCAAGAACCTAAAAACCTTAATGTTTAACCATGTAGACTTCCTCCTCTAGATCTCCATTTAAAGATACACTCTTGACATCCATTTGGTTCACCTTCCATCCAAATTGAGTAATAATAGCACCAATCAAATGAAAAGTTACCATATTTGTAGTAGGAGCAAAATTCTCCTCATAATCAACCCCTTCCTCTTGTGCATAACATTTTCAATAAGTCTAGCTTTGTGTTTGTCTAAGGAACCATTTGATTTGCATTTTACCTTGTAAATCCATTTAGAACCAATAGATTTCTTTCTTGGTGGTAGCTCCATGAGCCCCCAAGTCTTATTTTTCATCAAGGAATCATTTTCCAAATCACATGGTTGATTCCCACTTATGCTTCCATTTTGCCTATAAAAAATAATTAGGATCAAATACATGTGAAACAATAGTTGTTAAAGCAAAATTGTCATGCTCACCTTTATTACCAAACTACTTTCTTGATCTCAATCTTCTTCCACACCTTGGGGCAAGTCTCCTTCCTTTAGTGCTTCCATTATGGTAGAATACCACTTTGGCTTCTTTGGTTGTTTTATTGGAACCTCATAATGACCTACATCAATTCCCTCCATGGAATGTGATTCTACTGATGAACTAGAATCCTACTCAACTTTCAGACCATAACTTTTAATAGAATCATTAGAATAAAAAATGACTCAATATTACAAACTATACCAATTGCTATGAAGTATGGAATCTGTTCATTTAATATGACATCTCTATTTACCATAACTTTGTTAGTAGAAACATCAAGTAATTTTTAGTCCTTTGACTACTCACTATACCCAACAAACATGTATGCTTTGATTTTTGTGTCCAAGTTACTTTTCTTTTGACTAGGAATAATTACAAAATTTACACAACCAAAAATTCAAAAAGCACTTACATATAGAGTTTGACCTAACCAAGCCTCCTCTGGATTCATAATATCCAATGATTTTGTAGGACTTTTATTGAGGATGTACACCACCATATTCACTACTTCTACCCAATATCTATATGGGGAATTTCTACTTTGGACCATACAACAAGACATGTCCATCACCATCTTATTTTACCTTTCCACAACTCTATTTTGTTGTGGAGTGTAAGGGGTAGTGTACTATTTGTGTATGCCTTTAGTGGCACAAAATTCATTGAACTATTTTGAGATTAACTCAAACCCATTATCCATTTTAAGAGATTTCATTAACTATCCCACATGTTTTTGAACCATAGATTTTTAAGTAAGGAAGTTAGAAAAACATTCAAATTTCTCAACTAGAAAGTATACCTAGTTTTTCCTAGATAAGTCATTGACCAACAAAAAAACATAATGGGATCCAGAAGGGGCAGGTGTTTGCATTGGAACATGAAAATATACATGTACCAAATCTAATACTCCCTTATCTCTTAAATCTTTACAAACATCAAATGAATGTATAACTTGCTTCCCCAACTAAAATCTAGTACATACATGATGATTGCCCTAAATATAAGGAATCCCCTTAACCATATTAGTATTTCTCAATATATTCAAATACTAGAAATTCAAATTCCCATACCTTTCATGCCATAGTGAACTTGTGTTATTAACCACTACAAGTGCACTTTCCTTTGCCCTCTATGGATCTGCAAGCTTATATAAGCCTTTCTCACCAATCCCAACAACAATAATCTTGTTATCTCTACTAGTGACTAAACATTATTGTCCTTGAAACTTTACATCAAAATTAAATTTTGAAGTGATCTCACTAATTGAAAGTAGATTTTTGTTCATATCAAGCACATACCTAACATTCTTAAATGTATACTATACTATACCATTAAAAATAATCTAAACATTACCATATCCCTTCACAAAATGAGTTATACCATCTCCCAAAGATACATATTCATTACTACTATCATTTTCAACAAAATCCACATACCAATCCTTATGACATGTATAATGGTGAGATGCCCCTGAATCAAAGTACCAAGCTCAATCCATCATAGAATTACCACTAGAATCCATGAAATACAAATTATGAGATGTTTCCTCACCTTCACCTTCACCTTCATATAAATTCACATGATGAGCTTTCTTTCTAGGGTTAGCTAGATCCTATTGTCATTTTATTCAATCTTTCATAAGGTGTCTAGGTTTCTTATAGTAAAAATATTTCCCCTTAGATATATTATTACAACCACTTGTGAAGTTTCTATTAGAGAACTAGTAGTTTTACCAAACTACTTATCCTTTCCATTGATGAAGAATGCACTCTCTATAGAAGTAGATGTAGATAACACTGCTTGCTCCTACCATCTCTCCTTTTGTAATAGAAATGTGGAAATTTTTTCAAAGTCCAAAGTATGCATCTCAACAATCATGTGCAAGGACTCCAAAAATGACTTAAGTGAAGGTGGAAGATTCTTCATAACCAGAGCAATCCAATCTTGTTCATGAATAGGGTTCTGCATAGCCTTCAATTATTCAATGATGTCCTTGATCTATTTAAAAAACTCAAAAATAGAGCCATATTCCTACATCTTAGTAGAAAACAATAAATTCTTCAAATACAATACCCTACCAACTTTAGAAACCTGGTATTTATAAGTAATATTAGTCCAAAAAGTTGATGCAATGGTCTCATTTTTGACCTCTGAGATTAGATTATTTGCTACTAATAGTTTTAAAAACAAAGAGCCTCATGATGACATTTATCATAGTCATCATAACTAGTGGTAATATTTTTCTCTTTATCAAGCACTATTTGATCAAGGTTATGATATTTGCATATCATCAAAACCTTGTGACTCAACAAACTAAAGTTCTTGCTTGTCAATTTCTAAGAATATGGTAGTAATAGGTGTTGACTACAAGCCATTTGACTTGGGATTTTATGAAAATAATTGAATAAAAAAAACTATAATGAATTTTATAAAAATTCCTTCTACACATGGATTCTATATTGACATTGAACAGCTCTACTAATTTTCAGCAACAAACTCAATACCATTTATAAGATCGCAAATTATATTTCACTAAAATAATTAAATTGAGAAACCTACAAATCCTATTTAAAAAATATTTCTCCATCCACATCTAGATAAAAAACCCATAAAATGATGAAATTTTTAACTTCCTAAAATTCTTTCATGATTATTAATCAATGGTAGGTCCCCGATAACCTCTATTGGTTAAAGTTTTGATTTATTTCAATTAAAATTTAAAAATAATTGAAATAATAAAAATTTAGGTTAAAAATTTCATGAAAATAATCAACCAATCAAAAAATTGGCCTACCTATGAAACTTTAGGCATAGATTTTGAGCCCATTTCTCAGCTAAATAAAAAATTGTCTGCACCAATGTTCAAGTTAGAATTTAACTTGCATTTTAAACCTTTATTTCACTAAAAAGATTGAGATTTGAATTTTTTCCTCCCATAAACTATATGGTGTTGAACACCGTATGACCAACCCATAAAAATTAAACAAAGGCCTCAAATAGTCTAAAATGGATCCCTTTGACCTCCTTTTGATCTTATTCAATCTTTTGATCCTCCCAAGCAATTTTTTGATCTTCTGGTTGAGCTTACATAATTTTATCTCTCCTCTGGCTCTCCACTAGGCACATGAAGGTCCTCCTTGGCAAGACATCAACCTCTGTATCTTCCATAGACCTCTACTCAAGTCTAACAACCATGGGATCTAATACCATATTAGATTGAATATAGAGATTGAAAAGAGAACCAGATTGTATTACACAAACACATTATTCGAACCATATAAGAAGGCCTATTAAATAGGAAAAGAAATGAACAACTTGAGAAACATGGAAAGGGTGGGTGAAACAACTAATGTTGATTAACATGAAATAGCTAATCTTGATAAAACAAACTAACCTCTTAACCCAAGTGGTTAAGGTAACTAACCATAGACCTATTACCTTAGTCAATAACCCAAGGTAAATAAATAATTACACTAATTTTTTTTTTAAATGTTTTTAAAAAATACATATAATTATTATGAAATTTTAATTTTACAATATATGAATATACCAATTGAATTTACTTAGTATTTAAAATGTAATTCATTTCACAACAAAATATGTTCCTTTTATAATGGTTGAACAAGATGAAACTTCTCAAAAATTTGAAGAAATGTTTCCTCAATACCACATCATATATTAATCATCATGATGATGATTCTACCATCCAAATTTAAGTTTCATCACCATATACACCATCACCACCACATGTATGCTAACAATGTCCTTCATGGTGAAACACATATAGAATATCAATGGGAAAAATAAAAGAGCCTTTTGAAATATAACCAATATCCCTTCAAGATGTTCATATTTAGGTCCATAAATGTCACCTCTATTAGTTAATAACTCAAATCCCATTTATGTTTTGATAGACAATCTCTTTTAGATAGAGCTACAACTGGATCTAGGGCACAATAGGGGCCCAGTCCCTAGAAAACATAAAGATCCAAGAAACCCATGCAAAATCAAGCCATAACCCATAAAAAATAAAACACTAAACCCTTGCAAGAGGAAAAATAAAACAAGTAAAAAACCAATGTAGAATACCCTACAAGGTTTTTAGAAACCACACAAGGTGCATAACCATTGAGAAGAGACCACTGGAATGAAAGAAACCAATATGAAAATAGAAGATTAGAAACATGTTGTCAACCCAATTACTAAAAAATTATAAATCATAGAGACATGGACTCTGAACATCAAAAAAAAATTATTCTCATTCCATTGATAGAAAAAGGGATTCCATTATCCATTGAATACTACCATTGATGGATCTCAAAGTATCTAGTGAAGTCATTTCACTTTTATCTTTATACATATTCCACTTTTCATACCACAAATTATATTTTTTAGAGTAAAAAACTATGCTAAAAAATAGATAATATCTCTCTAGATTTGAATTTATCCTCTTCTTCAACTTGAAAAGAGGCATTTACCTCTTCTCGATCACTTACCTACAAATATCCTTCTTCCATTGAATGTAGAACATCATAATTATGAATCTTTACTGGACCTTTTTTACAAGTTGAAGTCAACTTGTTCAAAGAAAATAGACCTTCCCCACTCTTGATATCATTAACCCCATTATTTTTGAAAGGAGTAAGCTACTCATAACTAGTCTCTTGAACCCCCTATTGTGTTTTAGTGATCAAATACACCTATAAGAAAGCCTTATTTTATAAAGCCTCAACTAAAGAAGACTCCAACTTAAATTCTAGTGTAGAATAAACATGCTTGTTTAATAAAGTATGGATAATAAGAGACACCATATCAACTACTAGTGAAAAATAACCATGCTTAATTGTAGTATCTAGAAATAAATCCTTGACCAACTCAAAATTATATCTAATTAGAGGATATTTTCTGTGACCTTGGGTATGGTTACATGAAGAAACAAGTTTTTAAATTATATTCACAAGATCATATTTATGGAAACCAATATTATTCAATCATTTATTTAATAAGGGTAGCTAAGCCTCAAAAAATATTTCCTCAGACACTCTACCACTTTGTGACCAATATGGTTTCATTTGACACATATGAAAGGCAACCCTTTGTAATTAATGAATTACATCTAGGAACCATGGGATGAAAAAATATTGATGGAGTGATGGAAAGGTTTTGATAAATATTACATGACACATAACCTTACATATGTCTACTTAACAACATTGTCCTTATCAATTATGAAAAAACCCTTTATCATCTAAGTCAATTATTGAAGAAAACCTAGATATCTCATGGCCAAGGGAAGATTATATAATTTGACCTAGCTTGGAGTATTTGAGATCACTATATCTACTAGGTTAAAAAAGGGATCCCAAAGGCACACAAACACTCCATGCTTTCCCAAAAAATAGGGTCCATTGTCCAACACAAAATCCCACTCCTCTAGTGACTATAAAATGACAAATAAAAATCATTTGGTAGTAAGAAAAGGGAAGGATATGAAAATTTAGGCCAAACTACTTTTGACCAATGAAAAAACTCCTTCCAAGAGGAGAATTTCCCTATACATATATAAATAATGGATTTACACCCAGACTCCCTGTCAAGGGGTAGAATAACCTCATCATTGATCTCTAAAATAACAAAAGTGTTAGAGAAGACCAACAAGACATCCCCAAATAAAGCCAACTTAAAATCAAGTTGTGCCCTCAATTCAAATACTGACCTCACCTCAGGAATTATAGTAGACACACCCTCCACCATGCCACACCTATTTAATTTAGAAAATGGAAGGGCACACTTATGAACCAGTTGTGGAGAGAGATTAGGGTTTGATTAAATGATTTTATATTTTCAAAATTTTCTATAACAATGATAAGGGTTTTTATCATTATAATATTTTGAAAACACCAGGTTCCTACCCTTCAAAGTCCTAACCAAAATTGGTGCTACATCACCAAACCCTAACACTTCTTCTCGTGAGCTAAAACTTGATCTTCTAACCTTGTTTTCACCAATAAAATCAACTACATATAACACCAACCTAATTCTATTGGTCTCAAACCCTATCCTAAAAAATAAATACATTCCTAGCTCCCTCTTATTGTGAACACCAATGCTTTTCTCCATCACATCTTAATTATATATCTAAAATCCTATTATTATTAATATTTATTAGAGGGTAAAATTGGGATTTTGAAAGGGACCCAAATGATTTTATAAAAAATCCAATGAAACATAAAATAAGAAAATAAAAATCGACCACATAGATAATTGGGGAGAAACCAAAGAAAAAAATAATTGTCAGTAGACAAAAAATAATCACTCACCAAAAATAAAGGATACATTACCAAAATAAAGATCATCCTTGTGAAAAGGATAGTTCATTTAGTGTTATGCTACTTATGATTTGTCTTTCATATTTTAAAGTTGGTTCTCCACAAAATCTTATTATTTATTATTGTTCTAGAGAAAGATAATCATATACTAACTTCCTTGAATAAAAACAACAATGGATACATTTTCCTTCACCTTAATTAGATGAAGAACCTTGATTTTAGTATTATATAAAAATTAAAAAATATAAAATAATATTTAAATTTTTCTTGTATCAATGGTCTTCATTTTATTTATATAACATTATTTCCAATTAACTAGCTAAAAAATTATTTTCCTTGATTTATCCCAAATTTTCTCATTTTTACTTAATTTTGACAATTTACCCTTTTTTCAAAATTTTAAATTTATTTAAGTGTCCCCAATTTTCAAAAAATTCCCAAACTTTCCTAATTTTTCAAAATTCCACCAATTTATTCAATTTTTTCTAATTCCCTAAAGTTTCCCAATTTCCCCAAATGTTTCAAATCCCCCCATTTCTACCATTTCCTCTTATTTATATTTTTTTAATTTACCCAATTTCCCTAAATTTTATTAATTTTAAAAATATCTTAGATTTATCCTATATCCCAAAATTTACTTAACATTTTTAACATTTTTTCTCAAATTAATAAACATTTCTTTAATTTAAAGAAAAACAACACAAACACAACATAACTTGCACCATGTCTTCACCACAAAAAACTTGAAATAAAAAATAAAAATAGTGAGGACCCAATGGTCTTCCCACCAATATTATTTAGGTATTTTTTGGATAGTGTGATAGAAAAATGATAGTGTGTTAGATAAATTGATAGGATGCAAAAAAAGGAAAGGAGGGATCGTTTAAAAAAAATGTATGCAAAATTTAGAGGAAAAAACACTTCACATAGATGACAAAGGATAAGGTTAGTTTTAAAATAAGATAGATCTGAATTTTCAAGAACCAAGTTATGGAGACAATGGTTATTTATATCTGAGTAGACTAATGTGTTGAAGATGAAGAAGAGGAAAATTATGTGGAACCCCTGAGAAATCAAATGAAATATTTATGGGTTGTTTTATACTTATTGTTTGTATTTTAATTTATTTTAATTTTAAATAAAATATAGATTGAAACATACACCACAAGAGAAAAGTGTTTATCAAAAAAATGTATAAAAATCCCCAATAAAGACAATAGTAAATTTTTTTGAAAGAATATTAGTAAAAAACACATCACAAACCTAGAGAAAGATAAGACTATCGTAGGTGACCATAAAACCATGGTGCCACTCTTTATTGTTGGTCATTACCAATCAATAGGTTAGTATCAACCAATGATACTAAATTTATCTTGTGAAACTGAGCCAACATAAACAAAAGATCAATTCTAGAACCAAATGAATAAAAAACATGCTTATCCTTGATTTTCACTTCCAAAACACACACAATCAAACAAAAAATCTAAGTATCATGATTATTTATTACTTTCCATATTTAGCATGTGCCCTTATCAAATTAGAAGAATCAATGTAATTCTTTTAATTTAATATGTATGTTTGAATACCATATCTATTGATTTGATTTATATTTTAATATTCTATTTTAAATAGATTAATCTCAGTGATTAATTTAAATTGGGGTAAAATAATTACAAAGATAATGGGGTGTGGCTAATTTATAAGCCACTACCTCTACCTTATTTCTTATTTACAATCTAGAGGAAAATTTATATGCTATGCTTGCCAATAACTATCTTAAATGGAACTTTTGACCTCTTCACTTTGACTAAAATCAATGTTGGGTCTACTACTGCACTTCAATTATGTGTCCCAATATTTCATTTTTACATCTCAATATAAAATTTTGTAGATTAGAATAAATTGACTAGGTTCAAATTTAGTATGTCCAAATATGGTATGTGTTCAAATACAAAAACTAATGAAGAGATTGTTCATTCTAACCCACAGAAGACCTATATAATGCATGATCATATGTGCATTAATGGTCATCCCAATGCATTTAAAAATATCATAGGTTTCATTAATAATTCACATGGTGGAAAATATTTAGCTTCTCCCAATTGTCAATTTACAGATTTTACTAATGAAAAAGAGGATGATATACCTCAAATTTATAATATTTATGCCATTATTGAATAAAGTGTCAATATAAGTGCTAGTGAATAACTTATAGATTATTCATTAAAAGGGATAAATCCAACATTTTTTAGGAAAGCAAATGTACCTGACATTTACTATTAATGAATTATTTTATAAAAAATATTTTTAATTTTTTACAGTAGATAATTTCAATGTATTTTGTACATAAATTAAAAATTTTAATGTTTTTAAAAAATATATAATATTATTATGCAATTTTAATTTTTCAATGTATGGATATTACAATGGCATTTACTTTGTATTTAGGTAATTCATTTCACAACATAATATATTTTTTTTGCACTAGTTGAACAAGATGAAATTTCTCAAAATTTTAAAGATATATTTCCTCTATAGTACATCATATCTTAATCTTCATGACAATGATGATGCCATCCAAATTTAAGTTTCATCACCCAGTATACCATAACCACTACACATACCCTGACAACCTCGTATATGGTGAAAAACACATTTAACATTAGCTAGAAAAATAAATGAGCCTTTTAAATAACCAATATCTATCTAATACATTCATATTCAGGTCCATAAGCATCATGGCCTCTTTCAATTAATATCTCAAATCATATTATTTATTATTGTCTATAGAAAGATAATCATGTACTAAATTCCTTGAACAACAATGACAATAGATATATCCACCCTCGCCTTAATTGGATGAAGACCACGTTTTTAGTATTATACAAATTTTTTAAAAATATATAATAATATATTAAATTTTTTGTATCAATGGTCTTAATTTTATGTATATAACATTATTTCTAATTAACTAGATATAAAATTATTTTCCCTAATTTATCCAAATTATCATAATTTCATTACTATTTTTTAAAATTTATTTAATCCCCAATTTTCTCAATTTCACCTAATTCAGATAATTTACCTTTTTTTTCCAATTTTCTAATTTATTTGAGTATCTTGAATTTTCTAAAATTCTCAAAATTTTCCAAATTTCCCAAATTCCACCAATTTCCCCCAATTTCTTCATTTTTATAATTCCCCAACTTTTCACTTTCCCTAATTTCCAATATTTTTTTAGTTTACCCAATTTCCTCAAGTAAATTTATCAAGTATCCTCAAATTAACTATATATTTTTAAATAATTTTTTTAAATTAATAGACATTTTTAAAGTTAAACAAAAAAAACACAAACACAACACAACTTGTGCCATGTTCATGCTACAAAAAATAATGGGGTGGACCCAATGACCTTCCCACCAATATTATTTAGGTATTTTATGGAAAGTGTGAAAAAAATGAAAAAAAGGAGAAAAAGGCCCATTTAACAAAAAAAAATGGGTGCAAAAATTAAAGGAAACACTTCAACTAGAGGAAAAAGGAGAAGGTCGCTTTCAAAAGAATATGGATATGAGTTTTCAAAAAGAGAGTTATGGAGACATTGGTTACATATATATGAGTAGATCAACATGGCCAAAGATGAAGAAGAGGGATATTATGTTGAACATGTGAGAAATCAAATGAAAGAGTTATGGATTGTTTTATAATTACTTTGTATATTTTAATTTATTCTAATTTTACAAAAATGCAGATTTAAAAACACACCACAAAATAAAAGTATTTATCAATAATTTTTTGAAAAAACTCTAGTAAAAAAAATATGGAAAAATTCTTAGTAAAAAACATAAGAAAAACCTTAGAAACAAAAATAGTAAAAAATCCTTGAAAAAATCATAGGCAAAATCCCTAGGAAAAAACATGGATAAAACCCAAGAAAAAACCTAAGAAATGAGCTTAGAAAAAACCCTAGTAAAAAGAATTATATATATATATATATATATATATATATATAGAAAAAATAACATAGGAAAAAACATTTTAAAAACCCTATCAAGAAATCCTTACAAAACACCTAGGCAAAAACTTATAAAAAACTAGTAGAAATTATAGTAAAAAATCTTAAATGAAATCTAAGGAAAAAACCCTAGTATACAAACTAACTATTTGATATGAAAAAATTATGAATTGATTTTTTGATATTAAGGACATTAAAAACTGCAATCCCATGATCCACAATTTTTTCCAAAGGGTGTTGGATAGTGTTATTTGTGGAAACTCTAATGTTTTAGTTGCCAAAAAATGAGATATATAGGAGTTATGAAACCACTCAAAGGATTTTTGGTCATTCACACATTGAAATATAGAGGAGTTTTACATTACCTCATAGTGTCAGAGATAACTCACATTGAGGATTAGTGGATTAGCTCACAACTTAGGGGCATTGTGGTCTATAAGGTGTACGATACCAACCCACAGGTGTATATATATATATATATATATATATATATATATATATATATATATATATATATATATATATATATATATAATTTTATATCATTTATATTATTAATATTTTTTTAATTTTTGATAATAGGTCTACTACATATGTGGAATTACGTAGTGATGAGGTGGAGAAACACGATATGAATTGTTGACCATCAATTACTTCAAGGGACTAACATAGGTAAAAAGACTGTATTTATATTCATTTATATTAAATTATTTTTCTTCAATTTACTTATTCTTATATTTTATTATTTTTACCTTATTGTTTAATTTTAGATCATGTTTTGTGTCTTTTCCATAGCCTCCCCAATCTCATTTTCATGCTCATAAATTGAACTAACTATAGGTCGCTCAATAGCCATTATATGATTCTATCTTCAAGGTTTAGGGGGGATGATGATGATGTACCTCCACATGAGTATAATGAAAATCAACCATCTCATCTTACAATTTATGAGTACAAACATTAAGTGTTGAACACTTTTGTCAAATCGTATATCAATGATCATATGCATATTTTACAGGATGCTTGGGTGAAGTATATTATCCAAAATCTTATATAATTATATATAATACTTAAATTCATTTACATTATCATGTATCTTGTAAATTTTTCAATTTTGTATAAATACTTCAGAAAATTAATAATTTTTAAACTTAAAGTATCATTTCAAGAAAATTATCACTAGGAATTTAATAGGATGTTGGTTAATCTTAAAACTTAGTCGATTAATAAAATTCAAAGATATTTTGGTAGATCTTAATAAATTGTAAATATAATTGAAAATTTGAAATAAATACATTTATGAAAGAAAGGAATCATTTGTGGGTAATACCACAGCATTAGTTGGTATAATTATTTTAATATTTATAGATGTCTAATCATTTATGGAAAAATTAGTTTGCAAGAAATCTATATGAAAAATAGGATGAAGAGAGTTGAAGGATCCAAAATCAAGGATCAAATGCAACTAATTGGTAAAAATTATGAAATGATTGGTTATAATAGATTATAAAATGAGATACAATTAAATTTTAAAAACAAATAATGACATTCTTTATTTATTGTTTTTTTTATTAATGTTAAAGGGGGGATTTTTTTGGTTAGGGTCCCCAAACCCTAGGATATGTACAACTAAAAAGAAACCAAAGGACCTCTAGATTATTCAAAAGAGATAAAAATAAATAGAACCAGAAGTAGCTGCAAAACTACCCAAATACAATAAAAAAAATATTTAAAGATATGCCAAGAGTAGAAAGCAACTGAAATTGAACCCAAAGCCTATTCCATTTCCAAATTGCCAGAAAAATCATCCCATTAGCTCTTCATTATTTTTAGATTTGAATTGATTTGGAGAAGAAGATTTTCTTCATCAACATCTTTATGACACCTACTGCACTGAACCTATTTACCTTTGCCTTTGCTTGGAATCCTTGTGTCAAATATACCTCCCAAATGAGATCTAAGATTTTTCACATTTTGTATCCCCTTGTGCATAGCTATCTCACTACAATTCACTAGATAAACAATATTATTTTTGAACTTGTCATTTTCATTTTCAATCATACCAACCCTCACTTGGAGACTCTAAAGTTGATGATTAAAATCCTTCATAGAATTGGTTTGAACTAATATTTCATTCTCCTATTGTAAATATTTCACTTTCCCTTTAAGTTCTATCAATTCCCTCATGAAACAATGCATAAAGGTTTTTTGTAATTTCAATTCTTCTTCCATCTTATCAAAATTTTGTTTCCCTTTAAAAGAACCCACTAAATTATTGAAATATTCATTTAGATCATGAGGTTTCTTACCTATAGAGTCTTTGCATTTATCCTTGGTTTCTTCTCTTGTCTTCTTTTTTCCAAAGTCAATTTTCTTGGATGGGGTTTCCACGTTTTCCCTTCCTAGGTCCTTTTGATTATTGACATCCTCTGTACTAGTCATATCTTCCTTAACTAAAATAGAATCCCCTATAGAATGCCCTATTTTACCTACCTAAATTCTTGACTAACATAGGAGTTTCCTTAGCTGAAATCCTCAAATGCATTTTAATTCTACTATCTTGGATATTCTTAGAAATATTAACATATGTAACCTTGGAGGAGACGCTACCAGGATACTTGATCCATATCTTCTTAATTTTTTTGATGTCCATAGATTTTCTAGCATCATTTTTATTCTAACTATTAAGAATTTATGGATTTATCTGATTCATCCCCTTAAATTACTTTTAGATGAGAAAAATAACCCTTTCATGTTAGGGAGCAAGATATTTGCCCTTTTTATATTTCAAAATGGAGGACTCTAATGAGAGAAGAATGTAGAAAGGAAGGCTTATGGGGATTACATGCCTAAAATAGTTTATAAATATAAAAAGAGACCATAAAACTACATTGAACCTACCTTTAAGTGTGATGTATTGCATCATATGAAAATCTACTTCTCCAAATGGCCTAGGCAGTGATTCCTAGTCAAATACATTGTGAAGAATCTCCAAGGATTTGCCCTCTAGTAGAAAATTCTCCTTCTATTTTTTTTAGTTCCTACCCATTATGTAAATTTTGGTGACCTCCATGTCCAAACTTGTAACATGTGCTATCAACTCTTCCATGATCTCCAACAAGACCTCATTGATGTTAATGGTTTTTTCCTCCCAAGATTTTGTTATTAAAGTTGAAACATGCCTAACATGGCCTTCAATTTTTCCCATGAACCTTACAAATCCCCCACTCTATAGAGCTTCCAAAACTAACTCATTATTTTTGACTTATTTAGGCATTTTAGGATCTATCCTATTTGGCAATCCCATTATAAGCTCTTAGCTTATAAAGTAGAACCAATTGACCAAATGTCAGAGATGCCTCAAAGTTATCTTCTTGTTGTCTTTAATAGAATAAATACAACTCTATTTAGTTTTTCCTGATTCTAAATGTTTCTCATTAAGAGTAAAGAAGGGGAAAATTAAAAAGAGCTTAATCAAATAATAAAGATATAAAGTTCCAATATCCTTTATAACAATGCCTGGGGAAGACCCCCACATACTCAAGCATTATGGTCATTACAAACAACTTCTTCTTTAATCCTCTAAATAATTCCCTGAGGAAGATCTTCAATAGCATCACAATTAGATAAACCTAAAAAGGCCACACCCCTATTAGTAAACCAGTCAGCAATCATGTTTCCTTCTCGATACACATTTTGAATAATCATCTATTTCCTAGAGTCTAAAATAGAGATAGATTCATCCACCACTTGTTTTATTGACTAGCTAACATAATTTTTATTTGAGAGATAATTAATTATATTTAAAGAATCCCCCTCTATAATGAGAAGTTGAACTCCCAGTTGTTGAGATAAATTTATACCCCACAAATTTGTAAGGGATTTTACCCAATGATAGGACTTAATTCCCATGTATCATGCATAAGTTGCAACAAACTTTCTTTGATGGTCTCTTATTATATCTCCTCCTCATACTTGGCCTGGGTTCCCTTTGGAAGCCCCATCAAAGTTAAGTTTTAACCATCTAAAAGGTGGAGGTTTCCATTTAGTTCTTCTTCTAATTTCATCTCTACGATCACTCTTTCCAAGACCATTAGGATCAATTTTCCAATTAAGATCTGGTTGATGTTCAAATGTTAATAAACTTTTGACTTTTTCATTATGTACTAAATTGAAATTTTCAATAACAAACTAATAAAATTTTCTAGATAGAATTTTACTGACAGATTTCTTATTTCTAAAATTTTGTTATTGTGTTCACCAACCCTATAACCTTATTATTGTAAATTTTGGTGACCTCCATCTCCAAACCTGTAACATGTACTCTCCTTCCCAAACATCATGATTCAACACATCACACTTAAAGCTTCCATATTATTAAAAAAGAACATTCTAGAAAGGACTCTCTTAGGATTACCACAATTCCAGTAGAGAACCATTAAAAACCCAACTAACATTGTAAATTTGAGAAGGAAGAAGCTCAAAAATTCATGGGCATAATGACAATCTACAAGCAAGTGAAAAATAAATTAATTTTCATTTTCATAGAAGGTACATCTATTAGTCAAGATGAATCCTCTTTTTATTAAATTATCCATGGTTAGAATTTTGTTTTGGACTACCACCCATAAAAATAAATTAATTTTAGAATCAAATATTTATTCCAAATCTTTTCCAATTAGTAATATTTCTTAGATCTTGAGCTAACAAATTGTAACTAGTTTTCACTTAATATTGACCATCAAAAGAGTCCTTCTAAACTAGATGATCTTCATTGTTGATAATCAACAAGTATAAATTTCTCAAAAAATTATTCAAATTGGACACAATGATAGTATCTACTTGATTCAAATTTTCTAAATTCAATGTTTTCTAGCATTTAACACCTTCAATAACCTACCAATATTCATGTACCTTTCAACCATATTTATTTTGGATGCACTCTTGAATATGTTTGCAAGGTTTTAATTAACCAAGAAGTTGGTCTAAAACCCATGAATATTTCCAAAATTCAACCTTCATACCATTACCAATATACCATTTTGAGCTATAGGATATTAGATCCTTGTTAGAAATCAAGAAATTCTATAAATGTAAACCCCTGACAAATTGGTCATCTTCTAAAATGCACATCAGATTTCTGCTATCTAAATATTTGAATTTCAAAATGTTAGAATAAGTGTTGTTTCCTTTAAAAAAAATCCAAAATAACTTAGAGATGAGTGTTTTATTCATCAAAAGTAACTTTTTTAGGCTGATCACTCCATAACAATTTAAATTACAAACTTTATCCTAGGCTACAATATGGAAACTATTTCCTCTTTTCTAACCTAGTCCAAAGGAAGTTCTTTTGAATTTCAATGAGTTTATGTTATTTTCTCTTTGGAACACTTAAAAGATAAATAAGGTAAACTGAGAGACTTTTCAACATGTTCTTGATTAATAAAAGTTTGCCTACTTGAGAGAGGAACTTACCTTTGCATCCGGCTAACTTTCTTTGAAATAACAGATTCTAACTAGAAATTGAAAGATGATTGCTAAAGAGAGGCATGCCAAGATAAAAAGAAGGAATATGTTTGATTTGGTAGCCTAATAATTAAAAAATTCTATTTTATCTATCCACAAGAGTGTTAAATAAAAATACAAAACTCTTATCAAAATTTACATTTTGATTTAAAACTTGTTCATACATAACCATAATTTTTTTAACACTCTTGTTTCTTGAATAGATGCCTCAGCCAGTAAAATGGTATCATCCATGAATTATTGATGTGAAATGGGATCAACATACTTGGATGGTTTGAAGCCTTTCAAATCTCCTAAAGCCATTGATTTTGAGATAAATCTGCTCATAGATTCTACCATGATGATGAAAGTGATAGGGGATAGGGAATCCCCTTGTCTTACACCCTTACCACTTTTGAAAAAACCTTGAGAAACTCCATTCACAAGCATGAAAACATACAAGAGGATATAAAATATCTAATAATTCTTGAAATTTAAATTGATTCAAAACTTTATATAAAAATCTCCAATCAAATCTATCATATGCATTGGCCAAATCAAATTGAAAATCATTCCAACACTACTGCTATTATCCACAGAGTGAATTGATTCATGTACAATAATAATTCCATCTTGAATTTGTCTTCCTAGGATAAATCCCCCTTGTTTTTTCTATATAATTGTTTCCATTATTGGTTGTCACCTTATGGAAATCAGCTTAGTGATGATTTTATAAATGGAATTGCATTAGCTGATAGGATGAAAATTTGAGAAATTTATAACTCCCTCCTTTTTAAGAATTAAAATAATGAAATTATGATTGAACTATTGCAACATTTCATTAAAGTAATGAATTAATTTACTTATTCAACCACATCATCTCCTATGATTTCGCATTTTCTTGAAAAAAAGTAATCAAAAAACCAACTGGACTAGGAGCTTTGTTTGGGTTCATTTTTAAAATCACAAATTTGATATCTTCATTAAAAGTGACAACTATAAGTGTTTGATTATCCTCTTGCTTCACCAGTTCAAGAATCACATTAATAAATTCTTGTTAAAATATTATGTTTCTTTTGAAGTCATTTTTAAATAGTTTTTGAAGAACTTTACGTTCTCCTGATTGATTCAATCTCTATCTAAAATGAGATGGTCTTCACTATCTAAAATTTCCTTGATGCAATTATGAGCTTTGTGTTTCAATATCAACATATGAAATAAATGAGTATTTATATCCCATTCCTTGATCTAAATATTTTTGTATTTTTGTCTCTAAAGGGTCTCTTCCCTTGGAGCTATAGTATGATACTCATAAAGAATTTATTTTTCCTTGTTCTGAGTCTCAATATCATATCCATTTATTTATATAACATCTTCAATATTCAATATTTATTATTTTATTGATTTATCCTATAAATGAACATTACCAAACACTTGTTCACTCCATTATTTTATTTTATTTTTAACATTTTTCATTTTTTCAGCCGACTTGAACATTATTGAACCATTCACATTTGGAGACCACCAATCTAAAATCCTATCATGGATATGTAGGTGAGAGAACCACATGTGTTCCATCCTAAATAGATACCTATTTTCATTTGAAATAATTTTCAATATACTCATCTTAAGAGGATTATGATCTGATCCAACTTGAGGAAGTGCCTTTAATGTCATATCTTTGAGTCATCCAATCCATTGAAATAAAAATTATGTCTAGTCTGCATTGAATGAGGTCTTCACCCAACCTCCTATTACTCCAAGAAAATTTATATCCTTTTAATTCCACATATTTCACCCCCATGTCAAAAATTAGAGAAGAGAAATATTCCATATTATCTAAAATCAATTGATTCCCAGCTTTTTATCCTCTAGATGTAAAGGATAATTGAAATCTCCATCCATGATCCTTGCATGTATTCTTGAAAACTCTTATATCTTCCCATAACTTTATATGAGCTGGTGAAGAGTTAGGTGAATAAATTTTAGAGAAGATCCATTGCTTACCATCAAATACATTAGTAAAGATAAATTCTAAATGGTTCTGAGACTTGAAGATAGGTTCCCCAATAAAATATTTAGTATCTCAAAAAGTGACATGACCTCTAAATTCTCTTGAAGAGCTAGTGAAAGTAGCTTTAGCTTCTTTCCAATAAGAGTTATTATGATTTTAAAAAAAGGATCTTTTATTTTAGATTCTTGAATAGATAAAATAATGGGATTATGGGTCCTAAAATCTCTAAAAATTTTTTGCTTTAAGTAACTATGCATTCCTTTTATATTACAAGAAAAGATCAGCATGATTAATTGAAAGGTGAAGGTTTACCTCCCTTGAATGAAAAGGTTGAATGGAGCCTATATATAATTTACACCTCAGTAAGTTTTTTAAATATTTATTTTTTGGTAGTTTTTCCAGCTTTAGAAGGCATCTTATACATAGGTCCTTTGATTCCCCTCCTAGTGGTAATAGAGGAAGTGAACTTTGATTTAATGTCATGCTTAGGCATTACTAATATCTTTTGAGAATATTAAACTTCTTCTTAAGACCCTTTAATAGAAGCATATATTGGATGATTTAAGAAATTAGATTTGTTCAATTCCTCTAAACTATTCTTAATTAGATCTTGATCTTAAACCTCTTCTAGTTGAGATAGAACTTTGAACTGATTAGGGGCATGGTTTTTCTAAGGGCCCCTAGGAAAAATCCCTGTGTAATTTTTTGGTGAATATTAAAAATATAGTTTTTAATTAGAGGTGAATTAAAGGGGAAGTAATTTTATTAGGAAGGTGAATCATATGTACCATTTTTATGGAGTCTAGACATTGGAGTCTAAAGAGCATCTATTCCTAGTAGATACCATCCATAAGCTTTAGATGGCATCTATCCATTATGGATGGCATCGATGTGCTCTAGACACCATCCATGGGCTCTAGATGGCATTCACCAAGTTTAGACATCATTCACTTGGTCTGGACACCATCCACCAAGTCTAGACATCATCTACAAAGCCTAGATGGCATCTACTTAATTTATTTAGCATCCACTAGGTTTGGATAGTGTCTACGAGGTGTGGATGTCATCCACTAGGTCTAGATGGCATCTACTAGTTTTAGATAACATCTATTGGGTCTAGATGGCATCCATTTGGTCTAGATGCTATTCATGATGTCTACCAAGGTTGGATGGCATATACTAGGCCTAGATGACATCCACTAAGTTCGG
This sequence comes from Torreya grandis, assembly GCA_037957365.1. Lineage (NCBI taxonomy): Eukaryota > Viridiplantae > Streptophyta > Pinopsida > Cupressales > Taxaceae > Torreya > Torreya grandis. The sequence goes on along the minus strand of JARHVA010000455.1, from coordinate 869,079 downwards.
ATAGTGTGTAGAGGGTATGATGGCATTTAAAGCCTATGGACATCATCCAAATTTGATGGACATTGTGTAGACCTAATGGATGTTATCTAGCCTCGATAGATGTCATCTAGACCTCATGAATAATATCCAAACCCCATGGACACTGATTAGGCTAGGTAGACATCATCCAAGTTGAGTGGATGATATTCAAGCCCATTAGATAGTATCCAAACCTAGTGGATAATGTCTATACTTATTGAATGATGTTTAGACCCAGTGGACACCATCTAGAGCCCATAAATGACATCTAATGGGGGTGGACGACATTCATGGTTTATGGATGTCATCCATGGTGTGTGGATGACATAAAAAGGATGTAGGTGGTGTTTTAAATCTATGATGGGAGTGGTTGGGCCCTATATATCCATTACCTCATTTATTTTATTCATTTCTCTTGTACGCCCAAACCTCTCTCATCCTCTCGACCTTTGCCCTATAATTCATCCTCTATTCTCATTTTTTTAATACAATGACTTCCAACCCCATATAATCTACACCTATTCAAAATTTTATCTATAAGAATCTCATTTTCCTAAAAATATTAAGGCTTATATAAGATCAAAACACTTACAGTGATTAGATCAACTAGTGTTGTTTGAGAGGCCTGATTTACATACCCCACTATGAGATGAACACCAATTTACTTAACATTCTCATGTCTAGTTACAAACCCTCCACTAGAGAGTTTTATATTAGACTCAACTCTTATACTAATACTTTTGGCAATGCTCTTTTAGATATTGAGTGATTATTAGTAATACCACATAGAAACATGGAACCTATGACCATAAAAGTTGTTTTGTCAGACAAAGCTAAAATTTATCTAGAAAATCACATGGATTTAGATACATCCACCTCAAAAGGTATTCTTTTTATTATTTTCATTAATTAATATTCAATGTTTTATGTATTAATTTCAAAATTAAATGTCTCAATTATATATTGTAAATAATTTTTTACTTCCAATGCAGGCACCCCTAATCATTCAAGAAGGGGTCTTTCTATTTATAATATAACAAACCCACATAAAATCCCTTTTTAAATTTTTACAATCAAGGATTGTTTTACAATGAGGACTTATATACATCCCCTCATGGGCTATAACATACACTGATCATTCTCTTGGAGCACAATAATTCAATTGGTGTACATTCATTTCCAACAAGATAAGAAATGATTTGGATTGTGTCTTTCAAAGTGATAGCTACAAAATTTTTGTTTCTAATTATATTTTAGGTTTATAATAAGAGGTGTACCATTATTTGAGGGGAATATTTTCTCTAACAATATTGCATGAAAATATGAAATCTAATCCAGTGGCCCTTGTGGAGCTGGAGGTAAATTAACTTTTAAGTACACTTCTAAGTCATTAAATTATTATGTTATTAACATTGTTAAAATTCAAATATAAATTTAATTATGTATGTTTCCTTGTTATGTAAATGAGAATTTATGTCTCAATATATAAGAGAAGCTATAATGAACAAATACCATCCCATTGAGGGCTCCAAGAATTCTCATTCTGATAGAGGTGATGATATAGATTCTATTGTGGTGACACCATTGACAAGGCATAAAAAGTGCAGAGATATATCTCACCTTTTATTGTACACTGGAAATGCCCCTTAGGCACATCCCTTTCCTTAAATCCATGTTTAAATTTTTTAAAAGTTTATTGAAATTTGATTAACAACAAAAAAATAGAATTGTTAATGTTTCATGCCATTTCGTAGTGGCATCCAACATTGGAAACATTGCCCATCAACTTGTGTAACATTTACCTCCTATGAAAGGTATTTTAATTCATGTTTGTAATTATGTTATTTTTATATTACATGAAATTTAATATGTTAAATTTAATTTTTGATTGTATGATAATTTGAGTGTTTCACAAAAATTGAAGGTTCAAATTTTCTTCTAACATGTCCACCACAATAAAACATATCAACAACTCAAAGTATAGATCCTAAGTCTATTGTCTCTAAACTTTAGGTTAACTTCAATTTAATTTTGATGAATTTTATTTATTGATTAGTGATGGCATTTTGTATTTCAATGTAATGTTATGTGAGAAGTAGTATGCTGCCTCCCCAACCTTGCACTATACAGAAGAGGGGAAATAATTTACCAATACCAACAAGTAATAGGGAATTAATTTGTGTATAATAACCTTAGAGTTCCCAACTTTTTCTATGGATGGAGTGTCTAGTGGTGCCATGACACTTTTGTAAAACATTGATCTTGATGATGCTTTCCTCGAGGGTATCAATTTCATGCCTACAGACAAATTTGTTGCATAAAATATTATTTAAGGATCTCAATTCTAAGCTCCCAAAAAAATAGTTGGATGTGGTTCTTCTAGTTCACCACCTAAACCAAGAAATGATGAGGAGAAATATTCTAATGAATTTACATCCTTTTCATTGAATAATCTTGTTGTAGATAATGCTTTTAATTTGTTAGATGACATTATATAGACTAATTTAAAAGTTTTGAAATAGTGGGAGATTCGAGGAAAGGCTTTGGTAAAATAAATCAATGATAATTAACATAACCATTCACAAAGATATTCTTTATATTCTTTGGTTCAAAATGATTAGTCATAAATTGATGTGTTAGTGAATCAAGTTAAATCAGGGTCCATTTCTATGGCAAATCTCTACAATAATAATATTTTAGATATTATGATTAATATATTAGAAATTTTGAATGCACAGGCACATGCTTATTACAACAAATGAGCATGAGATCAAAACCTTTGCCACCTTGCCAATGTAAAGAGGGATAAATCTTTGGTAAGTAATTACTTATTTATCTATTTTTTATTACAATTTTATAATTTTTATCTAACCAATATTATTTTCCAAATTATAGTCAAAATATGATAATCTCAAGAATGAAGCACAAGTACTAAATATTCATCTAGAAAAGGCGTGAAAAATCTTAAATGCAATAATTGCATTTAAATAAAAACTTGTGCTACTCAACAAATAGAATAACAAACTAAGGAAGATTATTAAAGAGCATGGAATGGATCCAGATGCTCTTCTCAATAAGAAAATATATGTGGATCCCTCTATCCTATCGATAGGAGATGAAGCTCATGAAGAAAGATCAATAGTTGAAAATATTAATGTTACAGCCGAGGATCTTGTAAGAGGTGTTTTATATTAGGATTCAAGGAAGGGGGAAGTTGAGGCAACAAGATTTGCATCTGAATAACAAACTGGAACTCATGTGGAATGATATATATTTAGTTCATCTATCTCTATTTAATGAAAATGGGTCAAGAAATTTGTAATTGATGTTTATATATATGTTATGTTGAAACTTGAAACTTTGAAAGTTAATATTGTAAATTGAAGTTTGAAAATTTAAATATAATTCTCTGTTTCTATTTATTCTAGGCATTTTATCCATGATGAGTTAATTTTGTGCATATTTATATATGTTATGTTGAAACTAGAAAGTTTATATTATAAATTAAAGTTTACAAGATTAAATTTAAGTCTTTGTTTCTATTATATTCTGGGCATTTTATCCATGTCAAGTTAATTTTGTGCATATTTATATATGTTATGTTGAAACTGGAAAGTTTATATTGTAAATTAAAGTTTGCAAGATTAAATTTAAGTCTCTATTTCTATTTTATCCATTACGAGTTATTTTGTTTATTTTTATATATGTTATATTGAAATTAGAAGTTTATATTGTAAATTAAAGATTGAAAGTTTAAATATAAGTCTCATTCTATTTCATTATGTGCATGTATTCATATATATTATGTTCAAACTCGAAAGTTTATATTGTAAATTAAAGTTTTCAAGATTAAATTTAAGTCTCTGTTTCTATTTTATTCCATTCATTTTATCCATTATGAGTTTATTCTGTGTATTTTTATATATGTTACATTGAAACTAAAAAGTTTATATTATAAATTTAGGTTTGAAAGTTTAAATATAAGTCTCATTCTATTTTATTTTGTGCATATTTATATATTTTATGTTGAAACTAGAAAGTTTATATTGTAAATTAAAATTTGAAAGATTAAATTTAAGTCTTTGTTTCTATTTTATTTTGTGCATTTTATCCATTATGAGTTTATTCTATGCATTTTTATATATGTTATATTGAAAATGAAAAGTTTATATTGTAAATTAAAGTTTGAAAGTTTAAATGTATTTGTTCTATTAATTTCATATATTTACTAGTTAATATGTATAGTGATAATATCATAATTCATTGATGTATAATATTTAAAACTACATGAAATGATGAAACAATAAATTCATGTTTAACAAAGTTTGAATATTAAACAATTGTAATATAACACAACTATTTTAAAATAATGTAATATTATAATTTATTAATTCTTGTAATTTACACAAAAGAAAATTTTAAATAATTTTTTATACAAATAATAATATAAAAATCAATTACAAAATTGAAAGTTGAAGGTTACATACTAATATTTAGGTAGATGAAATAGTTCTTGAGTAGCACTTTCTTCATAATTATCTTTTATATGTACTGTATCTGATGAAAATAGAGTTTCAATATCTAGATTATCTATGTCATTTGATGTATTAGTCACTCATCTTCTTTGACTAAGCAATTTTAAATTTGAAGTGCTCTATCATAGGGGAATGCATCCACTGGATAATGTAAAACATACAATCTCAAACATATGTCTAGATTTCTATCCAATCTATTACAAAGTTTTGATTTAGTAAAAGATAATGCACTAAAGACTCTTTCATCTTCCACAGAGCCCAAAATCATTGTTTGGAAAAGTTCATGCAATCAAAGATATTCACTTATATATTCCTGCAAGATGGTACTGGGATATAATTTTTCCCAATGTCTCGTAATAAGAGCCAACTGAACTAGATAATGAAAAACATATAATATCAAACATATGTCTAGATTATTATCCAATCTATATTCCTTGAATTCATCTTCCTCTTCCTCAAACTAGGTCATTAGTCATTTGGTGGAGGGTTGTTCATGATGCCTAAAAAAATAAATACATGAAATAATAAAAGTGCTGGGATGAGGTACAACTCATGATAAAATTGATATACTAAATTGCATCCCACCATGGTTACTTCACAACATACATTAAGTTAATGAAAACATGTGAACTTGAATAGTAAAATTTAAAACATTAAATGCATAAATTAAGTAAAAATGTGAACATGAAACATGACCTACCCATATGTAGTACGCATCATACATATAAACATGATCTCATGATAAAATGTGAATATCAATGCAAAAATTAACCATGCACCTTCATGAAAAACATCACTAAAAGCAATAATAACCAACAAAGCAATACTAAAATCAGAGATCAATGGAACATTTATTTGCCAACATAATCCATGATCAAAACAACTGCATAGAAATGTTATGTCCAAATAATAAGTTTAGTTTCATGTAATACATGTATTGCATATCACATGAATATGTTTGTATAAATAATCATGTATAGGGTAATAGAAATATCCATGTTCATGGCAAGACCATGAAACATATTGTAAATGAAGTAAAAATGGAAGTCAACTCATAGTAAATGTAAGTATAAGCATATGTCACCCTCCCCTAAAAAATCTTGCATTTGACTGTATTATTGTTATAAATTTTGGTGGATATCAAGAATAAGATAACAAGTCAAAGAATAAAATCTTTGGATTTATTAATAAAATGTGGAGAACATACCTCAAATAATAGACCCATGATGATTTGGATTGCATTACATCATGTCCATTTGATTCCTGCATTAAAGTTCAAGAAAAAATAAAATCAAATTATGTAATTATGGGGTTCAATGAAACAAAAAATGAATGAACAAAATGGTGTGTAAGAGCTGCTGACTATGATATCATCCTAATCATTTATAGTGTCATCACTTAATTAGACATCCACCTTGGGGTCTCCTCCTTCATACATGGCCTTCCTCTACACATGATCAATAAGGAATATCAGATCAACATTGGTGTAAATTATGAGTATAGTAATTTTTTTGTAGATTAAGTTTACTTATGCAAAGCATCTCTTCATGATAATTTTTTTTTGGGTTCCACTAGAAAATCATTTAACCTTTCTATTGTAGGAAATATCTTAAAGTAACACAATCATCATTGACACAACCAATATCTAGGCCATCTCTTTGTATTGCCGGTGGTGAGTGGTCAAAAAATATACAAGTCAATTTTGAAAAAAATGTAAATGAACTTAAATTTTGATTCATGGAAAATGATCAACAAATTGCATCTTTTCTGACATCAATAATTTATGGTTAAGTGGTGTTATTTATGTATCCTTAGTACATTAAATTACATTGGTTAAATAATAATATATTTTATTATTTATCATGAGTTTATCCTCATGTAAATAAATAATAAAATATATTAAATGACCTTTGGAGAGGTTGGACCCATTAATGTGGTGGTTGGAAAAGGTCATTTATAATGGGCAAATTACCTTGCCTATATAGTAAAGAGTTTATATTGTAATATGTAATGAAAAAAGAGAGAAGAGGAAGAAGAGAAAGCTTATATTGGGTATATTTTATTTCTCAAATAATGAATAATCTTGGTGGGTTTTTTGCCTCTTTACGAGGTTTTCCCATAGTATATCTATGTTATGGTGTGTTTAACTTTGCTCTCATTATTTCATGGTGAATGTATTTGCTATTGGTCTCACATCTAGATCTAACTAGTGTTGCAATCGTATTGCTTATTCTATCAAGGTATCAGAACTAGTTGATGCATGATCAAGAGAAAAGATCAAAGATCAAGTTTTTGGCATGAGTTCAAGCCCATATTCATCCATATTCCAAGCTATGGTATGTTCATAAGTTTTTTCAGTCTTCTCCTTCTATAATAAGTAAGTTATTCTACTTTTTCCTCTCTTAGAAGCCTAGAGATCTCAAACCTGTGCAATTTTTCATATTTTAAGCCTATTTTCATGTCATAGATCTAACTAAGAATCTTAAAATAGGCTAAAAAAACTTCTTTAAGAATTACAATTTTAAGATTGTCTTGTTTGTTGGACTAATATTGTGAATAAAGGTGTTTGAAGCTCCTAAATTATAGATCAAAGCAACCAAATCAACATTTCAAATAATTTTCAAGTCAAAGAGCTCTCTAGGCACTTTGTACCCATGAATGGTATGAAAATGGTGAAAAAATTATCTTTATTTGACAGTTGTTTTTAGATGTTTCAGTGCTAGTTCTGTAATCTTGTGGTCTGGAGAACCTCTTAAAAAGTACTTGAAGTAGTAGAATAAGATTTATGACTTCCTCCTTCCACATGGGATGTCAATTTTGTCATTTTTTCTTCTCATATGCCCCCACGAATGAGCTTGTAAAATAAATAAAAGGTAGATATAAATAGTCTAAAGACAAATCCAAGAAATCCAAGAGCTATCGAAGCAATAAAATCCTATTTTGAATGCCATACTATGGCCTCTATAGGTAATTTTTCTGAAAAAATATTGTGAGCATCTGATTTCTTATTTCTTGCTATTTATGGTGGATTTATCAGACCTTAAGTCTAAAAAAACATTTTAGAGAGCCATCTAGAGCAGAGGTAGGGTTTTGGTTTTTTTTCCTCCACCTGTGGCATCATAGTGCAGCCTGGAAAAATGCTATGGCCATTTTCTAAGCCCAAAATCAATCTTTGAAGGTGTTTTATGCATCAGAGGGAAAAAATAAGAGGTCTGTCAAAGTTTCAGAATAATCAAAGGCCTATAGCTTGAGATACAAGCACCTAAAAATCCTAGGGGTGCCATTAATCTACTTTTAGAGGAAAATAAATGGTTAGTATAGTCCTTTTGTAAAGTATTTAATAAATAGAACATTTATTTATTTGCTTTATTCCACATAGTTAGTGGACCCCACTTGTCATTCAAATCCTTTATTTTCAAAATTCAAATTAATGCTTGCATGATATTATTTTAATGAAAACATATAATTCTAGTTTATTTATTTAAAAAAATAAAAATTAAATTAAAAAAGGATTAAATATAAGTTAGTGCATTTATTATATTAACTAGTTTAGTGGGTGAGTTGGCTAGTATAATTTTGCTAGTTCACTTGCATAAGAGAGGTATAGAGTTCAAATCCCCTCAATACTCCTTTTTTGACCAGATTTAGTTTAGTATTAAAAACTATTTTTTACTGTGTGTGATCATTCACGTGAGAATGTGTTGTGTACGACAGTTTATTCAACTTTTGACCCTATCCACTGCTTGTCAACCATAGTCATCCAAACAGTTGATTTATAGGTTTTGGCATGTTATTGATACAATAATAAGGTCTTTGAGTTGATTTGAAACCTACTCATATTATTTTTATAATAATTTTATCAAATAATATAATTTGCAACACTATTTATGACACTTGTGTCCACTTTTGCAATACTTGCAGCTTTCACCTTTGTTGCAATCATTTGTGTTTTTGAATTGTTTTGAAATCAACTAAAGTGGCTAGTGTTGTTTACTCACTAGAATATGTTTTTTTTATTTCAAAATCATGTATAAAATATATTTTTTTAATTTTTTCTTTATAAACATTTTTATGTCAGTTTAGTATAAAACACAAACTTGTAGTGTCAACTTTAAAAGGAAGAAAACAATATTCATGACTCAAATTATAATATGAATTATAAATAATAAGATATGTAATATTTAGTTAATTTAGTATCAAATTATTAGTGATTTTATTATATTTGCATCACATAACCTACTTGTTAAATTTAACATGCTTGATTGCAAGCTTACATATACTCCTATTGAAAGTTGTCATAAAGCTTGATCCAAAAATTGTGTGTAATAAAGATAACCCTTATTTACAAATATTTTATTGGTATTTTGATTTATCTAACCATTACTAGGATAGATGTTTCATAAGATGTGGTTGTTGCTTCTAAATTCATGCAGGATCCATACTTGGATCATTGGAAATTAGCAAAACAAATACTTAGGTATATAAAAGGAACTGTAAACTTTAGTTTATATTATTTTTTCTTTGATTATGCTAATTTATTTAGTTATTGTGATGATAACCATACTATGATGAGTCTATTTATGGATATTTATTTATATTTAATGTAGGTTTTATCAATTGGATCACTTCATATAGAAGTTGCTAGATAAGCCTTGTGGCTATGAAGGATGATAGAAGAACATTGTGTGGAAGTTCCTCATTATACCAACCTTCTTAGTGATAGTAAAAATTGTATAGCTTTGGTGAAAAATCCAATGCAGTACCAACACACTAAAGCTTATTGAATATCATTCAATGATGAGCTTATCCAAGTTGCCATTGAGGGGGAGTGTGCATGACAATGTCACTTCTTAAAAGCCATGTGGGTCATGTGTTTCCTTATATATCTCTATACTTATTCTCATTGTAAAGCATTGTAATATATCACTTTATATGATTTTGGTAAAATTCATATAGAAGTATACTTTATACCAACACATAATAACATTGAGGTCTTTATGTTATAAAAAACTCTAATATGTTTGGTTGATTATTCATGAGAAATTGTGGGATGTATTCTCACTATGGGATGTAGTCTCATGATCATGCTAGCCTAAAATCACTTTAAATGGTTTAGGATAACATAGTGTAATTTATGTAAAGGTGCCTATGAGGACATATTGTAAAACCTTTAGGTATCTATGGGTGTATAGTGTAATTCCTTTAAAGGTGACTACGTGATTGTGGTTATATAGTGTAATACCTTTGGGTATCTATAGTTATATAGTGTAACTCCTTTAAAGGTGACTATGTGATTGTGGTTATATAGTGTAATACCTTTGAGTGTCTATACTTAAATAGTGCAATACCTTTAGGTGACTATGTTTACATAGCATAATTCTTTTAAAGGTGACTATGGCATGATGAAGGATGTTTCCTTCAATTATTACCTCTTAAAACTCATCATGTGGATGGTTCATGGAGTGTAAGTTAATTATGTTGTTACCTCCTAAAAATCACCATGTATCCCCACTTAACATTAAAGGGGAGTATTGGAACAATTAATGGTTAAGTGGTGTTATTTATGTACCCTTAACACATTAAATTACATTGGTTAAATAATAATATATTTTATTATTTATCACAAGTTTATCCTCATGTAAATAAATAATAAAATATATTAAATGATCTTTGGAGAGGTTGGACCCATTAATGTGGTGGTTGGAAAATGTCATTTATAATGGGTAGATTACCTTGCATATATAATAAAGAGTTTATATTTTAAGATATAATGATAAAAGAGAGAAGAGAAAGAAGATAAATCTTGTATTGGGTATATTTTATTTCTCAATTAATGAATAATCTTGGTGAGTTTTTTACCTCTTCATGAGGTTTTCCTGCAGTATATCTATGTTATAGTGTGTTCAAATTTTCTCTCATTATTTTATGGTGAATGTATTTTCTATTGGTCTCACATCTAGATCTTGCCAATGTTGTAATCATATTACCTATTCTATCACATCCATGATTTCTTGTACATTGCCCTTCATCTACTTGTTGCCTTTCTCCTTCCACTTATCAACTATAGTTTCTTTGCCATACGAAGGATTCCCTTCTCCATTCCTAATTTTTCATGGAATCATATGCAACCATCATGTCATTGATAGCATTAAAGGCTATCTCACTAAGATCACCCAAAATGGAGACATCCTCCCTTGCCATACACGATCTTTCTAGCTTGTCTCTCTTATCAAGGCTCTAGTTTTTTAATAGTCATACTATTAACATGCATTCTATTTATCTTTTAATGTATAATTTATCCCTCCATTTATTTTTCTTGATCTTGGGATGCCCTAGGGGATTCCTTGGAATTGGTTATTAATAATGAATCTAAATATATGAGAATTAAGTCTTTCCATTAACCAAAATGGATAACCATCGTCATCATGGAATGTGTTTCATGGACATAATAATAAATATTGTAGAACCTACTTGCCTATATCCATGTCCACAATCCTATATTCTCTAAGAAAATGTGAAACACCAAAGCATCCATCTTATAATATAAGCATAAATGAAAAAAGTAATGAAAATGTCCCCAAAGATAATAAAATGTTCTTATCGGTTTTGGTTTATCCTCCTCTGAATCAAATTACAATGTGTCTAGAATCCACTCACTATAATCATCATCAATGAAATTATCATTGAACTCATCACCAAACTTATCAGATTCCACCTATTCCTATTGTAATGCCCAACATATATAATTAAACCCTTACATGTACAAAAAAACAAAGATGAAAGGGTACAATAAAGGGAAAAAAGTAAGTACATACACTACTAACATTTGAGTAGATGAATTTTCTATACGAATCATTATGAACCTCATTACCATGGCTCCTCTCTAGCCCCTCTAACTAAAAACATTACAAAATAATGTAGAAAACCATAATGAGTGTCAAAATTAGTCTATTGTAGACTATTATTTCAATTCAATCAGAAGCATCTATGAAAATGAAAAAATAACAAAGACTAAGTACAATCAATGGTTGTCATACATATTCAAATATTGGGACATCTAGATAGTCATGATCACCCTCCCCACCATGGATCCACTCGACTCTATCCTACTACAACATTAAACATGACATAATAAATCACAACATGGATGAAATGTTAGCATTTAATTATTATAATACAAATGAAACAAGTTTATTAAATTTTGCATGGATAAAACTATGAGAATAATGAGAAGTACATGTGATGTCCCCTCATCCTCATTGATATTCCCCATGTCTGTATCTATATAGGTAAAACACTCAGACACTCACATATTTTGCATTACTATAAATATAGGCCCACTTGTGAAAGCACTATTTAAAACCCTCTTTTCATTTCTAACATATCTACCAAAAGGGCCGAATAAGTGGCATACCCACAATGAGAGTGGCTAATAATATATTTTTCTTAAAATGATTAATGTAGCAACTAATTAGCTTCAACAAATAATATGCAAACTAAAAAAATAACCTAGAGGGTAATAGATAAAATTGCATGCCATTCATTTTGTCTTTGTGTATATTTCTTGTAAAAGTTTGTTTCGTTCAAGATCATCCATTGTAACCTACACCAGTAAATGTTCTAATTTTTTTATTTCAAAAATATAATAATGTTCATAGAAGTTTATCAGTCTTATGGTTTACAACATTAAATGTTATCTACAAACCCTACAAATAAATCAATAAAGAGGTCATGAGCACATTAAAATAAAGCAAGTATAAGTGGCACACATTAATTGTTGTTTGGCTTCCCCTATAACAAAGAAAATAATAAAGAAACACATGATTTGAAAAGCAATGAATAAAATTTAACATGTGCATGAAAAAAAATGAATGGACAAGGTCATCTAGGTATGTCAATGACAAGAAAAAGTGTTTCAATGCAACATGATATGGTCATCAGGGCAACATTTATAGCTTTAGATGTTATAATTTACTCATATGCAATATGTATGCAATGGGAAATAAAAAAGGTCTACAAATTAATCCTAAATCAAAGAAGATAGATCCTACTTACACTTACAATGGGGGATACATTATATGATCGAGGTCATGAACAACATGGATCTACTATACCTATCCAAGGGATCTCTTACCACAATAATATCACTAGGGAGGGTTCTAAAGCCTCCAGTCAAGCAAAACTATGCAATACCCTAATTAGGTACTATGTTTTCATATTCACTAAAATAATAAGTAAAGCAAAATGTAATCTAGTGCTTACCAAAAAGGTCTACAAATTAATCCTAAATCAAAGAAGATAGATCCTACTTACACTTCCAATGGGGGATACATTATATGATCAAGGTCATGACCAATATGGATCTACTATACCTATCCAAGGGATCTCTTACCACAATAATATCACTAGGGAGGGTTCTAAAGCCTCTAGTCAAGCAAAACTATGCAATACCCTAATTAGGTACTATGTTTTCATATTCACTAAAATAATAAGTAAAGCAAAATGTAATCTAGTGCTTACCAAAAAGGTCTACAAATTAATCCTAAATCAAAGAAGATAGATCCTACTTACACTTCCAATGGGGGATACATTATATGATCAAGGTCATGACCAATATGGATCTAATATACCTATCCAAGGGATCTTTTACCACAATAATATCACTAGGGAGGGTTCTAAAGCCTCTAGTCAAGCAAAACTATGCAATACCCTAATTAGGTACTATGTTTTCATATTCACTAAAATAATAAGTAAAGAAAAATGTAATCTAGTGCTTACCAAAGCTTGTGGCATAAAGTGGGGGTAACAAACAATAAAAGTAAACATGCATAAAAGACATATACTCATGTCAATGTATATATAATCTTAATGTATGAAAGAGAAGTCCAAATGCATATCTTTCTACTCTTAGAAAGGGGAAATAAAGTTAGGAATACTTACCTTTGAAGATGAACCTGCTGAGCCTCAATCTCTCCCTTGGCCAAGGTGATTCATAAGAGGTTGTTATGGTATGTAAGGATGACAATGATAAATCAGATCTAGGCTACACAACCTATCAATGTATCCAAAATACTTATCCATAAGATAAGATCCATATCTCTAAAGAAAGTATGAAACCCTAAGTTTGATCCTCAAGTAGAATGGTGGATAAGAAGATGCACAATATATCTTACTTATTCTCTTCATTTAGAAATGGAAAAATGAATGTGTTTATGTAGGTGGATATAACCCTAAACCTTTCCATAAATTTAGGCTAGTAAGGTCGACCTGGTCAACCTAGTATTGAAATTGGAAAACAACTAACTAGGTTATGAACTATGTTGGCCATGGATGACCTAGTTCTTAGTAAGCTTTGTAAATAATAATGCAAGGTAGATATGGATGGCATAGTTATGTAAACTACCAAAAAGGGGTTTAGGTTAGGGAAAGGGCTAATGAAGGTGTCAAAAGATTAGAGGAGGGTGAAAAATAAGAGGCAAAGCTTAGGGGAATGGTTTTTAGGAGATAAATGTGTAGATATCAAGTGGTAAAAAGGGAAAACAATTTTTCAAATCACCAATGGTCTACCCACCTCTTTCCTGGTGTACCCCTTAAGGTGTTCACTCAGAGATATTGAGACTCAATGGGTTCTTACAAGATAAAAAGTGCTAGTAAGTGGTAAAGTTTGAAAATATTATGTGTATACACAATATACTTGGTGGTCAAGTAATAAGAACTATATATAATTACATCCAATACATGATATAAATGTATGTTACATGAGGTGTGTGCATAAATAATGGCTCCTAACCCTAAACAAATTGTACGTTAATGATTGGTAGATGTAGTCATATAAAATGAAAAAAATGGTAACTTGAGTGTGACTTGTGACATCCATTCCATAGGTCCCTCCTAATTTTTTTCATGAACCTCATAGGCATCTTTTCACTAATTCCTAGTCATCCATATCCTTCCAGACCTGATCCCATCTGATCTAGACTCCTCTTTTCATGACAAATCCATCCCTTAAGGTCCTATCAACTTAGAACTATATCACCCAATTTGGACTATATCACTAGACCCTAGGGTTTCCCCTTTCTATCACTCCTATCACCTAATTTGGACTATAGCACTAGACTCTAGGGTTTCCCATTTTGAGCCCAGATTACCATTTTCCCCTAATTCCTCTTTTTCATTATGTCAGCCTAACATGATTGCATTTAACCCATGACCAATAGATCCCTATAAAATCCCATTCAAATTTAATTTATAAGGGGTTGATAAATATCATAAATCAAGTAAGAATATAAGAAATAATACTCAAGCATATTTCCCCATTCTATGCATACAACCATCCAATACTATTTACAATTTATTCAAATCCTTACACTAGTCCCTAGTCATCTCAAGCACACCTAGTTTAACATTTTACATCTTCATACACTCTATTACACAAAGAAAATTAAGTAGGAGAACTACATATGGATTGATCCCTCTTTGGAGTATTGGTATTTATGCAACATGCACACACAAGGGGTGTGGAAACATGTTTAGTGAATCTTACACACACTAACCCCCCCTTTTTCTCAAAGTTGGTCAAAACATAATGGAGTCTAGTGTTTGAAGACAAAATTAGCTTTACAGGGAGCTCTACAGACTTCCATATATCAAAAATTCACAATTAGGGTCACACACACTTGATGAACAAAACTCAAAAAGCTTAGATCTGTAGGACAATAGTGGCAGAGGTAGACTATAACACCAGACACTAGGGTGTCTTAAATTTGGTACTCCTATCCTTTCATCAAATAAAGGCTAGATCCTAATTTATGATAGTGTCTTAGTCTTTTAAAGTGAATTATAGCCTTTGTCTCAGTTGTATCAGTCTATTTCTAGCTATGTTTTATTTTCTTACCCTTATTACTATTTTTAAAAAGTTCAAATTATACAAATCAATTGCTTAATTATTGCATATTTATTTATTGATTTTACTACTCAGACCCTTTAAATAAATTAGGACTAATACACTAATATTGTCAAAAAGGTTAAATTAGTAGACAATAAATATTTCATTATCTTCAGTGGCATGACATCATTTAAGACTTTATTTTTTATTGGAAAATCATGCCAAATACATAGTCATGTTTGTTATGCTCATGTTTTATCATTTCATTTTAAGTTTAAATTATTTTTAAAAAATAGTTTTTATCTATGCTAATAAATACTGTCAGGATAGAGAGGTGGATATGAATAGACCAATCAAGTTATGGATTAATATATTGTTTTAAGGGGAAGTTCTCATATATTTAATTTTTCATTTCAATTTTTGAAGTCCTAGTTCAATGTTGCACTGCTTAGTGTTACAATTCATATACCCCTATGCAAATTTTACATAACTTATTGCTATTGTTTTTTATTCTATTTTTCACACTTTTACATGCCCTAATATTTAAATTATTTATCCTACACTCCCAAGTGATCCACTTTCAAGCGTTCCAAACCTCCCCACTCCTGAGTGACACTAACTAAGCATCCAACCCTCAGAAGAGGCATGCTACTCATTATGTGCCAATTCATACAAAACACCCTCTCATTTAAAAAACATTAATAATACATTGATTAGCATAAGTGAATTATACTATACCAACCTCTTAAGACTAGAGTTCCTTATTAAAAGATGTTAGTTATGCACATTATATGTGATTTGATATAGGCTTGCACCTCTTTATAGTTGGTAAATGTTAATTGTGTTTGCTTGCATGCATTCATATGACTATATATAGTCTTTTAAGAATGTGATATCTATGAAACTATGGGTCAATTCAAGAATGATTGGTTACCTTTATTTACCACCTCATGTAATAAATATTTGATCTGTATAATGTGACATATTGTGAATATTCATATTTTTATTGAACCTGAGAATCAATGCCTAGTTACCTTTCTTTACCAACTCATGTAATAAATATGTGATATGTATAATGCAAACATATTTTTAATATCCATAATTTTATTTAATTTTAGAATCAAAATGATGTGAATATATCACCAACACTTGAGTGTATGAAACTAAATGATTACCTTGGTCTGCTCTAGTTGAGTGCAGTTTAGGTCTATGTGTATTCAAGAGGTGCAGACTCATAGGTTTGGGTCAATGTAAGGTTTTTAGATTTTCTATATTTGGAGATAGAATGGGAGGTTCACCACCTAGCTTGTAGGAAAAAGATGCAGGGATTTTAAATGGAGTATTTGAAGCCATGAACTCTTGTGCATTGTTCATAATAAAGTTGTAAGAGTGAACAATATTCATAGATGAAACAGTCATATAAGTGTAGATTACTACAAAAATTATAGTTCCTTTTATCTATCCTTTATATTCCAAGTTTAGGTATTATATGGTGTTAATTTTTGGTAATAAATTGTAAGGAAACCTGGAGGTTACATCTATTATAAATAAAAAAATCATTGCTTGCATAGTGAACTACATGATAAATTTATTTTAATCCTCTAATGATGTGCACAAAATCTAACCACCCACCTCGCACGTGAAATGCACAATGTTTACAGTTATAGTAAATAATAAACATTTCACACATAATCATTGAATATATTGTGTATCTTACAATGCATAATGTTTATAGTTATAGGAAATAACAAACATTTCACATTCTCATTATTTTAATTGTGTTATTATGCAAGGTGTTATATTTTTTCATGTATATGGTGGAAATATTTGTATTGTCATTTATAAAATTATTTAACAATAATTGATTATCTTTATTTTTGCTTGTTATTATGCTTCTGCATCACTACAAGATAACAAATTTTAATTGAGGTGTTTTCCTCTTAATTTTTTTGGGTTTTAGTTTATTGGTGCTATGTAAACTTTTATTCAGATCCTCTATGAACAATTAGGGTAGGGAAACCCATATATCTATTTCCAAGGGCAAGCTATTCAACTAATTCATTCAATCATTCCTCAAAAAACTCACATCATCTAATAATCCTCTACATTTTCTATGCATTCAATGTGTCTTGGTCTCTATAGTTCTAGTTGATTAGGGATATTTATCATTGGTTTCATTGTGTATATATTTTCATTATATAGTTTTATAAATCTAAGACTATGGTAAGACTCTTTGAAGTACTAGTTTTAATTGCATACCCTATTTTATTTTGGCTTGATTATGAGGCATATACACATACATGTAAACATATGTCAATGTAAGGAAAAAACTTTGTCACCATTTTGATTGTGGAAGAATAATGGAATGAAATATCAATATTTTTTAAGGCACATGGATTAATGAATTTTTGTTTCAAAACCTGCATGTAGTTTTAATGGTAGTGCATGTGTGAGGTAAGCAGTGCATTTGTGAGGTAAGTGGTTAGATTTACCTTCATCCTTTCACCACAAGATCAAGATTTCTCCTTCTAGTCCCTTTGTAGTAGACACCAAATAATAAATGAATTAGAGTACATAGGGTCCTTCAAAATTGTAGTGCCCCTGGTCTTGATTACTTCATGGATGCCTTTTATGGCTTGTCGATGCATGATCAAGCTTCTGTTTAACCACCAATCGATTAGACATGACCCATAAACATTTAAAATTTTGAACTTATGATAATAGATCCAATCATGAAACTCTATGCACAATCAATTTCATTTTACTATGGACTTACATGTAGTCAATGATTGAATTTCATGTTATGGTTTCAATAATCAAGGTTAAATGTTTGCTCTAATTGACATGGTTATGTTTAGTTTTTGTAATCAAGATTCTAATTGACAATTGTAATTGAGTTTTAATATAAATTACAATGGGTTTTATTATAAAATACAATTTTTAACATTGGGGTGGGGCCTAGAGCCACACCAACACGCACCTGAGTTTGTGTGTGCTAGTTAAGCTCGGCCATTAATACATGGTGATAACATCAATTATCAAAGAAGGCTCATATATAACTAAATGTTTTTTTTATTATCTTTCTTGTTGAGTTGGATTAGGTTAATATAATGTGTATTTGAGTTGGTTTATGGTGAAAAATATGAGTTCTTCAAAAAGAGGTCATAGGTCAAATCTTATAAGAGACAAGATTATGCATGCCTTGTATATGAGCTCATAAGGTCAAATCCTATAGGAGGAAAGGTTATACATGTCTTGTATTTGTAAATATTTGTGGATAGTGTCCATTTATTAATAGTGCCCTTCCACAATATATGTAGTCTTCTCTTGAATCCCAGTGGAAGAAGGTGTCAAATCACTACTATCGTCTCCTCTTGAATCCCAATTTATATCCCTAGGTAGAAGTAGAAAATAGTTCCCTTCCATGATAGATTCTATTATAGATATACAAAAATCATATCCTATTGAATCCCAATATATATAATTAGGTGGAATAAGGTGTTAAATCAATAATATCGTCTCCTCTTGAATCCCAACGTATATCCCTAGGTAGAAGATAGTGCCCAAAATGTCATTTGGAATGCCCCAAACCTCTTAAATTTTAAATTTACATATAATAATACCTTTATAAGTCCTTGAAATAGATAGAGAATCATGAATAAATATTGTGCATGGTAACATAGTTAGGTAGTGGATAATCATTCACCAAAAGTAAGAAACAAAATAAATTATGATTATGTTTTATAAGTAAATTATATGTGTATAAAAAGTAAAAAGGTAAAGTATTTGGATTATATGAATACATCACTTTGATTTGAATAATTTATTTTATTGGAAAGAATATATATAATTATTTTCACAATTAAGTAAATGTAAAACACATGAAATAATAAATAATAAGATATTAAGAAATAATAAATATACAAATAACCATGGTGAATTTTTTATGAATGATAATGATTTTTAACACCCATTTTGATTAGTTAATAGGTTTGATGAATTTGGTATCCAAAAGTTTAATGATTTCTTTGTGACATAAAGTAGAAATTTCAAATGATTTTTGTTTTTGTTTTTGTCTAATAGGTTTAACATCTAGGTAAGTGATGATATTATGTATGATGATGATAGGATTAATACCTATAATATATTCATATGAATAAGTAAATGTTTCATGATAATTGTCAAATAATAAACTAAAGTTATCATGCTTTGTTGGAGTGAGTTCTTTAAATACAATAATAGGTCAAGGACATGTTGGTGTACCATATTCTATTTTTGTGGTTTCTTCAATGAGTATAACATTTACATCTTGGAAATGGTATGGATAAAGAGGGAGAGAATAAATAGGATTTATTTTAAAATCAACACTAGCAATGAAAATATTAAAACAATGAGCTTTTTACGTGAAATTTCCAAGTTTATTATGTTATCAGGGAAGTTGAGGTTCTCTAGCATGGAGTAGTTTAAGTATAGCTTCATCACCAGGGAACATGAGTAATGTTTCATAGTATTAAACATATACTTTAATATCATTGATTTTTTTACTATTATTATCATATTCAAAATGTATTTGTCGTACATCTGTGGCTTTAACATCTAATGTGATTTCAGGTGTAGGTTTGATTTGAGGGGTATTATGTTGAGAGGTGTCAATCAAATTGGTGATAGGTGTGTCAATTTGTATTGTATATGAACCTTAGGTTATATTGAGGTGGATAGTCTTAATAGTATCAATACAAGAAAGAGGTTGTAAAATGTTTGGTTGTGTAGGAAGCATAGAAGGTTTGGGAATGGAGAGTTCTTCAAGTACACATGGGGTGTCTAATAATGGAGGAATAATGGGAGATACATGACATTAATGTTATGATTCAATATCAATTGATATGTGAATGACATGGACATCATTGTTGAAGGCATGTATTTTGGATAATGTCCTTTGATAGGGGTAAGTACATGGAGTTAGGGGATAATTTTGGGGACATTTTCAGTAATGCAATCATGTTAATAAATAATGTGACTATGTTATTTAATTAACATGATTACATTATTTAAATTATGGATTGATAATTACTAAGCCATAACATGATCATATTATTAAATAACATGATCACATTATTAAATAACATGATTACATTATTTTAAACAATAATGTGATTGTGTTATTAACATGATCACATTATTATTGTTTTCAATAACATGATCATGTTAATTATGTGATCGCGTTACTTGTGTCACAAAAAAATAAAAACTAAAACCTGAATGTAAATTCATCATTTTGCATTTGAGTTTACATTGCCTTCCACGATCATGTTTTTTGTGAGAGAGACAAAATAGATAAGATGTTAAATTCATCCTATTAAGCCACTGATCAATGATGCCTCCACGTATAAGAGGCAAGTGTTAAAAATCTACATTTGTTAACCCTAATTTTTCATTGTAATCTTTATTTAACCTTATTTTTTAGTAATTTAGTAAGTTTTAGTTGTAATTTGTTTGTTTTAAATAGGCCATCCTACTAACCCTCTCAACCCTCCACAGAACCCCCTTGTTCCTCCTCCTAACCCTCCACAAAACCCTCTTGTTCCTCTGATCCCTCTACCTAACCCTCCTATAGTTCCATAAAATCCTCAAAGAAGTCAGGAGATTTTAATTGAAAACATTATGGGAAATAAAATTGAAATTAAAGAATTAATTGGGAGAATGAGGGATCCCACTTCCACCAACCCCCACCACAACCATCTAGATAGTTCCTTAGAGACATTATTAGGTCAAACTGACTCTATAATGAGTCACATTGATAGAGGGACTTCATATCGAGATATTTATATGGATTATTATGCTGATAAATTATCAAAACTTGAGGTCAAGAATACAAAAATATCAAAATCCTCCATTTGTGCCTTATTCATTAACCTAACCACCAATGCACCCTTTCTAGTAATTGCTAAACATTTTCTAATTCATCATTACCAACATAATTTAATCATAGCCAATTTTTTGGATCGATGGTGGATGGTGTTTTATTATCTACCATGTAACAACTATGAGGTACCATTTTATTTTTTGAGAAAACACTAGTGTGAGTTTTTCCTTCATAAGATTTCAAACTATTTTGATTTTAGTCAATTTTAGGACCAAGGGAAAGGCACTGTGTAAGATCGACCATGTGCACATCATGTGCCTAATCATCCTACAAGGATCCATATACAAAAGCCATTTGAGCTTGATATCCCTTATGTAGTTCGTCATGTCATGGATATTGACACTCTGCAAGGTCTTATTTCACTAACTAATGCACTCATTCAACATACGAGTAGGTTTTCATAGACTGATGCTAGAGATATGTCATCTAGTGTGCATATCCGATCCCACCCTTGCAATTCTTATGGAGCTATGTGAAATATACCTTTTGATGATAATGACACTGATGGTTTAGAGGAATTGGATAATATTCTTTTAAGTGATGAGTTTTTGGCATGCACATTTGGTGTGCAGGCATCAGACACTACATAGATACAAGAATATTTTATATAAATGTCATGTTAAATTTAAGTTATATTTGTAAATTTAATTTAGATAACAATTAGTCTACATAGAAATTGAATAATATATATGCCATTTTTTATGTTTCAAGAGGTGATGGGGCCTTCATCATCACAGTTAACATTTGTAGCATTTGATTTAATGCAACCATTATTTACATTTTTGGATCCAGCTACTAGACCATCCACTACTTCATATTTATCTATGAGGATGACACTTTTTACTTATATAGAAGTAAAATTTTGAGTTAATCTTATGCCCTATGTACATTTAGTCTATGTATATTTTCCTTATAATTTTAAGTTAAATTTATTTATCAAGTATCTTGATGCATATGTTCTAACAAGATTCCCTGATATGGATGGAAACACACACTTACCTATACCAAATACCCAACTTTAATATTTTTTTGTCCTTATTTATCTTCCATCTTCAACCTCTTTATCTCTTTGATCACTTTGCATTTACTAGGTCTTTCTTGTTCACTCTTACCTACTCAATGGATCTTAAGACTCCTTGTATTCACTTAATCCTCCTTCTATGATTGAAGTAATTTGAATAATCAAATACCTTTTTAATATTTCATTTTAACATTAACCTGCTCAGTTCATACTCTGTTTTCATGTTCTCTCTCTTTATCCTTGCTCTATTTTTTATAATCTTCTTATGTATTTTTATAGGTCTGCATGATATAATTTGATTTGTCCTTCAAAAATACTCATAAGAGTATATACCTACTCAATTACATCTCATTTAATGCATCCAACAATTCCACACAACCCTTAAGCTTCAACTCTTCACTTAACTCTTCTTTCTTCTTTGACACCTTCCTTCTACTAGCCCCTTTTTGAGGCAAACCTCTTTGTTATGAGTAAACTACAAAGATCCCAACCAAACCAAACCCATATTTAGATACCCATTTACATCACATATCTCATCTATAGACTTTTATAATTTAACTCTCTTTGAAGAACACCTAACTCAACACCCCTGAGGACTAATTAGGTCTCCAAGGCCCAATTCAAGGCTATTGACTGTGAAACCATACCATACAGAATCAAATCAACTTTAAACCTTCAAAATAATATTTTTACTATATAAATACACATGTCCACAAATTTTAATGACTTTTCATCAGTTAAATCACTTACTATCTCAATTTTCTAGTTTAAAACCCTAACTTGTGTTATCTCAGTCCTATACCTACCTGATAGGATAATAAATGAGATAAAATGACCTTTTAACCCTTATAAAATATTATAAGGCTTAAAATTTCTTAGACCTTACCCGAAACATCTTCTCAAACTATTACTTTTAGTTTCTCAATACTAAATCACTCCCAACATGTAGTTTTACAAATTTATTATACCCCTCCAACATGATTATGTCAACAAATAGGAAAAAATAAAACCTTAAGACCCTTTAAATTCATTTGAGAGAAATTTAAATAATCACACACATGGAAAAAATATCCCACAATATTCACAATACCTTAAATCCTCAACTCTATTTCTAAAATCTCTATATGGTCTTTCTTTATGACTATACAAACTCATAATTGTTACTAATTGGGCTATATATATTCTTCCCATTTATTTTGAATTTTATCAATAGTATTGAAAATTTAAATGTGTTTAAATTAATTTAGTAAATATCTTCTATCTCCTTATTCATTAATATGGTAGAAGCATTGGGCATATTTCTGGTGTAGTTAAGAAAATACAATAATATCCAATATATTAAGGAATATGATGTAGATGTTTCAAATACCCATTTACAATTTGTGGATGACACTCTTATTTCAAATTTTTAGAGATGATTGAGGATTTTATTTATCTAGAAAACTCTAAATATGTATGAAGCTACAACTAGACAAAAAAATAATCTTCAAAAGTCTAATATTTTATTTGTCAATGTCCTTCATGATATAAAATATTGGATATCTCAGGTGCTAGGGGTCCTAATGGAAAATTACCTAGAAAATATCTAATTGGTTCATTATTTATTGGACCTACAAATTCAAAATTATGGAAAACTATGATTGACAATTTGCAAGGTAGGTTGGCAAGATGGAAAGAAAAATGGATAATTTTTGTTGGTATTATTATCATGAAAATCTATTTTATAGGCAATTCCAATCTATTTATTCTCAGTTATGCAAGCTCCAATGGGAGTGGTGAAAAGATTAAATAAAATTATAAGCCACTTTATGTGACATGACAAGGAAGAAAAGAGGAAAATCTTTCTAACTAAATGGGAGAATCTTTGATGTCCTAAATCTATTACTGATAAAGGGTTAAAAAAACCTCCAAATTCATAATTTGGTGTTATGGAATAACATTATTGACATATATATGAGTAAAATATGGCTCTTTGGAGTCAAATGGTGTGAGGTAAATACTTGGATAACAATAAACCTAAGATTATTTTCACAGTTGATTATCCTCCCTTTGGTTCTCATATATGTAAATTTATTAATTTTTATAGAGATAATATGTTACAAATTTTCTTGGGATTTAGGAAATGGTGGGGATTTATGAAATGGTGAATTTATAAAATTTTGGGTTGATTCATGGTAGAGAGAACCAATGTTGCTATGAACACCAAGTCTATAGGATACTGATGATATTATGGAATATCTTTAGAGATCTAGTGTTTGTAATTATTGGAATTCTTAAGTCCTCTCTTTTAGTTACACTATAGAATGGAAAATTTTAACAAATATTAACAATGTAATTGAGTAAAAATAACTCTTATCTTAGATTCTATAAATGAGGAAAATCTTTGTGAAAAACATAGATGATACTCTTAGATGGGCAGGGGAATTTATATATATATATAGTGTTAAATCAAGGTATAAATATGCTTATGTGGAAGTTTTTATGGAATATGATTAGCCAATTTAATTCGTTTATAATGTATTTGTCACTCTAAGTAAAAATTATTTTGCATGACTAGCTGGCTTGGGAAAAATCCTCATTCAGGGTAGACTCCAATGAACTGGTTTCCTTGGACCTATGATTTTTATCTTATATGAATGAGAGGGAGAACTAATGGATCATATATTACTCCACTATCCATATTAAACCTAGATTTGGTCTTGTATTTTTTCAAATATTTTCTAGCCACGGATTTGTCCATGAAAAGTTAAGGACACATTTTTTCCCTACCCATAAGTTTTCAACACATTTTTATCTTGATTGGCTACTTCAGCTAATGTAATATGGAATATATGAAAATAAAGGAATAACATGATCTTTAAAGATAAGGTAGTTGAATAGGAGAGGTCTTAGACAAGGATTAAATAAAAAAAATTTAGGAAATGTTCACTTTATGCTAAAATCAATTATTTTTTTGGGACCCAAAAAATCGGAAATATTGGGTAACAATCCTAAGATCAAGTTGCCCACAATCCTCAAGTCTAAATTTTTAGGAAAATTATAAATTAGTGCTCACATTATATAGGTGTTTTTATGTGGATGTAAGTTATTAATAATGTAATATGTGAGTTGTGATAAACAACTCATATAAATAGGGTTGGGTAAAATATATTGTGTGAGAATAATGAGAGCGATAATAATTCACTAGTAGATAAGAGATAGAATGAGAGTTAATAAGGATAAATTTAATGGAGTGGTCTTAGGGATTGAAATGATTCCTCCTTTTTAGGAGATGGTTGTCTATATATATGCATTTATCTTGGTGAATAAAATAAGTAATTGAGATTTCCCAAAAATATCTTGAGATAAATATCAATTAATTTATAATAATGGTATCAAATCAGGTCTTCCTAGACCTTTTTGTTTGCCTGCCACTTATTATTTTTGTAGCAAAATGGCTTAGTATATATACAATGCATTGCATGTGCAAATATTGTTTTTTCCCATCCACTTTGTTTGCATACTACCAACCACTTGTAGTGAAGACAATGTGCAAGTTCTTGAAAATTTCCATTCATTTTCATCCTCAAAATATTCCACCTTATTCATTATTACTCGTTACACTCCATTCTATCCACAATTTACATGCTAATATATATATATGTGTGTGTGTGTGTGTGTGTGTGTGTGTGTGTGTGTGTGTGTGTGTGTGTGTGTGTGTGTGTGTGTGTGTGTGTATATATATATATATATATTGAAGGCCTTTTTTATTTTGTAGGTTCAGTTAAATAATAATTTCTATTTGAATTCTCAATAAAAATCATAATTTCAAAGTGTTCTTGGAAATCTGAGAAAGAAGAGAATAAACACCATAAACTATTTGAAAAAATTATGTAAATTCAAAGTGTTTTTCATCATGAAAAATGAGGGATGTGAAGTTTTTTAAGAAGAAAGAATCATTTTTGAGTGAAATCTCATAGAATTCTTGAACACAAATCCTCATATGAAGGATTAGATGAGGTTTTTTGTGTTGTTAGAACTGAAGAGTTTAATTCTTTCATTGTTGATTCTACAACCTACTTTCCATAATAAGTTTTTATTACGATTTTCATCTAAAAATCTGCATCTATGGCTTATTTGGTTGCATTGAGACACAAGACAACATTTTCTACATTTAGATCAATTTTGATTCAATTTGGTGAAAATAAACTTGAAACAATCACAATTGCATTATTTGATCCCTCTAAATGGCTCAACACTTGGCATTAGTCTATGAATTACCTAGCTTCCTATAAAGACTTGCATTGGATCAAATCAAATTGGAATATACCATCTAACTGGGAACTCTTAAAACATCAATGGCCCAAAAATACCACTCAAACAACCAGGTTTTGCATTTGTGCTCAGTACAAAACAAAATGTAGACCATGGTTTAATAAATCTCATGGTTTTTTTAATTGAAAAGGACACTTCTATTAATTTAAAAGAAAACTTATAGTAAAATGCTAGTCATATAAAAAAATGTATGGAAAAGTCACACCCCAAAATCCAAACTAATCTAAGAGAGCCTTAGGAAAAACCAAAATCCAAATAAAAATATCAAAACTCAAATGATAACCATAGTTAAATTAATTTGAGTGCACATCAATCCAAAAAAGATAATGAAATATCATAAACAATAAGGAAAACATAAGCAATAGCTATGAACATGGAATCTGATGGAGGAGGTAAAGGTGGAGAGTCTTGAGGCTTCCTTCCCCAACCATCCTAGGCCAGGGGATCTTCATCAACTAGGAGGGGGTCCCAACCATCAACTTGTTGGTTAGTTTCAAAATCATGTTGCACCTAAAAATCTTGGCAAGGAGGAGAGATGGATAGCTCCATCAGTAGGAACTTATCTTGAGGATGGGGTCTCCACCCCCCCACTACCACTATCTCTACCTTTATCATATCCTCTTGGAAGATATGGCCAATGAGAACAAGGAGAGGAGCTCCTCAAACTTTGAGACCTTTGACTATGATAATGGTTATGCCCCCTGGTGCTCATTACCCCTAGGAGGAGATTGGTGAGGTGGTGGATTAGGTGGCTCATGGCTTATCACACGAGGAAAATTCCCCTAATGGTCAAGGAGGAGCTAAAGATGATGAAACTAAAGGTGAACCTTGTCTATTTGAATCTGAATATGAAGGGTAACATTAGCAATCACAACAATTTTGTTAGTTATAGAAAAACATTTTTCCATAATCTCATTATTAAAATAAGCTTGATTTATAGATTTCTAAATTAAAAATAAAATAAAATGTCAATATAGAAAATATACTAGAATGTATTATATCTTGTAGGTAACAGGGTAGAGTCCCTTAGGAGAGTCATTTTTCAAGTGAAAATTTTAGGCTTGAAGGGTTTAAAAATGGTATGAATCCATCTCTAGGTTGACTAGGCATGAGGGCAAAAACAAAAAAGATGCTTGATGGTTTTTGGGTGATGATAGGCCAGATAAGTGGGATTTGGTACCCCCATGTGCTTGAGCCTATTCTCCATGGGCAAAACCTAGTAAAGAATACACCAAAGGAAATGTGCTTTTTGTTAGGACTTTTTCCAAATTCTTAACATTAGGTTAGATTTTGGGTAAGTAATAAATAATTATTGTAAATGGGGCATGCATTTTTTAGTAAAGACACCCCCATAAAATAAACTTACTTAGTTTAATTATTAGGTAGTTTTAATGTTTTATATTTATTAATTAGAATTACCTTACGAGTTGTTTTCCCATATTTAGTTGGTTATAGGATTAGTTGTTTTTACCGGTCATTGGTAAAAACTATATAATTCCATGTTTGCATTGTAAAAGGGTTAATGGAGTAAAGGCACCCTTATGTACTTGATTTTTTGAAATTAATAAAATACTTGTGCACTCGCACTAAGTGGGGACAAGGTTCAACCTATTTTGGTTTAGGAGTTATCAGTGGTATCAGAGCATGGTAATTTTGGGAGTTTGGTGAATTCGAAGGAGCAAGGTGAAAAATCAATTCACGTGATATCATTTGGCATGAAATAAGGTATGCCATATAGTATTGGTTTAAATATTCTAAAAAATTATTAAATTATTTTAATTTTTCAAATATTATTTATATTTAAACCTATATATTTTCCATATACCATAGTCTGGTCTTTTTTGATCATTCATACTCCATTTTCCTGGGTTCAACCTCCTCATCTGGCATAAAAATGAATTTTTTAACATATAAATGTTATTAAATTCATTATTTTTTGCAAAAAATCTGAGTTGTACGGCCTGTTTCTTGTTGAAAACTTCTAAAATTTTTCATTCATGGCTGCCATTGTTATTTGCATTCATTTCAGCTCTTTTTAAATCCAAAACATTTGCAAATCTTGATCAAATGGCATTAAAACCCCTATTTTTTGCATTCTAAATGTAAAATCTAGAAAAATCTGAGTTGTACAGCCTTCCAATGCCCAGGCTTCATTTTGATTTCATTTCCTGCAAAAAATACCTTGAAAATTTACCAAAACTCAGTTAAAATCTATTTTAACATGATTTTACGGATTTATATGGCCTGTGAGAGAGAAAACAGGTGAAAAGAAAATCTCCAGCAGCAGCCATGGCGTCTTAGGCAAGCATGGCACAGGTCTAAAATTGGATTTTTTTTTTTATATTTCTTAAGTTTGGTTTTCATGAAATTTGATGTGACTGTGTCCCACGGGAGAAACTTAGAAGAGAAGGTTGTAAAAGGGAAAATAATTTGAATTTATTTACTCACATTCACATGTAATTTTTTTTAATTTTCCCTCATACACAAAAATCTAGTATAAGTAGAAATTTCTGAGTGTAATATTCTGAAAATGCTCTTAGAGCAATTGGTTAAGAAGCTTGCAAAGGAGGAGGTCAAGGGTTAAAATCCCTTATTTTTGGAGAATGTTCTTTTTGCTTTGGAATATGCTTTTTCTGAAAAAGGAATATTTTCTTTTTAAATCAGAATATTGTAAAACACATACTTATTGTATTGTGTTATTTAAATTTTTGAAAAAGGGGTAGAATTCAATCATATTTCTTTTGCATTGTTGTGGTGAGATAAAGGTGTAATTGGTGGAATAAGGCTGTAATTTGGTGAAATAAGGGTGTAATCATTAATTTTTGGTGAGGTTAAGTGCAAAACCCATAAAAAATACTTATTTTTCTTTTACGCTCTACCCGGAGGTTAAGTGCAAAACCCCGTAGAAGCAGTGTTTTGTGCAGTGAGTGTGATATTTGTTTCATTTCTTTTGCATTTTTTCATACATTTTTCTAATGCACTTGCTTTCATTTCAAGATGCCAAAAATTCAAAATTTGCTTTCAGATGGTGATAGATTAACAATTTCCAATTATTCAGATTGGAAATGATTGATGGAGGCCTCACTAGTTTTTAATGAGTTATGGGATATTGTTAAGAATGAAAATCCCACATTGTCAACAAAGTAGGCTAAATTAGATATATTCAATTTGTGTGATTCTAAGGCCTTAAATCTCATTAAATGCTATTGTACTCATGATACGTATGTTCATATTGAAAATTCTCCTCATAGTTACACTACATGGAAAACATTGTCAGATTTGTATGATAAGAAACCTAAGCATAAGAAGATAGGTATTCATATGTAGTTGTTTACTTTGTCACTAGATGAAGATGGGGATATGGGAGAATATATGTCTAAGTTGAAAAATATCACTACTGAGTACACTAAGGCTAGTTTTGGAAAACTAGATGATGACCTCATAGTCACTGTTGCTTTGAAAGGACTACCAGGGTCCTATAGGAATTTTGTTGAAATGTTGCATGTCTTTGACAAGATCACAAGCATCACCTTTGATAAGTTGGCTGAGTTGCTCATCCAACATGACCTCTCTCTACCCAAGAAATCCAAGAAAACTGAAGAAGCCCATGTTTTAGAGTCAAAGCCTAGTTCATCTTCATCTGGGCATCAGAACAATAGAGGAAACAATTATAGAGGGGGTCGAGGTTACAGAGGAGGCAGATATCAAAATAGAGGTAGGGTTCATTCAAATAATAAACAATATAACCAATCACATTCACATGAAACAAGTGATCGAGGACATGGTCACAACTCATATAGGGGTAGAGGTCGAGGTAGATCAGATATTTAGTGTCATAGATGTGGAAAATTTGGTCATATTGCCTCATAATGTAGGATTCCTTTTGATAAAATTTAGAGGCCACAAAAAGTGACTAAGACTAACTCTGCTCAGTATGTCGATCATGACTATGATGAATCTAGTAATGTTGCCCATGAATCTGCATTCACTACTTTGGGGCACATTGATTATATTGAATATGAGGCTAGAGATGAGCTCACAGATGTATTGGTTTTAGACACAGGAGCAACCAAACACATGACTTTAGGAGAGATTTATTTTGGTCTTATAAGGAAGCTTCTCTCTCTCCATTTGCCTTAGCAGATAATTCTATGCATACACCGCTAGGACTTGGTTCTATTCAAATTCTTCTTCCTAATTGGTCTATAAAATACTTAGAGGATGTTTGGTATGTTACCACATTGAAGAAACACTTACTTTCTTTGGTAACTATTCAAAAGAAAGGTTATCAAATTGTGCTTGAAAATGGGCTCATTTACATCAATTCAGTGAAGGATGATTATAAAACAATGTATACAGGATATGAAGATGGAAACTTGGTTAGATTGCATTATAAGGTGCTTCTTCCCAATATAGAACTTGTAGCAATTGTTGACACAGGTACAGGTACTATGTCTACACAGTGGTTATGGCATCTCTACTATGGACATTTGAATATCCACTCTTTAGTGGATTTGCAGAGATATGGTATGGTGAATGGGCTGCCCACTTTTTACAAAGATAGTATTCTTTATGAGTCATGTGTTTTGGGCAAACAAAATTGGGAAAAATTTCCTAAACAGTCATCTTAGAGAGCTAACATATGTTTACAGTTAGTTCATAGTGATGTATGTGACATGAAAAAGTCATCCATTAGTGGGTGTAGATACTTTGTCTTGTTTATTGATGACTTTTCTAGGATGACTTGGGTATTCTTTATGAAAAACAAATCTGAAGTTTTCACTAAGTTTGCTGATTGGTTACACTTAGTCAAAAAAGAAACAGGTTCACATTTGGCCACTCTTCGTTCAGATAATGGAGGTGAGTATACCTCTAATGAATTTTTAGATTATTGTCGAGAACATGGTATTCATCGACAATATAGTAATGTTTATGCCCCAAAACAAAATGGAGTATCTGAATGAATGAATAGAACTTTAGAGGGCACATCACGTGCCATGTTGCACTATAAACAACTTGATGATAAGTTTTGGGCTGAAGCTATTGGTATTGCAATGTATTTGAGAAACAGGTCCCCCATAGTTACACTTTTAGGACAAACTCCATATGAGGCATGGTATGGATTTAAACCAAAAGTTAACACTTGAAAGTGTTTGGATGTCTTTGTTTTGCTTTGGTTCCTATTAAACACAGAACTAAGTTGGAACCACGAAGTCAAAAATGCATCTTTCTTGGTTATTCTGAAGATAAAAAGGGGTTTCATTTGCTTACACAGGATTTAGGAAAATTCATAGTGAGTCGAGATGTAATATTTGATGAGTTTGGGACTATGAACACTACAAAGATTGATTCTCAACTTGATAGATTAGAGAGGAAAAATACAAAAAGAGATAAGGGTTTGAATAATGGGGATAACTCTTCGAAGTTATGGTATGAGACTCAAATTCCTTCACTTTCTTGTCTTTTCATCTACAAGTTCACAGGTTGATGACTTAGAAATTGTTGAAAAATCTCTAAGTCCCCCTTCGAATGATGCACATGATGAGGATTCTGGAGTCCCTGATTTGAATAATTTGTCTAATTATCCAAAATGGGCTCAAAGTACTTTTTTTGACTTGATAACAGATGAAGTTGGTTTAACAGGACCCAAGAATTCTTGAAAATAGGTGAACTATGCTATGGTTTTTACTACTTCCATTGAGCCATCCACTTTTGAGGAGGCATCTACTGAACATGTTTGGCAACAGAAAATGAAATGTGAGTATGATTCCATACTTAACAATAATACATGGGTTTTATTTGATCCTCCTCCACATGTTAAACCCATCGGATGCAAATGGGTTTATAGGACTAAGTATAAATCAGATGGCTCCATTGATAAACATAAGGCACAACTCATTGCAAAAGGATATGTGCAACAAGAAGGTATTGACTATGAGGAAACATTTGCACTAACTACCAAATGGCACACTATTTGTATGGTACTTTCCTTAGCAGCACAAAATGGTTGGAAATTACATCAATTGGATGTTAAAAGTGCCTTTTTAAATGGTGATTTATAAGAAGAAGTCTATATGAAATAACCTCAAGGTTTTGAATAGGTGGGTGCTAAACACAAAGTGTGTAAATTGACAAAAGCTTTGTATGGGCTCAAACAAACACCCAGGGCTTGGTATGGGAAAATGGATTCATACTTGAAAACCATTGGTTTTCATCACAGTGAATCTGATGATACTCTCTATTTTTGAGTGCAGGGTAAGAAAATGGTGATACTTGTTCTCTATGTAGATGACTTATTTATTACATGTAATGATGAAAACCATAACAAGTCTATGAAGAAGGAATTAAAAGATGGGTTTGAGATGACAGATCTTGGACTTCTTGACTACTATCTAGGTATAGAGGTAACTCAGAAAGAGCATAGTATTTTCATTTCACAAACTAAGTATATTTCTGAGTTATTAGAGAGGTTTGGCATGAGTGATTGCAAACCTGCCCTCACTCCCATGGAAAGTAATTTGAAATTGTCTAAGGATGATAGCATTGCCTTTTTTGATGGCACCAATAGAGACAATTGTTGGGAGGTTTGATATACTTGATGAATACTAGGCCCAATATTTCATTTTCAGTTGGAATTTTATCTAGGTTTATGCATGAGCCTAGAGAAATTCATTGGCATGCAACAAAATGAGTACTTCGTTACCTTCAAGAAATGAAAACATATGGCCTTGAATACCACCACAACAAGAACTTCAAACTTGTTGGATATTGTGATGCAAATTTTGGTGGATGTGTGGATGACAGAGTGTCAACCACAGGATACACTATGCATATGGGTTCAGCTACCATTGCTTGGTGTTTTAATAAGTAGGATACAATTGAAAATTCATCAGTAGAATCAGAGTATATTGCAGCATGGGATGCTTCCAGAGAAATTGTTTACCTTCGTCATATTCTTGAAGATCTTTAGGTTTCTCAATTTGCTCCTACATAGTTATACATTGATAATCAGAGTGCAATCAAGATATCCAAGAATCTAGTGTTTCATGCCAAAACAAAACATATGGATGTCAAATACCATTATTTATGAATGCTAGTGGCAAAGAAAACTCTTGATCCAATATATTTTCCAACTGCCAATCAGACAGCTGATATCTTCATAAAACCCCTTGACATAATAAAATTTGAAAAATTCAAAAAAATGCTTGGTATGTGTCCAAAGACCTGACTTTGGATCATAGGGGGGTTTGTTAGGACTTGTTCCAAAGTCTTAACATTAGGTTAGATTTTTGGTAAGTAATAAATAATTATTATAAATGGGGCATGCATCTTTTAGTAAAGACATCCCCATAAAATAAACTTACTTAGTTTAATTATTAGGTAGTTTTAATGTTTTATATTTATTTAGAATTACCTTATGGGTTATTTTCCCATATTTAGTTGGTTATAGGATTAGTTGTTTTTACCGGTCATTGGTAAAAACTATATAAATCCATGTTTGCATTGTAAAAGGGTTAACAAAGTAAAGGCACCCTTATGTACTTGATTTTATGAAATTAATAAAATACTTGTACACTCGCACTAAGTGGGGACAAGGTCCAACCTATTTTGGTTCTAGAGTTATCACTTTTTTGGGCTCAATACAAACCACCCAAATGTTATCAAATCTCTGAGCCCAAACCTGATGGATAGATTAGAGAGACCATCGGTGGTTAAGGGCATTTGTGTCAATATGTTGAGGGAACAAAAACTTGTAACCCAAATGAGTAGAGTATCGAGGGAATGATGTGGCCGTAGGTTAGGACTAGTCCTTCTACCATGATGTGAGAGAGGAAACTCCAATCTTGTGCAAGTACTCATTCAGTATGGAACTCTTTAATTCAGAAATGTATTTTGCATCTTCCTTGTTAAGATGGAATTGGTATTTATCATAGTCCAAGGAATCCAATCCTAGATTTTTTACAAAATAAATCACCAAATTTGATAATACCTTTCTCATAATCCTCAAGATTTTGATCAAGGGGATCGTGGCAAATAGTAAATTATGGAAGATCAACTGAGGATAACACCACAATGACTGGAAGTTTAGAGAAAGACCACTTTTAAACCCATCCCCCACCCAAATGAGGTGGGGTTTGAGCTTTTTACAGGCCTTCTAAATACTTTCATGATAAACAGGCCCCCTAATTTGAAAAACACTGGTGAGATAAGTGTGTTGTGTAAGCCTATGCCTTGCCAAGATTTTTTATTGAGTGGGAAAACTTGAGCAATGTAGTGCCTCAGTAAAATTTTCCAAGATTTTGATGATCCATTTAACCCTGAGAGAGGTCCATTGAATCTTGATGTTGATAAGCCCCAGTCTGCCAGCTTCTTTAGGATGATAAAAAATGGCCCAAGAGACTTAATGAAAGCCTTGGTGCCTCTCAAAATTGGCCCATAAAAATTCTCATAGGATATTTTCAAGTTTTTCATAGGAAGCATTATAAGGGGACCAAAAATATGAGTAGTACACATGAGTAGTAGTGAGCAACTTAGAAAAAATATGGAACTTTCTAGCCAAAGTCAAAAGCTTAGTGATTTGGAATGAGAATTTTCTCCACTCTTTGAACCACATAAGACCATAATTATACATGAGAGACTCTAAAATTAAACAAAATGCCTAAAAATTTAACTCTAAACCCTAATAAGGATCCACTATCACATATATACCTCTATCCAAGGAGGTTTGGGTGACAAATATTGGCGGTAACACTAGGTCTTATGCCATTAGATAGATGACCTAGAAGCAAGGTAAAAAATATCTAAACATTCCATGGCATGCTTGACAAATCCTTCATCATCTTGCATAGTGAGGAAGAAGTCATTAACAAAGTGCCCATTAATTAACTGTAATCTGAATTAGGTAGAGAGATACCTTTAACCAGACCCTTGGAAGCATAACTAGCTAATAAATAACCAAAACCTTCATTATCCAACACATAAAGCACAAGGGATAGGGGACAACTATGCCTAATGGATATGTGAAGATCAAAGTGTTTATATTTAGATCCATTTATGGTAATGTAGACCTTATCATCCTAAAATAACATATTGATAGTATGAACAAAATTAGGGCCAAACCCTAGAGCTTGAAGCATAGTTATAATAAAATGCCACACTATTTGATCATAGGCTTTCTTAAAATCAATCTTGATGAACAATACCTTATGGTTAGATATTATATCCCATTACATACCTTCCAATATGATAGTAACAGTGTCCATAATATATTTATGCTAAATAAAACTAGTTTACTCACTTCACACAATTAAGGGAAGAAAGTGTTTGATTCTTATAGTTAATGTTTTGGTTATGATTTTGTAAGACACAAGGAGAAAAGTAATGGGTCTCTAATTTGTAATTAACATAGGGTCCCCTACATTGGGGATGAATTTTATGTTGCCTTGATTGATGAGATGACCTAAAGAATTGGTTAAGACCACTTCAAACTAAACCCTATGGAGATCAGGTCCAATAGTATCCCACAAGGTTTGATATAATTCATAGGGAAATCCATCAATACATGGGGGTTTACTAGAGGGCATTTGTATAACAATTTACTTATGGTAATTTATACTGAGAGGTATGTCACAAGAAAAAATATCTAAGTTTTTGAGAGCTTATAGGGGACCACAACAAGACATTGAGAGAGGGCAACCTCATGAGTAGGATATGATGGTTACACTGCAAAGACACCATGGTATTAATGCACAAATATTAGAGGATATTTGGAAGTTTGGTAATCCTATCTAAAACATTTATATTGTCTTTGATTTTGTTAGTATTTTTTATTGACAAAAAGAGAGCAAAAAATTCCTTGGTCACTTTGTCTCCTACCTTCAACTGATACATTCTTGCTCAGAGTTGAAATCCTATTGCCCTATAAGCCTCTACAACCTAGAATTTATGTCTCCACATGGTGGATTCAATATACAAATGTGAATTAAAGGTGAAACTTATAATATTTGTAAATCCTAAGTAAATCATGGCTCGTAGCATTATGAATGTGTTGCTTGAAAATAACCACTTATTTTCCATATATCTAAAGGAAGTGCAGGCAATAACATCATACAACCACTCAATCTATTAAGTGTCACCTTTGGGTCTAGGAACTAGGTTCTAAATCCTGGTGATATGCTCCACATTCCAATCATGCTTAAGATGGGAGGTGTTGAGGTAGAACTAGGAACCCTTGGGTTTAACTTGAGGAGAGGTCCATTCTATACATAAATAGATGAGATGGTGGTCAAATAAGAAAGAGTCTAGAAATATAGACATAGGTCACCTATGAATAGAAGCAAATAAGAAAAGATATTGCTCAAATAGTAGATCATGATCAATATTTTTGAGGACTTAATCTTCTCCTTGACATTAGTTAGACCATGTGAACCACAGGTAATTTGAATCTCCCCTTTTGTGATGATTTAGGTTGAAGACCCCAAGTTTATTTCACATGTAAAACCAAGCTTCCCATTCTCTTGCACACCATATTATGGGAAGGTGACCTTGTTTATTTTAAATATATTTGATCATGTTAAATTCACCACAAATAATCACATGTAGGAGGGAATCAACCAACCATCTCTAGATCAAGGTGCATTCAAAAACATCATTGGAGGCATACAAATTGATAAGGCCAATGATGTGATTATCAAATTCAAAAAGAGTGCAGACCACCCAGTGGGTGGGTTGAAAGCCCAAGAAATGATTTTTTTAGATATGTTAGGCATGATGAGGCTGAGAACTCCCCCATAGTCAGAATCGTGACAAGTGGCCTAATAGAGGGCCCCAAACTAGATAGTGTGAGTTATAGATTGAAGAAAAATCCAATTTTTTTGACTTCTTACATGCATAAAACTTTCATGTGAGAAAAATGATGATAACTATAAACCTGAACATATACTTATGAGTCATATCAGTGAGTCCTTGAACATTAAAATAAAATATATCATTGGCAAACATATAAACTCATATCATTTTCCTCAAAGAGGTCTGAGAGGGCTATAGCTTGATTGAATGTCAATCCTGGAAGAGAAAATTATCCAATATTGAAGGGCTATCTTTTATTTTGTGCACAATCCTCCTCTATAAAGGGAGAGTGACTAAATTAATGGTGTATAATAGCCTTGAATTTGAGGGTTACAAAGGATCCATAGGAGTGGGAGATGGGGAAGACACAAATTAAGAGACCGCCTATAGGGATCGAGAGATGGGAGGCTAGGGTTTAACTTTTGATGGTATTGGAGTTTTACTATAAGGGGCTGATGAATTTGGACCCCCTATGCATTGGTAGATAGTTAGTTGAGGTCTAACATTTCCATGAGCAATAATATTTTTCCTATTAGAAACCATGGTCCACCCATCAGAGGATTGGGGTTTTGTCTCAAACCCTTTTTTATATTGAGGGACCTAAGGAGTGGGGACCATTAAAGGAAATTATCTAATCATGTGTTCCAAAGCCTAAGACTTGAAAAAACCATTTGGAAGTTTAATAAGAGCACACACTAAGAAAATAAATTATTGCCCACTTGCATGTCAGTGGACTCTTTGAGATATTTAACAAGGTCTATTTTGACATGGACCCTTCTTTGATGCCAAGATACATAGAACTTTGGTTTCTCATGGAAGATAAAGTGGCCTAGAGGCTTGATAAATTGGTCAAAAAATTACATAGAGGAAGAGGTAAGCCTATAAATTCTACCCATACTGGAATTTTAAG
Source organism: Torreya grandis (assembly GCA_037957365.1). Taxonomy (NCBI): domain Eukaryota; kingdom Viridiplantae; phylum Streptophyta; class Pinopsida; order Cupressales; family Taxaceae; genus Torreya; species Torreya grandis. The sequence continues at coordinate 830,625 of JARHVA010000455.1, read as the reverse complement.
CTTAACTTATTTAGAGACTTGGAAGTCTCAAGTCCAATGGCAAAAATAACCAAGGTGTTATGAATGAACCATGGTCCATGGTTAACAATGGATCTATAATGTTCAGGGTTTGGGAAATGAAACATGAAGAAAATCTTAGTGAAGTTTTGGACTCCTTCTAGTTTCACCCCATGGCCTTGCTAGTGGTTGTGAACCCATTGTTTCAAAGGCTCTCTAGAGGAACTCGACCCACAAAGTAAGAAATCAGGATAAAAATTTCAAAATAATGATAGGATTTATCAAACTATGGTAAATCCAGAACCACATCTGGTATTATATATTGATCTGGAGAGAGGAAATTATGAAACACTTACAGTTTTATTTTAACCCATAATTTTCTTATTAATTCATGCTATTTATTTTTATGATTTTAAGTTTAGGTATATAATGTTCTTGGTTTTTGTGTTAAGTTGTATTTAGTTTTAAATTCATATAGTTTTTATGATTAGTTTTTAATGTTTAATTTTTAATTTTTTTATGGTTATTTAGAATTTTTATGAATTTTATTTTAATTTGTTATAAATTTGTTAGAGTTTTAATTTTTAATGTTTAGTATTTTATAATTTTATTTAGTTTAAGTCTTTAAATATATGTTTATTAATTTTTTGATATAATTTTGTTTCTTTATTTTTATTTTGTAATTTTATTTAGTTTATTTTTTTACGTAATATGTAACTAGTTTATAGTATAATTTTTTTTATAGATCTATAGATTTTATGTTAACTATAGCCTAAATAAACAAGCATCTTGAGTCATATTTTGGGTGACCTTTGTCATTTTTCATAAGTTTAAAATAAAGTTTTTGTTGATAGGCAAATACATTTGTTATTAAAACAAGATCTATATTGTAATAATCTTTCATTATTGTAATGGATGTATTATCGCACAAATCCCACATACATCTTGTGGGAGGGGGATATAGAGTTGTCTAGTTCATGTGGTTCCTCTCCTCATGTTCATACGAAGGAGGGGAATGTTACAAATATCATAGATTAGTGCTCACATTGTGAGGGTGTTTTATGTGGATGTAAGTTATTAAAAATGTAATATGTGAGTTGTCATAAACTCATATAAATAGGTTTGGGTAAAATATATTGTGTGAGAATAATGTGAGCTATAACAAATCACTATTAGATAGGAGATATAATGAGAGTTAATAAGGATACATTTAGTGGAGTAGTCTTAGGGATTGACATGATTCGTCCTTTGTAGGAGATGCTTGTCTATATGTATGCATTTGTCTTGGATAATAAAATAAATAATCAAGACTACCCAAAAATATCATGATCAATTTCTAACACAAATTTGGTAAGGAGGAAGATATATTGGATGCAAGGGGAATTCCACATCGACTCAAGTTATTTAAATTAAATTTTGATGGAGCCTCTAGAGGAAATCCTAGGATAGCTAAGGTTGGATGTTTGATACACTATTAATAAGGAAAATTACTTTGGGGGGCTCTTTTTTCGTTCCCAAAACTACTAATAATGAGGCAAAGGCCACTAGACTATTAGAATGTATCAAGATGGCTAAAGAAAAAGGATATGATCATATCCTTATGGAAGGGGATTTGATGATCATCATACTTGCTAAGATAAAATGGTTGTAACCTAGTTGGAGGTTGAATTGGTGGGATAACTCACATCATTAACATTTAAACATTGATTTTGAGAGGCAAATTAGACTAAAACTATATTAGCTAATGTTGGAATTGAGTAGAATCCCTGAGCATTGGTTTTTAGTAGCGATTTGGAGAAGTTGTTTGGAATCCCATAATTTTTTAGATAGATATAAAAATTATAGGGATTCCTAGATATTTGGATACTTCTTGAGCTACATAAGTTTCCTTTTTAATTTTACAAGGATGCAAAATTCCATTTTAAATACATGTTGCTACAAAGAATGGATTTTTTCACTGTCATTCTTTGATTGTCTATGTTTTGGTCAATGCAAGATTTAGATTTTTAGATCTATATAGTGGAAGAATTTATATGTTGGATTCAAAAGATATCATGCTTATAAAAGTATAAGGTTTGGTGTTCTTTCAAAACCTATTGTTGGATACACTATTTGTAACTGCATTAGATATTTGGGAGTCTTAATTTCTTATTTTCTTTCTTCTATTGTAGAAGTTTTTACAATGAAATTATTTAAATGTTTCCCCTCAAGATTTTAATTTCATATTTTGTAAATTCAATAGCCTCCATAGTTTATTTTGGTTGCCAGGGTGGAAATTTCCTTTCCTATTATATCTTATTTTATCACTATCCAAGGGACTATTTGTAATTTTCTTTATAAAATCAATAAAAAAGGTGATGTACCCTCCCCTCTTTTACCAAATAAAAGAAAATTCATCATCACTATCATGATCTAAATATCACTATGTAAGTTACTTTAATACATTATTTTTAGTGGTTGGTTCACTGTCTTGCATGGTTACATAAAAAATTGGCTGTGAAATTGTGTGCAAGTCACACATGAATGTACTAATATCATTAAGATCAATATTTTTATAAACAATAAGATCATGAATATTATGTTGTATTGAGAATTAGTGATTCATAGAATGCCCCTTGCATCTATGCTAATCACAATATCCATTATTGTCATGTCTTTTAGGTATAGGCTTACTCATATACATCTTCTTTGGTGGAGGCAACGATATAAGGTCATACTCAAGTAATGATGATAATATTTTATAGGAGGTTTAGGTAATCATAAAAAATTACATGTTTAGGGAGTTAATATGAAAACTTGAGAAGTAAGTTATGATAAGGTGTAATAATTGAAGGGCTGGTTATCTTCATGGCATGTATATAAATGTCTATCATGCATGAATTTCATGCACCTATGTAGCATAAATGGTAATTCTTCCAAAGTATGTATCTGAGGCAGCCAAAAGTAAGTTTTAATGTAGATTATTAGGAATGATGTGAAATAAAGTGTACATTATCTTAGTTCCCATAGTCACATTCATTGATATGGTTCCAAATACTTGTTGAGGTGCATCATGAAATCTTCTTATGAGCTGATCTAAGATTTAGATGTAATTCATGTTAATTCTCAAAGATCGTAAACATTTTATTTTTCACATGTTTATTCCTAAATCATTATCCATTAAAAATAACTTATTTTTTTTAATAATTTCACTTGAACATAGAATGAAATATTGTGTTTAACTTCAAGTTGAATAGACCACCCTTTAAAAGAACCACCCTTATTAAGATTATCATAGTTTATATGAACATATTATGTTATTTATTTATAAATATCTACATTAATATTGTTAATTTATTTATTGACTTGTGGATCATCTATGTATAGAATGCCTCTTTTGTCCTTTATGAGTTTATATAGTAAATGGCTCAATGATTCCTTGTGCATGTTTTACCAGTCCGTGCCCACTTTATCCAAAATTTTGTAAGCATTTGAGTCCAAAACCATATTTTTTCAAATGAGTAAGTGTTTATAGAATGCTATCATTAATAGGGGGTTCATGCCTTTGTTCAAAGTAAGGTCTATATTTTTTTTGGTGAAAAGTGAATTTGATGAATCACTAAAAAATATATTTACTCTAATTTTAACACCAAAGCTTACAAATATAAAATGATATGTATGAGGGTGGTGAATTAGGCATGGATAATGATGGTGTGTGAGAAACATCCACTAAAGAGCATACTATATAGGGGTAACCACAAAAATCTGATTATGTGCAATATCTATATTATTTAATCGATCACTTCTCCCTATATCAAATTGAAAAGGGAAAGAATCACAAGATTCAATCATAATTTTAATGTAGGGGCTAGAAAATATTATTAGGGTTTTAATAATTAAAAACCTAAAATAAAATATCCATGTATGAAAGTAAAATTATAAATTAGGTTTTCAAAATATATTTATATACAAAAATATCAAACCATAGAAAGAATTAAAGAAACCCTAAGGGAAGACCTAAGGTTTGAGTGTATTCACTGTAAAAATAGGTTAATCAATATGTTATACCTTATTTTGTATTTATGTGATCTTATAAGATATAATTGGGTAAGTACAAAAATATGGTGGATAAAAAGGGGCATACATGAGGACATGTTTTTCCTAAAAATTTAGAAAAATGAACTTCGGTAGATAATTTGAGATAAATTCACCCAAAATTTAAAGATTTTATAAGAACATAATTTATCTATTTTTTTTTTCAACCAAAATTTTAATTAAATGATAAATTATTTTACATCTTTGGATATATCATTTTAATACTTTTCCAACACTTCAAATGAGAGCCAAAACGGAGTCCAAATATAAATTTTATCTCCAAAATATAAATATGGATTTATAAATTTGGGCCTTGGTGAATTTGTATTTAAGATGTGCCCATGGGGTTTATCCAAATTGACTTGGCACACCCAAGAATCCAATGCACCCATGGGGTTGGGTTGGATGACCTTGGAAGTTTTGGATCTCTGACCTTGAAAACTTTGGATCTCTAGTTGAATTTTTCATATAATCTATGAAGTTTGGGCCCTTGATATTTGAAGTAAATATGATAGTAACTTTATAAATAATAAAATGAGACCCAAAACTGAGTTTATATGTGAAATATATACCAAAATGGATAACTTTTTGGTAATTTTGGATCTTTGGTGTTTAAAATCTATGAAGTTTGGGCCTATGATGTTTGAAGTAAAAATTATCCTTGAGACAATATCTTTAAAATGCATAAAATGAGAACCAAAATGAATTATTAAAGTGATATGAAAAAATGATAATTTACACCTGGTTCACCTATTGTTCTTGTTGCACTGAAACACCTTCACAGTGCTAGATCTTTGGTGTGTAAAATATATGAAAATTTTGCTTTTGATGTAAGAAGAAAAGATGATACTTAGAACAAGTTTTTATAATACATCAATATAGTACCAAAATAGAGTCTATATGTGAAATATATTCCAAAACTAATAATTTTCACCTCATTGGCCCTTTGTTCCTAGTGGGCTACAAATTTTTAGATCTATGGTGTGCAAAATTTATAAATTTTGAGCCTTTATTGTCTAAATAAAAGATGATCCTTAGGAAAATATCCTTCCAAAACATTAAATAAGAACTAAAAAAGAGTTAGGATGTGAAATATATGTCAAAATAGATAATTTACACCTAACTATCCTTTAGCCCCTATTGACTCTGATGTTCCATATCTCTAGTATGAAAATATATACACTTTGGGATTCATTTGAAGAAAATATTATCCTTAAGACAATATATTTGCAACACATCAAACTAGATTCCAAATGGAGTTTGATTTTGGAAGATATGACAAATTGAAATAATTGCACTTATTGTGCACTTGAGGTGTAAATGGTACTTGATATCTCTGATTTATTCAAAATAAAATTTATTCAAGTGAAACATGTATAACACCTATTATACTCAAAAGTCCCAATGGATCTAGTGCCAAAATTTTGATTTAATCATGTGTAAACCAAAATTTTAAAATATTATAAATTCAAATTTTGGATACAATAAGATATGATACTAATATTTAAAATTAGGAAGCTGAATGCCCCAAGGGTTGGGATTTGCTTCATGTTTGCAACTTTTTCCATTATGGATGAACTGTGTGCATTAGATACAAAAATATGTGATAGATATCATGTGATGAGTCTATGGATGACATAAAAGCATGTTATAATAAATTATAAGATTTAAATGATAAACTTGGTGCAATTTATTTAAGAGGAAGCCAAATGCAACCAAGAGGAATTTGATTGGTTTTATCAAATAATGATAAGTATAGTTTGATTAAGAATACCTTTAGAGAATCCAAGTTGTTTCAGTAACCAAAGAGAAGTATAATAAATGTTGGATCATTCATTGACCAAGACTACTCTTATTAAGGTATGTTTGATTCCAATCTCGATAAATAAGGGTGGGTGATTAGTTCAAAAAATTATTTCATCATTAATTATATCTTATTTAGGTAAATATATGGAGGGTTTTGTAAAGGGATAATATTGAGAAATTATTTTGATAACATGAAATTTTATAGGTTTAGTACCTTCAAAAGTGTGGATGGGTATTTCAGATTCACTTGATGGGGATTCTTCAATGTCTTGCAATTATTGCATGAGAAACTTGTGATGATAAGGAGAAGTTCTCATAATCTCCATTAGAGATATTTTTCAATTCATGGAATTAAATTAATCTATAAAATTCCATTGTGGTTTATAGGTAGATCCATAATGAGTCCTAGGCTGATTCATAGTAGTGTTTTTAGGAGAATTAATGAGATGAGGATTGGAAGAACTAGGTTGAGGCTTTAATAGTAGTTGCCTCATAATATTGGTTATATCATCTATAAGAAGTTTTTATTTAGTAGAAGGATTATTAGTTTTGGTAACATGATCTTTGTGAGTGAGCTCTATATGCAAGTGAAAATGAAGCTTATCTACAAATCAATCCTAAATTAAAGAAGATAAATCAACTAACTATACTTTTAGTAATACTTAGATAATCAAGGTCATGACCAATATGGATATGCTAAATCTACCTAAGGGATCTCTTATCATATAATATGGATAGAGAGGGTTCTAAAGCTTCTAGACAAGAAAAACCACACAATAACCCTAGCTAGGTCTTGATATTCAATGTAATAATTAAATTAAAGTAAATCTAATCTAGTGCTCACTAAAGCTTATGGCATAAATGGGGGATAAACATAAATAGACATGCAAAGAATAACTCTACTCAAGTAAATGTAGAGGTAATTCTAATCAAGGAGAGATGATACATTTATTAACCATTATACATGTGAATCTATCTACTAAAATAGAAGACTAAAAGTTAGGAATACTTACCTTGAAAATGAACCTGTCATGCCTTAACCTCTTCCTTTGCCAATTGTGCTTTACAAGAGGTTGTTGTGTATTTTTTTAAGAAACTAAAGATGGACAATGGACTATTGTCTAGCCAAGGACCTCTTAGTGAATCTCAAGTCTTCACAAGACAAATGTTCTCCTCTAAGAAGAATGAAACCCTAAGAAATGATTTCTCAAGTAGAATGACAAAAATGTAGATAAAGAAGCACAAATGAATGATTTTATTTATTAAAAATTGGGTGTAAGATGTGTATATATAGCCTTATTTAACCCTACACCCTTCTAAACTTTTAGCCAATGCAGTCAACCCAATTGACCTAGTTAATTAATAAAAATAGATCCGTTAGGTCCTAAAATAGGTCAATTGGGTGGACTTAGTCCCATAACGTGCTCAATTCCTAAGACTAAGCTGACCCAATAGATTGTGCTTGGTAAAGTGGTAAAAATGGTTTTTAGCTTAGGTGGGGGCTATTTGAGGTAGTGAATTATTTATAAAAAAGTATGAGGGAGGTTTAAAATATTATGGAAACATATGGGAGGGGTTTATATTGATTTTAGGTGGAGGTATAGGGAACAAAAATCTTACAAAGCACCAAACATCTACCCACCCCTTTCCCGCTACACCCTTGTAGGCATGCACTTAGAGAGTTTGAGACTCCATGGGCTATTGTAAGAGAGAATTCATCAATAATAGATAAATTTTTAAAAATATTGTGTGTATACATATGTCCCAATCAAAGATCATCACACATCATGCATTTGTAATATAGGATTGTGCTTCGAGACAATACATAACAACAAACAACACTGAGCTAAATAAATTGTAGTGTAAAGAAAAAACTAAAATGACAAGTAATATAAATTGTAGTTTTGATCATGGAGGGTGTAGAAACTGATTTGGACAAACCCTGAGGATACAAAACTTAAGAGCAAAAAAAATAAATGTAGAGAAGTCAAAATAATTGAAATGTTTAGGCATGATGTACTTGGAAATTTGGTAAGCTAGGTGATAAATGCTAATTTAAGACCAAAATGACCAAGCCAAAATTATAGTAAATTAGGTAACTAAAAATCCAAGGCTACTAAATGAATGAAAAACTCAAAAAAGTGTTCCTTAAGTAAGAAAAGTGGCAAACTAAATCAAACCAAGGATGTGTAAAAGTAGTATGATAAATCTAACATAAATTTATAAAGGAGTAACAAACCAAAATTTAGAAAAAGATGGGGAAAAAATTAAAACAACATTAATTGGTAAGAAGTAACAATCCAAACTCACTCAACAACGAAAAAAGTACATGAAGTAAAAATAATAGTGTTGAGTGAGGAGTAACAATCCAAACTCACTCAACAATGGAAAAAGTACAAATATAAAAAAAATACACAAAATTATCCACAAAAAAAGATAAAGAATTTTTAATATTTTAAAATGAAACCAATGAAGTTATAGAAATGTAAAGTAATGGTATAAAGGATATAATCCATAGTCACTCAAGCATATTGTTTTATTCTAAAGATAAATAAAATAAAATAAAAGTAGTCCTAAAATGTTTGAAGATGTGAGGAAGAGAGAATGTAGAAGTGAGGAAACATATTTATAATTAAACTTTCCTATCAATGGGGGAATGAAATGGGTGGTGGGAGAGATGTAGTAAAAATCAAATTAGAGAAACTCTTTATCAAAGTCAAGACACTAGAATTAAGTTTGTCAAAACAAGATGAATTTCAACATTAAGGAATATGAAGAACTTCTCCTAACCACATAAATCTTGGGTTATTAAATTAAGTATGAATATCATCTCATAAAGGCTATATGCATGAAAATTATAATGGACCTACCTTCCCACAACATGTTCCCCATTCCTCAGGATCCCTCACAAAGCCATCATTTTACTAAAAAGATTGGGTACTTATGTGATAAAGTAGGTAACACTATAGATAATTTTGAATTCTCTTATCCCAATCTACTGGCCTACTACACCCCAATGGACCTTGACTCTATTATGAATCCAACTATAGAGTTTGATATTTGATTAGGAAAAGGAAATGTGTTATGAATCACATATTTTGGTGTGATTTTGAATTTTTGATTTGTATTTTTGCCTTTCGATCATTGCCTTTTATTTAAATGATTTGGGTTTTAAAAATTTAAGGGTTTTTTCTATTCCTCATCCATATGGATTCATAGAACCAAACATGGGTGCTAAAAATGACTATCATTTTAAAAATTTAAATTTGGTTGTTAATTAAGAAGACTTAGATAGCATGGTATCTAACAGTCTTATTTGTTCATGTTAAATAAAAATGCTATCTTGAATTCGATCTTGTTTTGTCCATAGTGGAATTAAAGGGAGACAAAGGGAAATGAACATGAAACAATTTGAGTTACTCAAATCATAAAAATGTGACAATATGAAAGGGATACAATGATAGGTGAGTATTATTTCTTATCATAAGAATGTAAGTGTAGGGAAACATGCTAACATAATTTATTATGCAAGTTTCATCCATAGAAGAAACAAAAACTAAGGTAGAGAATATGGAATCACAAACTTTTAACCATTTATTAATATTTTAAAAATAACACCCGATTTGTAAAAAGGTTAGAAAGAATATATATTTTTTATGAGGAGAGCCTATTCCTATCCATGGTCTTACACTGCAACTCATAAAACATAAACCCAAGTAGGTGAAAAATGTGAAAATAGTATTTGTGAGGAATAACTGGTCCTATCCATGGTCTTACACTGCAACTCACAAAAGAAAGAAGAGAATGAAAAAGATTCATAAAATAACAAACTTATGATCAAAGAGAAAAAAACATGAAAAATGGATGTATGCAAGAAAAAGGTATTCATGAGGAAAATAGGATCCTATCCATGGTATTACAATGTAACTCATGAGTTAAATGAAAGGAATAAGTAGAAACCAAAATACCAAAGAAGGAGACAAAATTTTGTGTATATAATAGATTGTTGAAGAGGAGAGATCATTAGAGAAGTCCTACAAGAAGTGTTAGAAGGACAGTATATAGAATTATGAAAAGAAGGGAGATATCTAAGCAAAATATTGCTTCAAAAATTACAAATTGGTGGGTTCTTTGCAAACATGGCCTTCCTTACTATGTAGACAATAAGTAATAGGATCGAGAATGTCTTTTACTAAGTAAGGTCCCACCATTTTTGGGCATATTTTCCTTCTTTATCATGTGTGTAATCTAATTTGAGGACTAAGTCACCAACATCAAATGTTCATACTTTGACCTTTTTGTTATGTTATTTAAAAATGAAATCCTTATATTGGTGGTCATGTTATAAAGTGTCCAAGTTATGTTCATCAAGAAAATATAAAGCATGAAGACGAGTTTCACACAATTATTCATTAGGGATAATACTATGGAGAGATATACATAAGGATGGGAGTTAAATTTCTAATGGTAATACTGATTCATAACCATATATAAGTGAAAATGGGGTTACCCTAGTGGTAGTACATATTCGCATACAATAAGCCCAAAGTGTGGGATATAGATGAAGATGTCAATCAGTATGAGTTTCTTGAATAATATTTTGTAATATTTTTTTAGATTTTTTTTAGTAGCCACTGCTGGGACATTACATAGAGTATAGTAAGGTGTGGAAAATTTGTGGGAAATTTTAAATTTGGAATGTAATTGTTTTGTGTATTTATTTTTAAAATTTCCACCATTGTCAGAGATGATGGTATAGGGAACTTCAGAAGGAAAAATGATTCAATTAAGGATAAATTTTGAAATACTGGTTCTTGTGACATTAACAAAAGGCATAGATTCTACCCATTGGTAAAATATTTAGTAACAGTAATGATAAAGATATGTCTATCTTGTGATTGAGGTAATTTGATAATGAGGTCTAATACCCACATAGATAATGGCCAAGGAGACTCCACTATTTGGAGCTCATCCAATGGTGAGTGGATGAGATCGTCATGGAGTTGACAAGGATTATACTTTTTATAAAAAATAATAGCATCTTTTTCTAGAGTAGGCCAAAAGTAACTCATATGTAAGCATTTGTGGGCTATAACATGTCCACTATAGTGACCACCAAAAATTCCCACATGTGCTTATTATAAGAGAGTAGGAACCTATTATTTCATTACACAATGGAGAAAGGTTCCTTCTTCATTACGGTAGTAAGGGTGTTATATTGAAAGACATACATGAAAGCTTGTTTACGTATTTGAGTCTTTTCATGAGAATTCATGTCTGGAGGGTAAGTTTGATGTTAAGGAAATTATATTATGTTTTTATACCATGGCCTTTATCAAATAGTGATAGCCTCAATGTTATAGATTAGTGAATTGTTTGGTTAAGACCTTCAATAAAAAATATGAAAATAATATTTGAGATAAATAGCTTGGTTAAGACCTTCAATAAAAAATGTTGTCATCATGGAGATTATCTTGAAGGTGATTTGTGGTTGGTAAATGTGCTTCCACAAGTTGGTTGCCAATAAATTGTCCTCTAACATATTTTTGTGTAACAATGGAAAGGTCAAATTCCATCAATAGGACCATCCATTTTCCAATTCTATCTCTAGGTAATAATTCTTTAGAGAATAAATAATGAAGTAGATCAGAATGAACAATGACACAAGTGGTCTAGTAGAAAATATAATGATGGAGCTTTTCATTTGTGAAATATATATCAAGGCAATCACATTCTACTTTGGTATAACATTTTTTTATAATCAATGAGTCCTCAACTGATGTAATAGATAGTTTACTCTCTACCAGTATCATCTTATTGGATAAGCATTTCCCCAACTGATATGGGGCTAGAGGAGGTATATAATATTAAAGGATAATAATTTTAAGGTGGTCTAAGAGTAAGAGGATGGAGCAAAGATTCATTCATACTATCAAATATTTTTGGAATGAATTTTTCCATTCTAGAGCATTACCTTTTTTGAGAAGTGAATTGATGGAGTATATATATTAAGCCTTTTTGGGGATGAACCATCAAATTACATTAAGTTTTACAAGGTAAGTACATTTGTTAGGAAGGAGTAAGGAATATGCATGTTGATGATGCAATTTATTTTGATTGGATCGACATCAATTCCTCAAAGATAGATTAAGAACCCTAGAAGTTTGACATATGTAACTCCAAACATGCATTTGTATGGTTGAGTATAACTTTATATTTGATCAGTCAATCAAAAATGATAACAAGATTAGTGAGGTCAATTTTATAAGTTTTAGATTTGGAAATGAGATGTCGATATAGGTTTCCAATATCATGTGTATAATATCATGGAAGATGCAGGTCATTGAATGTTGATAGGTTGCTCTGACATTTTTAAGACCAAAAGGCATTTTGACATAATAATAGGTGCCTGATTCTATAGTAAATGTTGTTTTATGTTGGTATTCAAGAGATATTTGAATATGGTTATATCCTAAGAAACCATCCATAAGTGATAACATTTTATATCTAACAGTGGAATCGACTATAACATCTATTGAAGGTAAGGGAAAGTTATCTTTTGGACATACTAAGTTAAAATTAAGAAAATCAATAAACATACAAATAACCATGGTGAATTTTTTATGAATGATAATTATTTTTAACACCCACTTTGATTAGTCAATAGGTTTGATGAATTTGGCATCCAAAATTTTAATGATTTCTTTGTGACATAAAGTAGAAATTTCAAATGATTTTTTTTTTGTTTTTGTCTAACAGGTTTAACATCTAGGTAAGTGATGATATTATGTATGATGATGATAGGATTAATACCTATAATATATTCATATGAATAAGTAAATGTTTCATGATACTTGTCAAAGAATAAACTAAAGTTATCATGCTTTGTTGGAGTGAGTTCTTTAAATATAGTAATAGGTCAAGGACATGTTGGTGTACCATATTCTATTTTTGTGGTTTCTTCAATGAGTATAACATTTCCATCTTGGAAATGGTATGGATAATGAGGGAGAGAATAAATAGGATTTGTTTTAAAATCCACACTAGCACTGAAAATATTAAAACAATGAGCTTTTTACGTGAAATTTCCAAGTTTATTATGTTATCAGGGAAGTTGAGGTTCTCTAGCATGGAGTAGTTTCAGTATAGCTTCAACACTAGGGAACATGAGTAATGTTTCATAGTATTAAACATATACTTTGATATCATTGATTTTTTTACTATTATTATCATATTCAGAATGTATTTGTTGTACATCTGTGGCTTTAACATCTAAGGTGATTTCAAGTGTAGGTTTGATTTGAGGGGTATTATGTTGAGAGGTGTCAATCAAATTGGTGATAGGTGTGCCAATTTTTATTGTATATGAACCTTAGGTTATATTGAGGTGGATAGTATTAATAGTATCAATACAAGAAAGAGGTTGTAAAATGTTTGGTTGTGTAGGAAGCATAGAAGGTTTGGGAATGGAGAGTTCTTCAAGTACACATGGGGTGTCTAATAATGGAGGAATAATGGGAGATACATGACCTTAATGTTATGATTCAATACCCATTGATATGTGAATGACATGGACATCATTGTTGAAGGCATGTATTTTGGATAATGTACTTTGATAGGGGTAAGTGCATGGAGTTAGGGGACAATTTTGGGGACATTTTCAGTAATGCAATCATGTTAATAAATAATGTGACTATGTTATTTAATTAACATGATTGCATTATTTAAATTATGGATCAATAATTACTAAGCCATAACATGATCATATTATTAAATAACATGATCACATTATTAAATAACATGATTACATTATTTTAAACAATAATGTGAATGTGTTATTAACATGATCACATTATTATTGTTTTCAATAACATGATCATGTTAATTATGTGATAACGTTACTTGTGTCACAAAAAAATAAAAACTAAAACCTGAATGTAAATTTATCATTTTGCATTTGAGTTTACTTTGCCTTCCACGATCATGTTTTTTGTGAGAGAGACAAAATAGATAAGATGTTGTTAAATTCATCCTATTAAGCCACTAATCAATGATGCCTCCACGTATAAGAGGCAAGTGTTAAAAATCTACACTTGTTAACCCTATTTTTTCATTGTAGTCATTATTTAACCTTATTTTTTAGTAATTTTAGTAAGTTTTAGTTGTAATTTGTTTGTTTTAAATAGGCCATCCTACTAACCCTCTCAACCCTCCACATAACCCCCTTGTTCCTCCTCCGAACCCTCTACAAAACCCTCTTGTTCCTCCTATCCCTCTACCTAACCCTCTTATAGTTCCATAAAATACTCAAAGAAGTTAAGATATTTTAATTGAAAACATTATGGGAAATAAAATGTAAATTAAAGAATTAATTGGGAGAATGAGGGAGCCCACTTCCACCAACCCCCACCACAACCATCTAGATAGTTCCTTAGAGACATTATTAGGTCAAATTGACTCTAGAATGAGTCACATTGATAGAGGGACTTCATATCAAGAAATTTATATGGATTATTATGCTGATAAATTATCAACGCTTGAGGTCAAGAATACAAAAATATCAGAATCCTCCATTTGTGCCTTATTCATTAACCTACCCACCAATGCACCCTTTCTAGTAATAGCTAAACATTTTCTAATTCATCATTACCAACATAATTTAATCATAGCCAATTTTTGGGATCGATGGTGGATGGTGTTTTATTATCTACCATGTAACAACTATGAGGTACCATTTTATTTTTTGAGAAAACTCTAGTGTGAGTTTTTCCTCCATAAGATTTCAAACTATTTTGATTTTAGTCAATTTCAAGACCAAGGGAAAGGCACTGTGTAAGATCGACCATGTGCACATCATGTGCCTAATCATCCTACAAGGTTCCATATACAAAAGCCATTTGAGATTGATATCCCTTATGTATTTCATCATGTCATGGATATTGACACTCTGCAAGGTCTTATTTCACTCACTAATGCACTCATTCAACATACGAGTAGGTTTTCATAGATTGATGCTAGAGATATGTCATCTAGTGTGCATATCCGATCCCGCCCTTGCAATTCTTATGGAGCTATGTGCAATATACCTTTTGATGATAATGAAACTGATGGTTTAGAGGGATTGGATAATATTCTTTTAAGTGATGAGTTTTTGGCATGCACATTTGGTGTGCAGGCATCAGCCACTACATAGATACAAGAATATTTTATATAAATGTCATGTTAAATTTAAGTTATATTTATAAATTTAATTTAGATAACAATTAATATACATAGAAATTGAATAATATATATGTCATTTTTTATGTTTCAAGAGGTGATGGGGCCTTCATCATCACAGTTAACATTTGTAGCATTTGATTTAATGCAACCATTATTTACATTTTTGGATCCATCTACTGGACCATACACTACTTCATATTTCTCTATGAGGATGACACTTTTTACTTATATAGAAGTAAAATTTTGAGTTAATCTTATGCTCTATGTATATTTAGTCTATGTATATTTTCCTTATAATTTTAAGTTAAATTTATTTATCGAGTATCTTGATGCATATGTTCTAACAAGATTCCCTGATATGGATGGAAACACACACTTACCTATACCAAATACCCAACTTTAATCTTTTTTTGTCCTTATTTATGTTCTATCTTCTATCTTCAACCTCTTTATCTCTTTGATCACTTTGCATTTACTAGGTCTTTCTTGTTCACTCTTACCTACTCAATGGATCTTAAGCCTCCTTGTATTCACTTAATACTCATTCTATGATTTAAGTAATTTTAATAATCAAATAACTTTTTAATATTTCATTTTAACATCAACCTCCTCAGTTCATACTCTATTTTCATGTTCTCTCTCTTTATCCTTGCTCTATTTTTTATAATCTTCTTATGTATTTTTATAGGTCTGCATGATAATTTGATTTGTCCTTCAAAAATAATCATAAGCATATATACCTACTAAATTACATCTCATTTAATGCATACAACCATTCCACACAACCCTTAAGCTTCAACTCTTCACTTAACTCTTCTTTCTTCTTTGACACCTTCCTTCTACTAGCCCCTTTTTGAGGCAAACCTCTTTGTTATGAGTAAACTAAAAAGATACCAACCAAACCAAACCCATATTTAGATACCCATTTACATCACATATCTCATCTATGGACTTTTATAATTTAACTCTCTTTGAAGAACACCTAACTCAACACCCCTGAGGACTAATTAGGTCTCCAAGGCCCAATTCAAGGCTATTGACTGTGAAACCATACCATACAGACTCAAATCAACTTTAAACCTTCAAAATAATATTTTTACTATATAAATACACATGTGCACAAATTTTAATGACTTTTCATCAGTTAAATCACTTACTATCTCAATTTTCTAGTTTAAAACCCTAACTTGTGTTATCTCAGTCCTATACCTACCTGATAGGATAATAAATGAGATAAAATGACCTTTTAACCCTTATAAAATATTATAAGGCTTAAAATGTCTCTGACCTTACCCAAAACATCTTCTCAAACTATTACTTTTACTTTCTCAATAATAAATCACTCCCAACATGTAGTTTTACAAATTTATTATACCCCTCCAACATGATTATGTCAACAAATAGGACAAAATAAACCCTTAAGACCCTTTAAATTCATTTGAGAGAAATTTAAATAATCACACACATGGAAAAAAATATCCCACAATATTCACAATACCTTAAATCCTCAACTCTATTTCTAAAATCTCTATATGGTCTTTCTTTATGACTATACAAACTCATAATTGTTACTAATTGGGCTATACATATTCTTCCCATGTATTTTGAATTTTATCAATAGTATTGAAAAATTAAATGTGTTTAAATTAATTTAATAAATATCTTCTACCCCTTACTCATATTTTAATAATTTATAATGACACTTTAAACTAACTATGTTCTCCTCTTTCTGATTGTGCCTGAAGACAGAGTATTAAAACATGTGTTTCTCCACTTTGAACCTGTAGACTACTAATTTGAATCTTGTCTTACTAGAGATATGAACACCATATGATTTATCATAAATATTTAGACACTTTTTAACATTTTAATCTATCCAAATAAGCTTTAAAACTAAGGACAAAGTTCTTGATATATCTCTTATTCCTTTTATCTCCCTAACTTTGCCTTGTTGAAGTGCTACTATTATTTCCATCTCCTACTCTTACACTCACACTTCATGTATTAAATTTTTTATATTACCTCTAACATGAAAACTACTTGCTATTCTTGGTCATTTCACATTTCATGGTAGTTAAACTTCCATGATTATTGGTTTACTTTATCTTTTCATGATATACACATTGAAATATGTTGCATATATATCTTGGTTTAAATTGATAAAAAATTGACATATATATATTTGATACTTTATATAAAAGTAAGTGAGACATTTTTTACATGAATAGTTTATGGATCAAGTAGACACTCATCCCTCTCTGTGAGCTAAGACACACATAGGCATTGATACTACAATGCCATCTGCATAGGCAATAACAGAGGTATATATTAGCTTGTAATTTTGAATTGTAAAAATAGAAAAGTGTTTTAATAAATTTACTACATAATTGGGGAATATATAACTTATGTGAATGTATTGTGTATGTAGGGTTGTCTTATAACATATAATAGTTCCAGTCAGATGATTAATATGGAAACTTCTCATGTTTCTCCCATATTATAGATGCCTATTCAAACAACTGAGCCTACCATTGACTTGTTTGAGCATAAAAAATAAATTGAGTAGGACCGTGAGCTTGTACTAAGTGCATGTTTAAATGATTTTTATTGTAATTTAAAATTAATTTCTTAACAATTGGTTGAATGTATTTTATGTTAATTTTGTAATAATACTTATATTTGAACAAGTTTAGCTGTAATCAAGCTATGAGCATAGGATCTATAGTTGGACCTTGGAGAAATCTAAGGTATTATTAGGGTATCTATTTACTATTAGGGCATCCTAGGGAGAGTCTTCTTCGAAGAAGGAAAAGAGAGGGAGGCTATTTGATGAATAGGATGTCTTATGTGAGATGTTATTTTTTATATGCCTATATGGCAATTTACTCATTTTTTACATTGTATATGTGTATATGACATTCATCCAACATTAGATACTATGTTGGTATATGTAATTTTTTATATTTCTATCATGATAATCTATGTATTATTGGAATTGCACATATGTGCCTATATTGTATGCCTATCATGAAAATCTATCTAATTTATATTCAATTTTTATTTTATTATGTGTTATTGTATAGTGTTATTTTGATCTTCCAAATTATTATCTATCAGATTTCATATTTAATGTTGTACACAAATGAGTATTAAAAAATTATTCTTTTCAATGCTATAGATCTCAGATCTCCCATATTTTTTAAATTAAAGTTTTAATTTCATTGTGTGTAGTGGAAATGATTGATGACACTCTTATCTATTTTCCATTTGTCATCGTCCATTTACAGAATTTCAATTGATCATTAACATAATTCTATTACACTTGAAACCCATATCCAATCATGTTCAAACTTGTATAATGAAAAGACATAAAATCATTCATAAATCCCTGTAAGTTACCTAATCTTTCACCTTCACCTAGATATAATGCCTTTTTGACTAGATTTTCTTGAAATAATGCCTACTTCTTTTATGCCTTATATGATTCTTGTTCCTTTATATTTTCCCTCACCTCTCGAGTAATCTCTATCAATACCTCTTCTGCACTCAACTCTTTTTGGTGATCATGTACATGATCTAATTATTCATATTTGTAGATTTATCTTTGCTAAACTTTCAAGGTGAACTTCTGCTTGACCTTGACTATAATGTCTTTAGTTTGATAAAAATCAACCTTACCGACTTGAAATATAATATTAACTCATGAGACAATGATCCATCTTTGACTAAAACCCTTTATCATCACCTAATACCACCTAATGCATAGTTTGCTCTTTTATGTTTAAGAAGGTTATGAAAGTCCTATTTATATGCTATAAGATCATGAAGAATTGCTATAAATCTCAGATCTCCCATATTTTTTAAATTAAAGTTTTTATTTCATTGTGTGTAGTGGAAATGACTAATGACACTCTTATCTATTTTCCATTTATCATCACCCATTTATAGAGTTTCAATTGATCATTAACATAATTTTATTACACTTAAAACCCATATCCAATCATGTTCAAACTTGTATAATGAAAAGACATAAAATCATTCATAAATCCCTGCAAATTTCTCACTCAGATAACTATACCTGTAAGTTACCTAATCTTTCACCTTCACCTAGATATAATGCTTTTTTGACTAGATTTTCTTGAAACAAGGCCTACTTCTTTTATGCCTTATATGATTCTTGTTCCTTTATATTTTCCCTCACCTCTTGAGTAATCTCTATCAATACCTCTTCTGCACTCAACTCCTTTTGGTGATCATGTACATGATCTAATTATTCATATTTGTAGATTTATCTTTGCTAAAATTTCAAGGTGAACTTCTACTTGACCTTGACTATAATGTATTTATTTTGATAAAAATCAACCTTACCAACTTGAAATATAATATTCACTCATGAGACAATGATCCATCTTTGACTAAAACCCTTTATCATCACCTAATACCATCTAATGCATAGTTTGCTCTTTTATGTTTAAGAAGCCTATAAAAGTCCTATTTATATTCTATAATATCATGAAGAATTCCAACCTCACTCATCCACTCTTCTTCTCAACTCAATTCAAAATCCACTCTCAAACAATCTTCTTTTAAATTAGTTGATTAATGATTAGGTCTGCTCTTAACTAGCCACCAATCTCTTAGATCTACTCTCCTTATTTTGAAAAATATTATTTAAGACACTTTGGATAGGTCATAGGAAAAATCAAGTATTTATTCAGGTTTCAAAAATTACAATAAATCAACCAACTATAGGTCTTTAAGAGATTGAGCTCTCATTCTCAAATTCTATCTTTTTAAGTTTCTAGGTCTCTAGACCTAGTTGTTGCTCTAATAGTTTAATTTATAAAAATATAGTTTTTATCTCTTAAAAAATTTATTTTCAATATTATTTTATCATTTTTAACATGATCTAACCCTTACCCAATTTTATATAACTCAAATCAACTGAAAACTCATCTTACCCAAGTTTTAACATGTTTTGCAGGCTGAGAGTTTAGCAGAACTATTGTTCTGATGCTTCCTAACCAAAAAATGACACTAATAAAACATATTATGGGTTGGATAATGTCTAGAAACATATTATTGGCCTCTAATAAAGCCTGATCAACAAACCCACCACCCATTCTAACCTCAAGAATGCCCTTCCCAATATAAGAAAAATGCATATTTTTAGCCTAAGTTCAAACATGCATAAAATGAAATTTGTAAGTCATTTTCATGAACCATAAAATATATCCCATGAATATTTAACCCATATAATTAAAAATTGTATCACTTAGATTTAAACTTTGAGAGTAATCCATTAGACAAGTTGTAGTGAGGGGTTCAAAATGCAACTTTTTGTCATTAAACAAGTAACTTCTTGAGCTCTAAGTGGCATTTCTACCTCTAGGAACTCCACATAAGAATATATCACTTTTATAAAATAAATATAGGCAAATTAAATTCTATCACACTTCCATGATGTTCAAATCCACTTGAAAGTGCATTTTCGCTATTGTTTTGGAGTGCAGAAATACTGACAACAAATATTGCCAAAGTTTAAGTTGTGGTTGCATAACTTTGGTTTTGATGATTCCTAAATAAAAAATGACATTTATAAAACATATAATGGAGTGAATAATTTCTATGAAAAATTTATTGGCCTCCCATCAGGCCTGATCAACAAACCCACCACCCATTTTGACCTCAAGAACGCCCTTCCCAATACAAGAAAAATGCAATTTTTAGCCTAAGTTCAAACATGTATAAAATGAAACTTGTAAGTTGTTTTAATGAAACATAATAAACTTAAAATACATATTTAATCCATATAATCTCACCTTGGATTAATTATGTGGAAACTTTGATAGCAATCTGTTGGACAAGTTGCAGTGAGGGGTCTAAAAAAGCAACCTTTTGGCATTAAACAAGTAACTTCTTGAGCTTTGACTGGAATTTTTACCTTTGGGACCTCCAATTGAGAATATATCACTTAAATCACATAAATATAATAAAATTACATGTTATCACACCTCCACAATGTTTAAATCCATCAAAAAGTGCATTTTCACTACCATTTTAGAGTATGAAAACATTGATAACAAATGTTGTCAAAGTTTAAGTTATGGTTACATAACTCTTGTTTTGATGTTTCATAACCAAAAAATGACACTTATAACATGTAAAATTGGGAGGATAATGTATATTAATATGTTCTTGGCCTTCCATCAGGCCTGATCGACAAACCCACCACCCATTTTGGCCTCAAGAATGCCCTTCTCAATACAAAAAATGCAAATTTTAAGCCTAAATTCAAACATGCATAAAATGAAACTTGCAAGTAATTTTTATGAACCTTAAGATCCTTACCATACCTATTTAATCCCTCTAATTACATCCTATATAACTTAGGTGGAACCTTAGAGAGTAATCCGTTGGACAAGTTGTAGTGAGGGATAAAAAAAAGTAACTTTTTAGCATTAAACAAGCAACTTCTTGAGCTCCAACTGGAATTTATACTTATGGGACCTCCACCTAATTATTTATCACTTTTATCATATCAAAATATGCAAATTGTATGTTATCACACCACCATGATGTTCAAATCCACCCAGAAGTACATTTTCACTACTATTCTAGAGCATAGAAACATTGACAACAAATGTTCTCAAAGTTTAAGTTGTGGTTGTAAAACTCTAGTTTCGATGCTTCTTGACTAAAAAATGACACTAAAAACATGTATAATTGGGTATATAATGTATATTACCAATTTATTGGCCTCCCATTAGGCCTAATCGACAAACCCACCACCCATTATGGCCTTAAGAACACCCTTCCCAATATAAAAAATGTAATTTTTTTGCCTAAGTTCAAACATGCATAAAACAAAATCTGTAAGTCACTTATGTGAACCATGATATATTTCACCTACCTATTTAATCCATATAATCACACACCATATCACTCAATTTTAGCCTTTGAGAGTAATCTATTGGACAAGTTGAAATGGGGGGCAAAAAAAAACTTTTTGGCATTGAATAAACTTCTTGAGCTCCAACTAGCATTTATACCTCTAAGACATATATGTGATAATATATCAATTTTATCACATATATATATATATAGTAAAATTAAATGTTATCATACTAACATGACATTCAAATATAATTTAAAGTGCATTTTCACTATTGTTCTGGAGTGTAAAAACACTGATAACAAATGTTGTCAAAGTTTAAGTTATGGTTGTAGAACTCTAGTTTCGATGCTTCTTGACCAAAAAATAACACTAAAAACACATTCAAAGGGAGAATAACATCTAGTAATAGGTTATTGGCCTTCCATTAATCCTGATCGACAAATGCACCACCCATTTTGGCTTCAAGAATGCCCTTCACAATACAAGACAAATGCAAATTTTTGTCTAATTTAAAACACACGTAAAACAAAACCTGTAAGTCATTTCTTGAGCTTTGATCACATCCAAATTTAGATTAAATCACATCCAACCTGATCTTATCTTAGCTTCAAGAATATAGAATCCTCTACTAACAATGTCAACAATGTGAAGGTGGAAGTTTATCTAGCACCACTAACCTACAAAAAATTATTAGTAAGTAATTACAAATGAAATTCATATGTACTAGCTATAAAATAGAAAAAAATTGATAAAATTTATTACATATATATTTTAAAAGTGATCATACCTATGTATTTCAATCCAACGAACCACTAGTATTTTCTCTAACCTTGATAGTATCAAGAATAGCTTCATGATTTGACTCTCAAACTCTCCATAGTAACCTATTTAATAGCCTCCCATGATATTTTTATAATTGAATATTTGTTTCAAGAATAAAATTTTAATAGTACAATATCTTCTTGGGCATTTCAAACTCTTTAAATAACCATTGATCAAAATATTTTATAGGATATCATCGAAACCAAGTTCCAGTGACACTAACCTAGTGGGATAGTCAATTTTTTATTTATCTCTACACACCAACATAAGTAGTAATTAGTGAAATATTCATTATACTCATCTAAAATAATTGAAAAAACATGACATGTATCATAAAAACCCATTTTTAGTGACAACATGAAGATATATAATGAGAATAAATTATATATAATTAAAAATATTCTATCTGGCTACACTATATTAGATACATGGTCAAAGTCATCTAATGATGTCATATTTGTAATTTGTAATGCTATTGGAGCCTAATATGTGTTTATTGGAATTAGAGGTTTGGAACTCCAATCATCCACCCACTCTTGTGACTCAAACTCATTCCAAACAAAGTCCATGCATGCAGACCAAAAACATGCCAAGTGTCTCGTATGAATAGTCAAAGAACTTGAATTTGAGATATGAAGTGAGTGGAGGTTAATTGAACCCATTAGATTCATACAATCCTCATAATTTTTGAAGTCACCTTCATCCATTAACTAGAAATGTTTATGAATAGTGAAATTTGGTTGAGCACCATGACACATGTTCTCATTACACCATTCAACCATAGTTTTTGCATTTGTAAAATGAACACACTATTCAAATTTTAACTCCTCCCTTACAATAAATCTTTTTATATATGCTCTAGCATCATCATGCTCCTCTTTTTCATGGCCAACTTCCATGAAACTCCAAATTTGTTCTACACTAGTGGTAATTGATAGATTTCACCAAGATCTTTGAATAGCTACCATATGATGAATTTCAAATTCTTATAGAGGTAGAATGAGAGCTCTAAAAATAAGAAAATTCTACAAAGGAAATTTTTGCATTAGCTACTTTAGGAAAACATAAAGTACATATAGGGTGAGATTAGGTCACCAAAAAGGTAAAAACCTAACTCACAATTAGAACCCATTTAAAGGTAAATGAATCCTAATAACTTAATTAACTAACCTAAGTAATCTAAAAATATGTGTAGGTAAAACCACTAAGTGGAAAAAGCCTACAATGACACCCCCCTAAAGTGTAGCTTAGCTGGATAGAAGAACTGGGTCCTGACAATAAGGCCTGATGAGGTACCCAAGTATAATGCAACTCCCATAAACTAGGGTAAAGGAGGAAACCCATAGGAAAAAAAATCCTCCACAAAAAGAGAGAAAATAAGAGAAGAGAAGAGGGCTAAAGGGCTTCACTAAGGTCTAAAATTGACTCTAGCCATCCAGTGTCCCCTAGAGGAATGCTCAAAAGTGACTGCAAATTAGAAGTAGATGTAGTGAAGAGTGGATTACCCTAGAACAATGAGTTTATTTACTAAGTGCCTAATGGATATTCAACCAAGTTGTAATTCATATGAAAGGAATGATCCTCATACTATGAGTTAGGTGGCCCAAATTCTCTATGCCAAGATAGTGTAATAGAAGAAGAGGTGAAGAAGGTTTATGGAATCCTTTGTAAATATGGAATAGATTGCCCAATGTTTGATGTGTCCTAGATTAGTAGACCATTACCCTATAATTTTAGAAGTAGACCAGAGGTAGGTAGGTTAAGAACTAACTCTTGAATATATGAAAGGTGATAAGGAGATGGTGGAGGTGTATCCACTTCACTGTTGTAGTCATCTATAAAAGAAGATTTGTCAATATCAAAAAGAAGCTCAAGCTCAAAAGTGTCAATAAGTACAAGTGAGTCCAAAGAGGAACCTAAAGAATATGAAGGAGAGTCAAGAGAAAAGTGTGAGAAGATATATATCTGAGTTTGATGATCGACCATTCCCACAACTAAAATAGTATCACTATGCAACTCTTTGATGTACACTAAATCAGGAGTGAATTTAAATCACATGCCTAAACCAAGGTGAGTGATTTGGTAGACTGACAAGAGATTAGTTGAGAGTGAGAGCACACTTAGAACATTATTTAATGTTCCACCACTCACTTTAGTAGTGATCCAGAGTTCAGTTTAGAAAAAGTTTCCAAATCATGATGAAACCAATTTCACAACATAGAGCTCATCAAGAGCTTTTTGGCACTTTTCATGGTTTTAAAAATGGAGTTAAAATGCTCAAGTTATACACTATTGAAGTTCTGGTTAGATAGGAAAAAATGTGGTGTCATAAGATGACGTGGCACAATTAGAATGTGACAAGTGGACCAATCCCCTGTCAACACATGGCAGTACATTTTTGTATGATCGTGCAAAAAAATGGTTGGTGTTTGGTTTAGTTTTAGCCTTCGGTCTTTGACAAGTGATCATATGGAGATTCATGGGCCCCGCTATTAGCTCACTGGGGGCCTCAACGAGGGTCGACACACTTGGTTAAGGAGGGTGCCTTGGCCTCCATCTCACATTGAATTATAATTGAATTTGATTTTAAGCTATCATTTTGTGCCCACCGGATGCATGTGGGAAAAATCAATTGTACGTGTTAAATAGATTTGTAATTACCAAGCAATCCCCATTAAGCCACATGGAGAACCAACACTTACCATGAAGGCCTTGCCAACTCATATTACCGAGTCAATACATTACCACCCTTGGTTCGAAACTGAAGGGACCGGATGCCAAGTCCACCATGCCACGTCCAAGTATCATGATTGGTCTCCAAGATTGGCTCGAGACCTTAGTTTGGATATATCTTGGATAAAAAGGTGTGTGGCGTGACTGAAGCTACAACCATCTATCCTCATCTTAGGCTATATTAAGCCTATTATATCATCTTTTATGATGAATGTGGGATAAAGGATGTGGCTAAGCTCAAAACCATAGGCCATGATTAGAATGAAAGACTGGTGACCTTTCCCACTGACCATATGTGGGATATAATATATATCATCGGCATTTCAAAATAGACATTCAAGTCTATTAACAACTCAACGCCTTTCATAATCCCGTCGATGTGGGACTAAAAGGATAAGCTTGAATGCCAAAAACAAAGGCCAAAGACATGAACCCTTGACCCATCATGTAAAAGTGATAAGCCTTGACCACTTATTCCATGGGTTTATAAGTGGCATAAATGGCACAAACTTGTATTTGAAGTTAACTATTTAGCGGACTGTGTAAGGGAGAATATAGACTAGTTTGTTGTATTTAGACATTTTGGAGCCCTTAGAGGCCAAACCAGAGCTCAGAGTAAACTAAAAACTTGTTTATAATTATGATATTATCTATAAAGTACATTTATTTGCCCATTTTGGAGAATTGGTGATGTCATTTTGAGCTACATAAGTTTCCAATTTTGATTTGGAGAAGCCTTTGCTTGTGATTCAGGAAGGTGAAGGACGTGTTGAGTTAGTGAAGGTCTTTCAAAGGTCTGATCACTATTATTGAAGAGAGATATGATCTTTTTTTATTTTTAAGTATTATTTTAGCTTGAAAATTTTAGCAACATTAATGGATCAGTTTGATAAGAACCCAGGGACGTAGGAATTCTGAACCTTGTAAACAATTTCTATGTTTTGATCTTCGAATTCATTTTTGCATTTCAAATTTTAGTTAATTTGTAGATTATAATTTAAATTTTAATTATAATGCAAAATTTAATCATTTGATCATTTACGGGAAATTGAATAAAATTAGGAATTTGGAAAATCTGATGGTTTCAATGGAAAACTAATATGATCTATCAATTCACCTTTATTTTAGTTTTGAAACATGATACTTGGATCAGATTTTAATCAGATTTAATCATTCCAACATCTTATAAAGTTGAAAATTTTCCACTTCCAATTCAATTTAAATTTTGGAATTGAGAACTTAAAAGATCCATTTAAATGTTTTAAAAAGTAGTGAAGTTCCTACTAGTGTTTACAGATCAAGTAAACCCTCTCTTGAGAACCTTTTTAGAAGTGTTGTCACCTAGTTTTATAAAGGACATGTCACATGGTTCCAAATACCTAAACTCAATCTATGAAGAGGCCATGTGATGTGAAGCACCAGATTTAATGACCCATGTAGGAAGAGTTGGAGGCATAACTATAACTAAATCTTTGCCTTTATGTTTCCCCTTGTTATTCTCTTTTACCTTTTCTTTTCCAAATTCATTTGCCTTAGTGGATTCATGGGCTGATGAAGATGGTTTGATATAATATAGAACACCTATGTTGTTTTAAATAAGAAGGCTAGTAGGGTGGTCAATTTATTTCTTCAAACATTTACTCTCATCATGCTTACTTGAGCAATGCCCACATTTGATCCAATATTTCTTAGGCTTATGATTGGAAGAAGAGGTCACATTGTTTGATTTAGAGGTGGAAAGATTTTCACCCTTCTCAACATTTTTCTTGCTCTGCTTTTTCTCTCTACTATTAGAAGCCTTATCTTTCTTAGCAAGCAATGCATGAGATTTAGATGATTTTAATATTCCCATCTGTATCAACTTATCTTGCTCCTAAATTAGGTTGGAAACAAAGTTATATAAAGAAGGCATCTTCTATGTGGTGTTAAGATCACTCTTAGTGGCATGAAAAGTGGACACAAATATAGAATATTTAGGACTCAGTTTAGAGAATATTGACAGAACAATTTGTTCATCTTTCTTATCAATTCCACATGATTTCAACTATAATCTCAAAATTTTAAACTTGGTAAAGAAGTCCTGAAGAGTGTCAAAATCATCTGGGCTTAATCTAATAAGCTCATTTCTAGCTCATGTCCTCTTGTCACATCCTAGACTCCAAAGATCTTGGTGACCTGGGCCCACACTTTAGTAGGTGTTTTGGTTGATTCAATGTGAAAGAGTAGATCTGGGGAGATGAAAAGACATACTAGTCCATGGACTTTATCACAATGGTTAAACCATTTGATTTTTGATCCAGCATTAGTAGGTTCAATCTAAGTGCCCATTATAATTTGATGATAACCCTTAGATTGAAAGATAATTTCCATTCTAGGTTTCCACTCATGATAATTAAATGGTGTAAGTAGACTTATTGATAGTGAATCCATAGTGCAGAAGTAAGTATTACTATAGTAAGTAAAGAAGTGATGTGAAAAAAAATAGAGACTGAATATAAAATAAACACACAAGTACCCCCTTGGAACTATTAGGAAATGACCCCCCCTGAATGTCTCAAATACAAGCATGATCATATAGACATTGGATTCAATTGAAAATGTATCTTGAGTAGTAGGTGTGTAAGTACAAGGAACTAGAGGAACATCAGATACAACCAATAATGTGTTTAAGAGTGTACAAAAAATGTGAAAAAAATTTCTAAATGTGAAAGGCTCAATGATAGGTTAAATGTGTAGAGCATAAAAAATAAACACTTTTGAAGAAAATGACACTCAAAGGAGTTACCAATAAAAAGTTATGGCACTTACAAGTTCTTAATTCAATATATTCCTACACCCTTTCACCAAAAATCCAAAAAAAGAAACAACTTAAGTCTATTTTTTCATTACCTTTCACCTAAAATTTGATGGCTTCTAGAACGTCACATGCTTACTTGCTCGAGGTTTTGAACAAATTCAACTTTAGGTTCTTGAACTAATTCAACTTATAAAAAGTTATAAGCAATTGACCCTAGAAAACTTGATTACTTCTTCGTAGTGTATTTTGGGTTCTTTGAGTTGCTTTACTTTGGGTTCTTCCAACTACTTTACTTTGAAAACAAGTAATGAGTAATGAACCTTGAAAAAACCCAAATGGGTCTAGCAAGCAAGTAGTCAGGGTTGAGAAACCCGATTACTTATAAGTGTCACCCTAGAGAAGCTCGATTACTTATAAGTAGAAGCACTTCAGTCTACGAGCAAGTAAAAGCACTTCAGAAACCCAATTTGGTTGGTGAGAAAGTAGAAGAACTTTAGAAACCTGATTTGATCGATGAGCAAGTAGAAGCACTTTAGAAACCTGATTTGGTCTACAAGCAAGTAGAAGCATTTTGAAAACTTGATTGGGTCAGCTAGCAAGTAGAAGCACTTTGGAAACCTGATTTGGTCAATGAGTAAGCATAAGCACTTTAGAAACCCAATTTGGTTGGTAAGCAAGTAGAAGCACTTCAAAAACTTGATTTGGTTGGCGAACAAGTAGAAGCACTTTAGGCAAGTAGAAGCACTTTAGAAACCCAATTTGGTTGGTGAGCAAGTAGAAGCACTTCAAAAACCTGATTTGGTCTACAGAGAGTAAATCAAGGTTTGTAGGCTGGATTACTTTGGGTCATATGGATGATGACTAGATAGAAGAAATCAATTTTTTTGGAAAATCCATGAAATTTCTCAAAAAAACTAAGAACAACCCATTTTAGATCTCAAAAAACTGACAAAATATATGCAAATGGATTTTTTTATCAAAGGCCTTTTGACATAATTTTCAAGGTAGTTTTCAAAAAATGCCTCCAAAGTCAAAAATGGTAGCTACATAGTATGAAAAAATAGCAAGGTTAATGTAGGAGGATCTTATCAAAGGAGATAAATGCATGAGGCTATTAGGAAAGTTTTGGTACCATGATAGATTTTGCTAAGATCTTTGAATAGCGGCCATGCGATGAATGCTGAATTCTTGTAGAGGCAGAATGAGTGCTTCAAAAAAAAGAAAAAAATTCCATAAAGGAAATATTTACATTAGCCACTTTAGGAAAAAATAAAGTACATATAGGGTGAGATTAGGTAACCAAAAAGGTAAAACCCTAACTCATAATTAGAACCCACTTAAAGTTAAATGACCT
Organism: Torreya grandis; assembly: GCA_037957365.1. Lineage (NCBI taxonomy): Eukaryota > Viridiplantae > Streptophyta > Pinopsida > Cupressales > Taxaceae > Torreya > Torreya grandis. The sequence goes on along the minus strand of JARHVA010000455.1, from coordinate 800,922 downwards.
CTAATGACTTAATTAACCAATCTAAGTAAGCTGAAAAGACATGTAGGTAAAACCACTAGGTGGAAAAAGCCTACACTGACAATAACGTGCATCTTTCTCAACCAATAAAACATCTATTAATTTTTGAATTGTGATGTGCAATTTTCTGGCCAAATGTAATGTTAATTGAAAGTAATGTTCCTTTGACTTAGCTATTTATATAAATTTTGAAAACAACCTTACACATACTCTAAACAATGTGATTAGTAATCATTGATATAAAAATGGTAATCCCTTAATAGTTTGTGTTATTTATCTGTACTATCAGGCACATGCATGAATTATATATGCACAAATATGGCAACTTGTGATGAGTTGTAATACTATGATTGAACTTCCATTTGAGGCTTGAATGTGTAATTTTCAACAAATTCAAATATTAAAACAATCAAACTAAGTGGGAATGTATCCTTACTTATCTTGAAATGTTCATCCAACCATCTAACCCTGTGTGTGTCCCTTGCATACTCATAAACAATCTTCTCCCTAAATTTGACCAAAATTTTAGAAACAAATATCTTTTTTGTAACAAGATCACACCTTTTAGATTTTTTGCCATATTTTACTTGCTAAGTCACTAAATTATATTTTCTTAAACCAAATAATTCTTGTCTAATTGCACTTGTAATCTCCTCATGGATACATTTTTTTAATTTTGGCAATCCACCACAAATGCTACAATTTTCATTTAAACATGATTTGTTGTAAAATAATTGTCCATCCAGTCTTTTGTAAAAGATAGTGGGAATAAATTCCCTAGCCAATTTTGGTGAAAATTCAATGCCCCACTCCTGTAAAATGTTGTTAGTATGAAAAGTACAATGAATATGGTGAAAAACATAATAGTGCATTGAAAATTCAATATGTTTCTTACAACAACAAGTGGTGCGTGTGTAATTTATTTTTTCATAAAAAGGTTTGGCCATCTCAAAAAATCTTTAAAAAATAGAAATTTGTGGATGTTTTTCCAAAAATTTAGAGCAAAATTATGTTTGAGCCATATCTAATAATTTTTTTGGTGGTTCAAGGTTACTAGAACTAACTCTTATTTTCACTACAGCTCTTGCATTGGGCAAAAATCTTGTATTGTCTTTCCAAAATTGAGAAACTCTTTGAGAGTATCAGCTATATCCTTGTCCTTTCATGGAACTCTACCAAAAAATGATTAGAGTGTTAGGTTGTGGAGGTAAAATCTTCACTGATGCAGACATGGAGGAGGTTGTTGAGAGGTTGTTGAGTTGCAGAGAAACCGACATCGGTTTGATCAACTGACGTCGGTCATATCCAGTGCTAAGCAAACTGACATCGGTCAGGGATCAGCCGACGTCAGTCATCTCTAGCCAAACAAGGACCGATGTCAGTCACCTGTGTAGTTTGAAACTGTGAGTGTTACAGATAGTTTGTTAACGAACTGGTTGTTTGTATGTAAAAGGCTAATTTTAGTCTTGGAGCTGCGGATATAATTATTGTAATTAGATGTCTAATTATTGTTTACATGAGATCTATTTAAGAGACTCATGGGCTATATTATAATTTGTTCTAGTTTAGAGTTGAGCTTGGTTAGCTCCTTCTGAGAGTGAAGAGAGCAAGGGTAGCTCCTCCTAGTTCCACAGGGGTGCCAAGTGTGTATGATCAGGTAGATCTATAGGTTGTTGTAAGATCAGGTAGAAGATCCACCGGGGTACTGGTTTGGAGAATCATAAGGACTTGGTGAGGCAAGGACAAGGGTTCTTTAGGGTGTAGAGAGATCTACATGGGTAAGTAAGATCATTGATTTGCAAGTGTGTGTGTGCGAGGTCAAAGGTGATCTGTGGGGTAGTAGGATCAAAGGTGATAGCAACACAATAGGTAGCAAGATCAGGAGAGATCTACTTGGAGTATGTTGAGTACTTGGAGTGCATGGAGTACTCAGATTTGGAGTGCATAGAACACTTGTGTACTAGCAGTAGTGATACTGACTGGTTGGAGGTGAACACCAACTCTGTGTTTGAGTTGTGTGTTGGGACCGTAAGAGAGAGAGAGTGAGATCTTGAAGAGATTTACTATTTATGCCCTAGAGGTGTGGGATCCCTAGAGGTTTGTAAGGAAGAAGACTGTGGCATCTTCTTTGTTGTATTTCCTTCTGGAAGAGTGTTAATACAATTGGGTATTATTTCTCATATTCTGTGTTATTTCTAAATTCTAGTTACTTGTTACTTCTGGTTTAATTCCGCATGTTAAGTTTCTTGTACATGGTAATCAATTGTGCTTCCTAGATCCTAACAGTGGAATCAGAGCATGTTTGTTGTTTTAGATTCCTGACAAAGTGGTATCAGAGCTTTTGGTTGGGTTACTAACAAGTTGTATCAGATCTGGTTAGTGTTTGTTTGATTATAGGTCACTCTCAGGGGTTTCTGATTGAGTGAGAGTATAGCAATGGTAGAAGAAAGTACACTAAGAATGGAGGAATTGAAAAACATGAATGATCAATTATGGTGTTATGGAAAGAAAGAGTAGGTAAAGAAAAATTGTTGGTTGGTAAAAGATCAGCATGAAGGAACTGAAGAAGCAGATGTTGCAGGTGTTGTTGCACAAGATGCTCTGGGATGTTCCTTGGATAAAGTAGAATCTTGTTTTATAGATTATGTTGCCTCTTTCCATGCAACCCCAAATAGAGGGGTTGGTGAGCCTTGTCAAAGTTTTGGCAAAGGGGAAGTGCAACTAAAATTGCAAGCGGCCAACACATGGGTGTTGAACAAGGTCATGCAGGTCCTAGTCTTGAAGATGTGGCTAATTTCTTTAAGGAAGTTGGGTGATGAGAGATGCACAGGAACTCTCACAGTGGATGCACTTGAATTAGTAGGTGGTAAGAAAGTAGGTACTCTTTATCTACCTACTTGTATTACTGATTCTTCTTCTATTGCAAGGACGTGGCTTTGTAGGCTTGGTCACATGAGCAAGAAGGAGATGCATGTTCTTAAGAGGAAGTTATATGTCTTTGACAAACTTAAGAACTGGAAAGCCTTGGTGTTCTTGGAGGAGATGATGGATAGAGATCAGTGGATGGGACTGGATATCTCTGAGCAGGGTAGTTTGGATAAGGTTTTGATTCAAAGTAAGCTCGTGGGTAAAAATTCATCACTCACAAGAAAAACACAAGTATCGGCATCGAACAGGGAAAATCGGCGTCAAACAAATAGGCACCGACATTGGTCATGTGTAGATAGGCAAAGTTGGTGGTGTCAGGCAGGTGGAGACTGACGTTATTAGGATAACCAGCATCGGTGACCTGGACAGTCGCATGAAACTGATGTCGATCAGATGCAGATTGTGTGGTGACTGAGGTTAGTCACTGGAATGGATTTTGGGCAAACAACAAGCTGTTAAGGAGTCTCAAATGCCCATGTGGAGGACTGAAAGGGTAAGTAAGCCTCAAATTCATTATTCCTCTTCTTTATACTTGTTGCTCACTACAGAGTAGGAAGGATCCAGGAAACAGTGGGAGCATGGCATGATTTCTTTAGAGAAAAACCAAATGGGAGATTTGGTAGAGTTGCCAGCTGGGATAAAAGCACTGAGAGATGAATGGATTCCTTGGTTAAAGAATAGAGAGAATGGATACATGAGACAAAAGGCTAGGTCATATGGTCTTGAGGAAGCTACAGGATAGTGGTACAGGTTTGACAAGTGGATGACAAAGCATGGCTTTAGTCAGTGTCATTATAACCATTATGTTTGTCTTACTAGGTGGATGATGGTCGTGACATTATCTTGTTACTGTATGTGGAGGATGAGCTTGTTGCAAGTTTAGACATATAGGGTTTTGCTGAGCTAAAGGTAAGGTTAGTTCAGTGGTTTGCCATGAAGGATTTGGGAGCAACAAAATTCTTTGGCATGAGTAATCCTAGAGATAGGGAAGATCACAAGGTGATGTTGTCATAGGATGATTGTGTGAAGGTAGTGCAAGATGTAGAATGGCAAGTGCAGCTATGGATGGACAGTTCACAGAACAAGGTCCCCAATCACATGATGAGTTTGAGTACATGTGTACTCCCTAAATTTACCCAAGCAGTGGGTGTTGTCAGAAAGTTTGTAGTCAATCTGGGAAGGAAGCACTTGAAAGTAGTTCAGTGGATTCTCAGGTATCTGAGAGGGACCAATAGCAGGTGCACATGCTATGTAGGGTCAAGTTCTTTTCTACATGCATTTGTAGATGCAGATGTGGCAGGTTACTTGGATGACAAGAGTTGCACCACAAGATGTGTGGTGGTTACTGACATCAGTCTAATCAACTGACGTCAGTCATAACTAGTGAGTAGAGCAACCGACATCAGTCAGGTATCAGCTGATGTTGGTCATCTCTAGAGAGCAAGGGTAGCTCCTCCTAGTTCCACAGGGGTGCCGAGTGTGTATGATTAGGTAGATCTACAAGTTTTTGCAAGATCAGGTAGAAGATCCACTAGGGTACTAGTTTGGAGAATCATAAGGACTTGGTGAGGCAAGGACAAGGGTTCTTCAGAGTGTAGAGAGATCTACATGGGTAAGTAAGATCATTGATTTGCAGGTGTGTGTGTGTGTATGTGTGTGTGTGCGAGGTCAAAGGTGATCTGCGGGGTAGCAGGATCAAAGGTGACAGCAACACAATAGGTAGAAAGATCAGGAGAGATTTACTTGGAGTACGTTGAGTACTTAGAGTGCATGGAGTACTCGGATTTGGAGTGCGTGGAACACTTGTGTACTGGCAGTAGTGATACTGACTGGTGGTACTGGCAGTAGTGATACTGACTAGTTGGAGGTGAACACCAACTTTGTGTTTGAGTTGTGTTGGGACCATAAGAGAGAGAGAGTGAGCTCTTGAAGAGATTTACTGTTTATGCCCTAGAGGTGTGGGAGCCCTAGAGGTGTGTAAGGAAGAAGACTGTGGCATCTTCTTTGTTGTATTTCCTTCTGGAAGAGTATTAATACAATTGGGTATTGTCTCTCATATTCTGTGTTATTTCTAAATTCTAGTTACTTGTTACTTTTGGTTTAATTCCGCATGTTAAGTTGCTTGTACATGGTAATCAATTGTGCTTCCTAGATCCTAACAGTGGAATCAGAGCATGTTTGTTGTTCTAGATTCCTGGCAAAAATCTTATATTATCTTTCCAAAATTGAGAAACTCTTTGAGAGTATCAGCTATAGCCTTGTCCTTTCATGGAACTCTACCAAAAAATGATTAGAGATCATTGGTATTAGGTTCAATAAGTCTTTCATGTCTTTCAATTGATTTCATTATTGTTTTTCTATTTATATTAAGTGTTTGACTTATTATTGAAACCATTCATTTTTTCCTTATTTGGTCATTTACTGCACAAGTTATAAGTATACGTCGGGCAACATTACAATCTTGGGCACATGATTTTGGGATTATAATATGATATGAATCATGTAGATTTTTAATAATTTCATTTTTTTCATCATCCATGTTAGATGTTATTAGTCCTAATTTGTACATTATAGGTCTCATCTTAATCAATTTTATCAATGAAACAAATAATTAACATCTTTGACTATCATAATCCAAATTATGAAAGAAACTATCCTAAATTTGTTGAGCCAATCTTCTTAAATGGTGATTATAAATTTTGTTACCCATTGATTCTAAAATATTTTCATTGACTTCAATTAAGTGCTTGTCTATTCTATGCACAATTCTTTGAGGTGTTGTTAATGGTAGAATTTGTTGAGAGGGTGTTTCAAAATCATTATTACTTTCATTATTTAGAGGTGGGATGAAATTTTATTTTTATTTAATTATTCATTATATGTTTCAATGAAATTTTATTGATGGTTAATTTCATAATTATTTGTTTTCATCAAAATTTATTCATTCATGCGGGATGAAGCATCATACAAGATTCATCATAAACAAAATAAAAAACTTGGAACTTTGAATGTAAACTTCCAACATTATCTAATTCATTATTGTTAATTTCATTATTATTCATTTCATTATGGTCAATTTCATCATTATTCAATTCATTATGTTCAATGTCATCATTATTTAATTCGTTATTATCAATTGGCTCATTATCTATGGTATTTAGTTCATCAGGATTAGGGTATGTACCTTGCCTACCACAAAGTTTTTGCATTCATATTTTGTTTTTCTCTATCAAAATCTTCTAATTCCTCTGGTGTTTTATTGTTCAATATATTCCTCTTCCTCAAACATGATATGTCACCCATCAAGGATAATTGATAGCTTTTCAAAGGTGGGGTCAAGTACATATGTACCAAAGGTCCCATATAAGTATGCAAAGAATGTTTGTGAGAATAAAATTCTTGATTTGGGTTAATAATAGATGTTGAAAATTGAGCTTAGTTTATAATAATAATGCAATCACATTATATAAATTTATCACATTATTACATAATGTGATCATGTTATTTATTATACTAGGTTCTTCTTCAACATACATATTGAGAAACATATATTAAGAATAATGCAATTTCATTATGTAACAACACGATCATGTTATTCTTAATACTCAATTGGGGTTAAAAATTGGCATTGAGAATCAAGAGTTGTATATATTAAGAATAAAATGATTGTGTTATACTTAATATATATTAGGGATTATAGATTAATCCATTAGTGCATAGGTTTTAGGGATTAAGAATTACAATTTATGTTTTAGGGATTAGGGACTAGGGATTAAAATTTATGTTTTAGGGTTTAGGGATTAGGGATTAGGGATTGGGTCATGTAGGGTTTAGGTTTAAGGGTGTATATAAGGTATAATCAATCTATGCCATGTGTGAATCTAATTTTCACTACAAAGGATGTTAATTAGGATTGAATCGATTGGTAAATAGGGAAAGTTTTTGGTTTACAATTTAGGGTATAGTGTTTAGGGATTAAGTTTAGGGTACATAGGGATAATTGAAAAGATAATTATTAGTCTAAATGATGTTAGTTTGGGATACAATGATTGGTTCATGGTTTAAAGAGTTTATATTTATGGTTGAGTTTAGGGATTAGGAACATTAAGGATTAGGGCTTGGGGTATAGGTTTTAGGGTATATAAGGTACAATAATGATGGTGATTAGGGAAAATTAGAGCTAATTAACCCCCAAATCACATTTTATAGTCATGTAAGTAGGTTGAAGGGGCTTGAAATAACCCTAATTTACTTTAGATGCATAACTATATTGGTACTTCAAAGGCTAAGTTTTGGCCACAAGTTCAAAAAATACATTTTATGACATCTCATGTTAAAATTAGTTATATCGTAAGGTATGTATATTTGTAGCATGTAGTGGGCATTAGGGCATGCAACTTATAATTTATGTTTTAGGGATTAGGGCATATGGTTTAGGTTTAAGGACCTATATATAATTTATAATTGCTCTATGATATGTAAACCTAATTCTTACTACAAAGGATGTTAATTGGGACTAAATTGATTGGTAAATAGGGAAAGATTATGGTTTACAATTTTGGATATAGTGTTTAGGGTTTATGGTTTATGGCTTAGATTTTAATGTATATATGGTTTAAGGTATGTAGGGTCAATTATAAATATATTTGAGGAAAATTTTAATAACTTAGACCCATTTATGAATATAAAATGTGTTTTTGGGTTGTCATTATACCCCATGTCATCATCTATATTAAGTTAATTAGTCAAATGGGGCAATCAGTCATGTGATTTAGGCCAAATTGAGCCATGTGAACTTAATTCTTAGTCTAAATGATGTTAATTTTGGCTAAAATGATTGGTTCAAGGCTTATAGAGTTTATATTTATGGTTTAGAGTTTAGGGATTAAGAACTTTAAGGATTAGGGCTTAGGGTATAAGTTTTAGGGTATATAAGGTATAATCATGAAGGAAATTGGAGCAAAGTTGAGCTCTTTGAACCTATATATGTGAGTAAAGAATGTGATTTTGAGTTCAATTAGCCCCAAAATCATCATAGATTAAGATAATTAAGTTAATTATGGTTTAATGAGTGATGTGATTTTGACTAAGTTTATCTCTATGAACCTAATTCTTACTATATATAAAGGATGTTAGTTGGGGCTAAATTTATTAGTTTAGGGTTTAGGGTCTATAATTTAAAGGTTTTTGGATTTAGGGCTTATGACTTAGGGTTTAAGGTAAATGGTACAAGGTTTAGGGTTAAAATTAAATGGTATATGGTTTAGGTTTAAGATATCAAATATAGGGTCCAATCAGTAAAGTAATTAAAGAACATTTGAGCTATTTGTTCACCTATTTATGACAATTACCTTCATGTTTGCATTTCTGATAAAAGTAGGGTTAGTTAAGCCATTCACATGTTGTATCCATGTTATATAATCGATTGAGCCATAAATTTGGTTTAGGTGCTCAATTTTGCCTAGATTATGCCCCTAATTACATAAATTAATTAATTGGATCAATTCATAATAGAATTAATATTTTTATTTTGCCTCAAATCATATCTTGCTCTTGAAGGGTTCAAATTGCCCTAAAATGCCTCCTTAATTAAATGAATCAACTCTTTGGTTAATTATTTATGACATGACATTAGGGCTAATCTAACTCCAAATCACATCATATATAATTTAAAATAGGTTCATGTGACTCATTTTGACCCTAATTAACTCCACAATTTAACTAATCAACATTTACATTCATTAGCTGATGATTTCAAGTTTATTGAGCTCAAAACCACATTCTATACATGCAAAAATTGCATATAAGTAATAATGTTTCTTTGCTTCAATCGAGTTAATGAAATTGGAGCCGATCAACCCCTAAATCACATTTTATAGTCATGTAATTAGGTTGAAAGGGCTCAAATATCCCTAATTTAATTTAGATGCACAACTAGATTGGTACTCCAAAGGCTAATTTTTGGCCATAGGTTTAAAAAGTGCATTTTATGACATCTCATGATAAAATTGGTTATATCATAAGGCATGTATGTTTTCGAAATGTAGTAGGCATTAGGGCATAGGTATTATAATTTATGTTTTAGGGATTAGGGATTAGGGATTAGGGCATAGGGTTTAGGTTTAAGGGCCTATCTATAATGTATAATCACTCTATGACATGTGAACCTAATTTTTACTATAAAAGATGTTAATTGGGACTAAATTAATTGGTAAATAGGGAAAGTTTATGGTTTATAATTTAGGGTATAATGTTTAGTGTTTATGGTTTAGGGCTTAGGTTTTAATGTATATATGGTTTAGGGTACATAGGGTCAATCATAAAGATAATTGAGGACAATTTGAATCACTATAGAATGTGTTTTTGGGTTGTCATTATACCCCATGCCATCATATAAAATTATCCAAATGGGGTAATCAGTCATGTGATTTAGGCCAAACTGAGCCTTGTGAACTTAATTCTTAGTCTAAATGATGTTAATTTGGGATAAAATGATTGGTTCAAGGTTTAACGAGTTTATATTTATGGTTTAGAGTTTAGGGATTAGGAACATTAGGGATTAGGGCATAGGGTGTAGGTTTTAATGTATATAAGGTACAATCATGATGGTGATTGGGGTAAATTTGAGCTCCTTGAACCTAGATCTATGAGTAAAGAATGTGATTTTGGGCTCAATTAGCCCCCACATCATCACAAGTTGAGCCAATTAAGTCAATTGTGGTAATGAGTGATGAAATTTTGACCAAGTTCATCCATATGAACCTAATTCTTACTATATATAAAGGATGTTGATTGGGGCTAAATTTATTGGTTTAAGGTTTAGGGTCTACAATTTAAAGGGTTTAAGGTAAATGGTTTAGAGTTTAAGTCAAATGGTATAGGGTTTAATATATTAGATATAGGGTCCAATCAATAAGGTAATTGAAGAAAATTTGAGCTTCTTGTTCACCTATTTGTGATAATTACCTGAACATGTTTGTGTTTTTTTATAAAATTAGGGTCAGTTAAGCCATACATGTTATACAATGGATTGAGCCATAAATTTGGTTTAGGGGCTCAATTTTTCCTAAATAATTCCCTTAATTTCACAATTTGACTAATTGGATCAATTTGTGATAGAATAAAAATTTTAATTTTGCCCTAAATCATATATTGCTCTTTAAGGGGTTAAAATTGGCCTCAAATACCTCCTGGATTAAATGAATCAACTCTTTGGTTACTTATATATAACATGACATTAGGGTTAATTTCACTCTAAATAACATTGAATATACAATTTAAAATACATTCACATGGCTTAGTTTGACTCTAATTACCTCCATAATTAAACTAATCAACATTTACATTCATTAACTGATGTCTTCAAGTTTATTGAGCTCAAAACCATATTTTATACATGTATAACTTGCATATAAATAAATTATGTTTCTTTGATTTAAACAATATAAATAAATTGGAGTTGATCAACCCCCAAATCACATTCTATAGTCATGCAATTAGGTTGAAGGGGCTCAAAATAACCCCAATTTATGTAAGATGCACAACTAGATTGGTACTCCAAAGGATAAGTTTTGGCCATAGATTTAAAAAATGAATTTTATGACATCTCATGATAAAATTAGTTATATTGTATGGCATGTATGTTTGCAAGATGTATGTTTGTGACATCTCTAAACTTGACAAAAGACAACTTCTTATATGCAAAATAGGGAATTAACGCATTGATTTACCTTGAAAATAGATCCTTATAGAACTTCACTTATGGAATTAAACAATCTTATTATAGACTCAGACAATATAAACAATTTTATAAAAGTTTTTTACAAGTTCCAAACATCACCAATTATCCACAAAACCAACACAATCCTGTTTAACCAAATTCAGCCTCTTTTAGGACTGTATACACTCTTGACACAAAATACAATGACCATTGACTTATTTTTTTTGTTACAAAAAAACATTTTAATCTTGTGAATACTATAAATTAATTTTCAAATACCAACTTCAAATAACCAATCCTTAAACATTTATAATATCACTAAACTCTCTTTTGGTCCTAATACTCTAGGTCCATTAGTACTCAGTCAAAGGATCCTTGTACTCCAATTTATTTTTTGAGAATATAATTTATTTAATAATTTAAAAAATTAAATTTAAATCAAATCTACCAAATTATGAGTGATTTAGATTAGTGTATCACCAAAAACCAACTTTTGGCTTCTTGACCATGTCTAGGATGAACTAAGACTATCTGCATTTTAAGGAAGATTAGAATCATGTCAAATGAAAAATTAATTGATTCATAGGTTAATACATCTCCAATTATCATTAAATGTTATCAAATCTCGACAAGAACATTGGTCCCAAATAACAATCTTAATCAACCAAACATTGTTCTTAAGACTACAAGGCCTAATAGCTCCTTTAGTAGGTCAAAATGCAAATTTAGGTTTTTGGGTGTTATGAATATATAACATGATTTCATTATTAAATAAAATGATCACATTACTAGCATATTTAATAACATGATAATGTTAATACCATGATCATGTTACTAATGTAGTTAATAATGTGATCACTCTAATACCATGATTACATTACTAACTCATTTAATAACATGATAATGTTAATACTATGATCATGCTATTTGAATTTTAATTCAAATCCCATGAATTTTGGATCAATAATGGCTTGGATTCCCAAGCCTAAGGATTGGACCTGCCAATCTACAGTTGAGTTTGAGACTTGTGATATAAAAAAAATCTAGTTTGATCACCAAATACACTAGGAATTTCAATGTAAAAATTTAAAAACTTAATAACATCATGAAGATAATTCTCTCCTCTTTCCAAAAATATGATTTTTTATAATTTTGGGACTAATTTAAGGTTTCAAACTATGTTGATTTCTAACTATACCTCTTTTAGGCCATTGCATGCCTATACATATTCATGTAATTTGTCTTTCATTTATCCAAGTGAAAAACAAGTTATATGGTCATAAACTAGGCCTAATTCTACACACATTAATCAAAATTGATTTTCATTTTTTTTGAGGTAGTTAGGCACGTCACACAGATGGATATCCATTTTTTGGATCTATTTAATTGAAAAATTCATTAAAAAAATATTCATTGGAAAAATATAAAAAAATATAGGTCAAAAACTAGAAGACCCTATATAAAATTTCCCCAAAGGGTTTTTAATATTATTAAACTCTGCTAAAAAATTGGTGCACCACATGGCCATCTATCTACTCTATTTTCTTAAAAAAATAGGAGTTCCTCTTTAAATTTTAGATATTTGATGTAGTTATACTTAACCATTTTTAAAAAAAAATAGTGTTTTGGAAACTAGACTTGAAATTCTACATTTTATATTATTACACTATCTTCAAATTTGGAGTGTAGATATCTCAAATTATCTACAAAAGATTAAATTTCTAAAATTTTAGAAAAATCATGTCCACAGGTAGGGCACTTTTTGTCCCCCAACTTTGTGCACTAACCCATAGTGTTGTACATCTAAGTCTCATGATTGAGCTTGGGCCATGATATAATTATCATCATATTTGTGGGAAATAGTGCATGCATTTGTTTCTATGCTAGAAGCAAAAGTGGATATGCCTAAATCACTAAATTTTCAAGGAGACATTTAAAAAAATCTTGAAATAATTTTTAAACTTTTTACTTATCACATGTGAAATCATCTTTTGTGTAAGAAGCTTTGTATAAATTACATGGAGGAGGAATTTTATATCATAAATTAGAGGGATGGTATGATCACATGGAAGTAAGGAAGAGGAAGCCACTTTGAAATGTAAGGAGGTAATTTAGTGGTATTACAAGTATTTTTTAAGTCATTAGGTTCATCATCATCAAAATTAATGAGAGTGACCTATGAATTTGGATTCATATTGATAAATTAAATTAGAGGTGCACTATTAATGTGTGAAATGGTTGGAATCTTATATTGAGATTTTAGGTTTGGTAGTTGTATAGTCCATGGATTGGGATCGGGATCATGTTTATAATGTTTGCTATTATGGATGAATTTAATACATTGATTGCCTGAGGAGGCAATAGCCCATATACGATGTGTCCATGGGTGACCTAAGAGAATGTTTTAAGATAGTGGTAAATTTAGAACCATGAGTTTGTTGTGTATTATATTAGGTCCAGTAGTGAGTGGAAGCCAAATATAACCAAGTGGTTTTTGATTTGTTTTATCAAATCCTCTACATGTGAGATGAGTGGGTTTAAGATTATAGTTGGTATATCCAATATGTTTTATTAACCAAAGATAAGTGACATTAATTCATGATCCTTCATCTACTAAAACTTTTTGAATCAGGGTGTTATTGATTACAATTTAATATAGAGGGGTGGATCATTAGCTTGAAAAAAGAATTTCATCATTAATCATCTCTTCTTCAATAAATTATATGTATGGTTTAGAAGAGGTACCATAGTTTCAATAGTATGTATTTATGTAGGTGAAGGATATTTAGGAGGATTTTACAAATCAAGGGATGGTGGTTCTTCAATGTCTCTTAATTATTGCATTATAAATTTATGATGATATGGAAAAGTATGAACTAACTCCATGAGGGGTATTTTACAAGGCATTGAATTGAGTTATTCCAATAAATTCCTATCTAATTTAGAAGATGAAGAACCAATACAAGGTTTATGAGGTATAATGTTTTTCATAATAAAAGGAGAAGTATATTGAGGTTTTGTTTGTGGGAGTGTTTCCTCATTTGGTTTGAAAGGTGTGGTAGTGGTGGAATCTTTAATTAGTTGGTCTTCAGTTGATGGTTTTTTAGGTTTAGTGACTAGACCTTTGTGAGTAGGTTTGCATATATAATTGACCTTGGTTGCATTCACATATTGAGAATTGGTATAATATTGGTCGTAATCAAAATTGATTACACAAATATCCTTGTTTAAATGTTTTGGGTTAGAAGTAGAGAAAGTTTTTTGAGGTTTGGATAGCGAAGGTTTGGTAAACTATTTCTTTTGAGTGGCTTTACCATAATCATGATGACATAATTTGATCATAGTATCTCCTAACATTAAAAAATCAATGAATTTGAGAATTCCATGACATGTTTTATGAGAATTACCCACATCAACGTGGAACCAACATAATTTATTAGGGTCATACTATGAAGGTGGAGCATTATTATAGGTGAAAAATTTAGAGGGAGATAATAGTTGCTTAATTTTTTGGAATGTTAACGGTATATGGGAAGCAAGGGGGTTATCCACTATGACTGCTCCTATTTTTGTTTGAGGAGGATTGCTAGTAATCACATTATTAGAATTTTGGAAAGATCCCTTGATGGATTTATGATTTGCCTCAAATTATTTCATAAGAAAGTCTTGTCTTTTATCTTGATCAATTGTGTCATTTAGATTTTGTGGAGAAAACATTTGAGCCTTATATTGAAGTGAGGGTGTTAATGAATTTATAAAGAGTTTGAATGGATTATCATCATTCATGTTATGATCTATTTTATGAGATAAAAAACTCCATCGTTTAATTAAGTCATGGTCTGATTTAGAGGGTGATTGTTTAGCATTGATAAAATGACTAAGACAATTTTTGGGAAGGTCATTCTATCAAAATTATTTGACTAAGGCATTGACCAAAAACTTTTAATTTATAGATAGAATGTTGAGGTAAGTGATTATACCATTCTAAGACATCTCTTGTAAATGTTTTGACTAGAAGTTTGGTGGTAGTAAAGGTATTTATTTGAATTCATTCTTTGTAGAGATTACCAAATGCCTTAAGAAAGGATGTAGGGTCTTTAGTCCCATCATATTTAATAGTTGGAGAGTTAATTTCAATATCAATAGAAATAATTAAAAGAGATAAAGGTTCATTTTGGATATTTTGAAGCATATTGTTATGCATAAGGGGTTGCATAATGATATTTCCATTGACATATCTAAGAGGAAGAGGGATAAAGTTTTGATTAATTTGAGGTAAAATAAGCGAAGGTTAATTATTCATGTGTAATAGTTGTTGCATTTTAATCATTTGAGATGTATTTGTTGTTTGCATAACATTCATTTGTTGGACTATTTGTGCAAGGATTTGAGTCGTATCTATTTTTAAATTTAGAATAATAGGATTTTAAGGGGGAAGGTTAGTGTTGTTATTAGGAGGAATATTGGTGTTGGTGGGAGGAGGGATGTTACCTATTAAGGGATTTATTATGGGTTTATTTCTTAGGCTTGTGTAGATTGATCCTATAGTGTAATAAGGTAGTTTGGATGGGGTAATGTCTTTGGAAGTGTGAAATGGATCTGATCCATTAGTGTCATCATTTTGGGTAATTTGAACCATATTACAATACATATATGAAGGGTGAGAGAAGCTCTACCAAGATTGAGTGTCTTATTGGGTAACTAAGGTAGGAAGGAAAGAACAACCTATGTATCATCTAAATAGATTAGGGCTATCCAAGAATATTTTAATAGGGCATTTTATGATGTTTAAAATAGGAATCTAAGAAGAAGGATAAAAATGATGAAATTTGGACAAATTCAGCCAAGTACTAGATGGGATTGGATAGATATAAATTCAAAAAAATGGATTGAATTAGCCAAAGGGTACACAATCGACTAGATGGTATAGAGTCAAACTAATCAACTACATTCTATAAGAAGGTAAGTAGAGTATTGGGAAAACAATAGAGTTAAATAGGTTGATTTTGATCTATAGGAAAACAAATAAAGTATCATGTAAGAGCTAAGTGGACTATGTTTTGTAGGTTGTAAAAATCTGAAATGGTATAAATCTAGACAACCAAGTACCAATTTTGTAGGAAAATAAGCTAAACGCATAGGAAACTAGATCGATTACTAACCTAGTTATAGAACATAGCACAAACCTTGTATCAACACTGGATAATACAAGTTATGTAATACAAAATATAATTTGTAAATAACAAGCAATAATACTGAATTGTAAATGCTAATCGAAAGAGCAGATATTCCTATATGTTTTAAAATGTGAAAGGGCATTTGTATTTGCAAAGGAACTAAAAGAGGTAAACTAAAGTTGGTTTTAGGTATGTTAAGGCTAAAAAATATCTATATTGGTGATGGTATTAGCTTGGTATTGGGTCCTACACCCTCACTTCACAATCTCACAATGATAAGGGCATTGAGTGATTTGACAATATATACTATCAACCATGTATTTATACTTTGCCAAAAAACTAAACCAAGCCAAAAAACTAAGCCAAATTCCCTCTTAATGATGAAATCCAAGTAGATAGACCTAGGTAGAATTATTTAAATGCTTATTTGATATTTTTTGATTTGGTAGTGTGTGAAAGAAGAAAGTGACTAATCTAGTAAATTAACCTTTCTAGTTATACTATGTTTACTACTTTAAGTAAGCAAATACATAAATGAAAAGTGGATTAATTACTATCAATGTGAGTTAATTTAATTTACTTGAAGACCTAATATGCAAATAGTACAAAACAAAGTTAATCTAGTCACCTTTATCTATTTCAAGACAATCCAAAAAAATGTAGTCGAGTAAGTTGATTGAGTTTTTTGCGAAAGAAGTAGTTACTAAATTAAGTCAATCTAGTCAACTTAGTTTACTATAAGTTGATCATTTCTATAGAACTAAAAAATTGGGAAAATAGAATTGAAATTTGACTAAAATTGAAATAACCATGATGGTTAGAATGAATATGAAGTTGGTTTGATCAATTTTATTTTTGATTGATTTTAGCAATGTACAAAATATGTTGAATTGTTATTTTTAAGTTATGTTGTCCAAATGAGGGCTTGAACTTGCAAAATAGGATGTTAAAGCAAATTTAAACTAGTCAAATTAGTTTGCATAAACTAAATAATTAAAAATATCTAAAAGAACTATGTCAATATAATTGATCTAGTAATATAAACAAAACTTATTAGAAAATTTGAAAGATAGGATAAATAATTAAATTGACAGGATTGATCTAGTGTGATAAGAGGGAAAATATGATCATAAAAGGCCAAACAAGATCAATAGGCTTGCATCAATTGGAAAACCTATAAGTTGATTCCCTAACTCAATTAATCAGATCAACTAAGTAAAATATGACCTGAAAATAATATGGAACTGAATTGATTGAATCAATCTAGTTATTTGTAGGATAAAATGACCTTCACACAGAGCTAAACTAAGTTGATTGAAATGACCTAGTATGCAAATAATACAAAATAGAGTTAATCTAGTCAGCTCTATCTATTGCAAGATAGTCCAAAGAAATGTAGTAGGGAAAGTTAATTGAGTTTTTTGGGCAAGAAATAGTTAATAAACTAAGTCAATCTAGTCATCTTAGTTTACTATAAGTTGATAGTTTCTATAGAACTAAAAATCTATGAAAATAGAACTAAAATTGAGAAAAATGAAATAACCAGGCTGGTTAGAATGAACATGAAGTTGGTTTGATCAGTTTGATTGATTTTAACATTGTAATAAATATGTTAAATTACTATTTTTAAGTTGTGTTATCCAAATGAGGACTTGAAATTGTAAAATAGGACGTTAAAAAAAATTGAAATAGTCAAATTAGTTTGCATAAACTAAATAATTAAAAATATCTAAAATAACTATGTTGACATAATCGATCTAGTAGTCTAAACAAAAAATATTAGAAAATTTGAAAGACAAGATAAAAATTAAATCAATAGGATTGATCTAGTGTGCTAAACAGGAAAATATGATCATAGAGAGCTAAACAAGATCGACATGCTTGTATCAATTGAAAAACCTATAAGTTTATTCCCTAACTTAGTTGATCAGATAAACTAAGTAAAATATAACCTAAAAAGAACATGGAATTGTGTCAATTGAATCAATCCAATTATATGTAGGATAAAATGACCTTCACATAGAGCTGAACTAAGTTGATTGAAATGACCTAGTATGCAAATAGTACAAAATAGTGTTAATCTAGTCATCTCTATATATTTTAAGATAGTCCAAAAAAATGTAGTTGAACAAGTTGACTGAGTTTTCTAGGTAAGAACTAGTTACTAAAATAAGTCAAACTAGTTGACTTAGTTTACTATAAGTTGATAGTTTCTATAGAACTAAAAATCTTGGAAAATAGAATTGAAATTTGATTAAAATTGAGAAAAATGAAATAACTAGGTTGGTTAGAATGAACCTAAAGTTGGTTTGATCAATTTGATTTTTGATTGATTTTAGCTATGTACTAAATATGTTTAATTAATATTTTTAAGTTGTCTAAATGAGGGCTTAAACTTGTAAAATAGTATTTCAAAACAAATTCAAACTAGTCAAATCAGTTTACATAAACTAAATAATTAAAAATATCTAAATGAACTATGTTGACATAATCAATCTAGTAGTCTAAATGAAACTTATTATAAAATTTGAAAGACATGATAAATAATTAAATTGATGGGATTGATCTAGTGTAATAAGAGGTAAAATATGATCATAGAGAGCCAAACAAGATTGATAGGCTTACATCAGTTGAAATACTTGTAAGTTGATTCCCTAACTCAATTGATCAGATCAACTAAGTAAAATATGACCTATAAAGAATATGGAACTGGGTCAATTGAATCAATCCAGTTGTCTATAAGATAAAATGACCTTCATATAGAGCTTAACTAAGTCAATTAGAATGACCTAGAATGCAAATAATACAAAACAGAGTTAATCTAGTCAGCTTTATCTATTTCAAGTCAATCTAAAGAAATGTAGTTGAGCAAGTTGACTGAGTTTTTTGGGTAAGAAGTAGTTACTAAACTAAGTCAAGCCAATCGACTTAATTTAATATAAGTTGGTAGTTTCTATAGAACTAAAAAACTAGGAAAATAAAATTGAAATTTAACTAAAATTGAGAAAAATGAAATAACCAAGCTGGTTAGAATGAACTTGATGTTGGTTTGATCAATTTGATTTTTGATTGATTTTAGTAATGTACTAAATATGTTGAATTAATATTTTTAATTTGTGTTCTCCAAATGAGGGCTTGAACTTGTAAAATAGGATGTTAAAACAAATTCAAACTATTCAAATTAGTTTGCATAAACTAAATAATTAAAAATATCTAAAAGAACTATGTCAACATAATTAATCTAGTAGTCTAAACAAAACTTATTAAAAAATTTAAATAATAGGATAAAGAATTAAATTGAAAGGATTGATCTAGTGGGCTAAGAGGGAAAATATGATCATAGAGAGCCAAACAAGATTGATAGACTTTCATTAATTGAAAAACTTGTAAGTTGATTCCCTAACTCAATTGATTAGATTAACTAAGTAAAATATGATCTATAAAAAATATGGAATTGGGTCGATTGAATCAATCTAGTTGTTTGTAGGATAAAATGACCTTCACACAAAGCTAAATTAAGTCAATTAGAATGACCTAGTATGCAAATAGTATAAAATAGAGTTAATCTAATTGGCTCTATCTATTGCAAGATAGTCTAGATAAATGTAGTTGAGCAAGTTGTCTAATTTTTATGGGAAAAAATTAGTTACTAAACTAAGTCAATCTAGTCAACTTAGTTTACTAGAAGTTGATAGTTTCTATAGAACTAAAAAATTAGGAAAATAGAATTGAAATTTGACTAAAATTGAGAAAAAATAAATAACTAGGATAGTTAGAATGAACCTAAAGTTAGTTTGATCAATTTGATTTTTGATTGTTTTTAATAGTGTACTAAATATGATGAATTACTATTTTTAAGTGGTGTTGTCCAAATGAGGGATTGAACTTGAAAAATAAGATGTTAAAATAAATTTGAACTAGTCAAATTAGTTTTCATAAACTAAATAATTAAAAATATCTAAAAGAACTATGCCGGCATAATTGATCTAGTAGTCTAAACAAAACTTATTAGAAAATTTGAAAGACATGATAAAGAATTAAATCGATAGGATTGATCTAGTGTGTTAAGAGGAAAAATATGATCACAGAAATCCAAACAAGATCAATAGGCTTGCATCAATTAAAAAACTTGTAAGTTGATTCCCTAACTCAGTTGATCAAATCAACTAAGTAAAATATGACCTACAAATAATATGGAATTGGGTCAATTGAATCAATCCAATTATCTCTAGGATAAAATGATCTTCACACAGAGCTAAACTAAGATGATTAGATCAATTGAGTATTTAGACCTATGTATAATCTATTGTACTAAGTTGATAGAGTCAATCCAATATTTTGAAAATGAATATTAAAAATATACAAAGGTTAATTCACATCGGGTTCACCATAATGTATGCAAGTGAAAGGAAGCTAATCTATAAATCAATCCTAACTCATAGAAGATAAATCAACTCATTATACCACTATAAATACATAGATAATTAGGTTCATGACCAATATAATAAAACTACCTAAGGGATCTCTTATCATATAATATGGCTATAGAGGGTTCTAAATCCTCTAGTCTAGAAATACCACACAATAAACCTATCTAGGTCTTGATATTCAATGCAATAATTAAAGTAAAGTAAATCTAATCTATTGCTCACTAAATCTTGTGAAAAAAATGGAGGATAAACATAAAAAATAAACATGCAAATAATAAATCTACTCAAGTTAATGTCGAGGTAATCCTAATTAAGGAGAGACAATATATTCATTAGCCATTATACATGCAAATATATCTACTAAAATAGAAGAGTAAGAGTTAGGAATACTTACCTTGAAGATGAACTCATTGAGACTCAACCTCTCCCTTAGCCAATGGTGCTTTACAAGAGGTTATTATGTATTATTTAAGAAACTAAGGATGAATAATGGACTATGGTCTAGCCAAGTACCTCCTAGTGAATCTCAAGCCTTCACAAGACAAAGGTTCTCCTCCAAGAAGCATGCAACCCTAAAAAATGATTCATCAATTAGAATGGAATAAATACAAATAAATAAGTGCAAATAAATGATTTTCTCTATTGAAAATGGGGTGTAAGATGTGTATATATACCCTAATTTGACCATAAACCCTTCCTAAATTTTAGTCAACATAATCGATCTAGTTGATTTAGTTAATTAGGAATATAGATCAATTAGGTCCCAAACTAAATCAGTTGGGCCGAATTAGTCCTATAACAGATTAATTCCTAGAACTAAGCTGATTCAGCTGACTATGTTCAGTAAAGTGTTAAAAATGGGTTTTGTCTTAAACATGGGCTATTGAGGCAGTGAATTGTTTGGAAAAGAGTGTGAGGGAGGTGTCAAAGCTTAAATAAATGTATGGTATAGGTTTTTATTGTTTTTATGTGAATTTATAGGAAAATACAATATTAATAAGCACCAAAGGTTTGCCCACCCATTTCCCAGTGCACCCTTTAAGGTGTGCACTTAGAGGGGTTAATATTCAATGGTTTCCCTCAAGAGAGAAAACATTAGTAATTGATAAAGTTTATAAGATATTATGTGTGTACAGGTTCATGATGTTAGTTTACATTTTTATTTTTCACATATTATTAATTAGTATAATATTGATCATAATACACATCAATAACACAAATATTTTTATTGGAATGTTGTGTATTAGGATCCAAAGGTTGATAAGTTTTTTGGGACTTATGATTTATAGATTTGGAATTATAGGTTTGATTTTGGGAATCTTTAATATATTAATTATGGTGATCTTTAATCATAACATCATGGTCAATTTTTTTTACAAACATGAGGGTGATCGAAAACTTTTGAAGGTTACGACATGTCTCATGAGAGTGACCAATGTTAGTATGGAACCAAAAAAACTTATTAATGTCATGTCATGGTGGATGGGTAGTATTAATATATAAAAATGGTTTATATGGAAATAAAAAATTATTCATTTCCTTCACACTGAAGGAAGGGTAGGAGGGAAGTTAATTATTTGAGTTAGGTGCTCCTGATTTGGTTTGAGGAGGCTTGGTTTGGTAATTATTAATGATATTTATGTTAGTTGTTTGGGAAGATTTATTTTTAAGGTTTTGAGAAGGTTAAAATTAATTCATAAGGAAATATTTCATTTTTAATTGATTGAAATCCTCTTCTAATGTTTGAATAGAGAATATATTAACCATGTATTGAAGAGATGCTCTAATAACAGTAATAAAGAGTTTTAAAAGATTATCATAACTCATGTTATGGTCTGATTTATGGGATAGATACTTTCAACATTTGATAAAAGTGTGAGAATATTCATTAGGAAGTTTTTAAGAATTAATGAAATGGCTAAGGATATATTTAGGAAACTAATTATGTTGGAATTACTTAACTAGAGCATTGACTAAAGCCTCTAATTGTGTGATGGAATGTATATGGATAATTGTACCATTAAAGTGCATCACCAACAAAGGTTTTAGATAGGATATCAGTGGTATCAAAGTTATTGGTTTTAACCCATTCATTATATATATTTCTAAATAATTTAAGGAAAATATACATGATCTTTAGTCCCATGATATGTGATAGTTAAGGAGATGTTTTCAATGTATATGGACACAATTAAGGGAGCTAAGAGTTCATTTTGAAGATATTTAAGTATTTTTTTTATGCATAGGAGGTTGATGGATGATATTACCATTGGAATCTCTAAGAGGAGGAGGAATGAAATTTTTATTTGGTTGAGTCAAAAAGATTTGAGGTTGCTTAACTATTTGAAAAATGTAGTTTGCATTTGGAGCATTTGGGAGCTATTGGATGCTTTTATAAGGTTTGTTTTTTTAACCATTTGTATAAGGACTTGAGCTGTATATATAGGTGGATTTTTACTATAGGTATTATGAGGGGGATTAACAAGATTAGTATTGGGAGGAGGGTTCCCAACATTAGTGTTAGTTTCCCCAATTTTTGTATAATAAGAAAGAAACTTACTAAAACCACTATTATTGTTAGGAGTGTAAATGGCATTATCATCAATATTTTCAAATAATTTATAATCATATAGATCTTTGGTTTGGTTGATTTAAAAAATATTACATTCAATATATCTAGAGTTATTCTAAGACAAGTTGCATCATGAAGAGTTGTCTTTGATGGTGGACAAGGTAAGAAGAAAGGAACAACCCATGTATAATTTGAGGTTGGAAATAAATATATTAAGAGGTGACATAATGATGATAATGATTTTTAAGGTTTATGGTTAAAAGTGACTAATTAAAATATAAATGGTATTGGGCTAGCCAAAGTAGTTAGTTTTTGAGTCTGACAAAAAGGAATTTATTGAGCTAGCCGATGCAATATAAGGAGAAAAAGTGGTGCTACTAGAAGATGATAAAAACTAATTGTATTGATATGGATAATTTAGTAGTCTAAAAACTAGAGAAATAAATGTATCAAGTTATATAATGGAATCAAGTAAAGGCTAGGAAAAATGAATTGTGTTAGGGCAGTCGATGTAATCAGGAAAAATAGATTTTAGTAAAATAGACTATATTGGGTTGAATGATGTAATTAGAAGGAAGAGATAAAGTTTTGGGATGATAAATAATTAGATGGTATTGGTCTAGCCAATACAATCAAGGAGACAAACACACAAAACCATATTAGGCTAGCCAATGTAGTTCACACACAAATAATTGTATCAAGATGACCAATGATTTTATGACACATAACACAAAATGATATTATGATAGCTAATATAATATAAAATATAGTAAAGAATTCAAGAATAAAATTGAATCTAATCAAATTTATAAAATCAAGATCAATTAGATGTAGTAAAATGATTTGATTGATAGTGTGGGATCTCAAATATACTTTATTGTTCCTTGATTAGTGTCGACCTAATATTTTAATGCATAACTATAGATGCTAAACCATGCCTATATCCCACTAACTAAGGTTTTAAGGGTATAATGAGAGTAACTTCCCTGGGTGATACACTCCTCTTAGGTTCACCATAAAATTAAATGGATGGTTGGTTTCCTAAGTTCAATAAAAAGGGAATCTTAGGTGTTTCCTATATACTGTGAGGTATATGAAAACTAAAGTCCATGTTTAGTGTTGAGATATGGATATGAATATTGGGGTAAACCATTCACACCATGATGTATGTAAATAAAACACTACATATCCCTACATGATAATCATAATTAATTTTAAAACTAGTAGAACACAGTTTCTAGGGAAAACCAAACAAAGAGAAAATAAAGTTCAAAACTCAATTTCAAAAATCAAATTTTAGAATTTAATTAATTGAAATAAATAGGAGAAAAAGTATATCAGATTGTCTAATTAAGTTTTAAACTAAATATGCTAAATGAAACAAACAAAATTGTATCAATCTGGATGATTTATTTACAATCAAAAAATAAAATTGTATCGATCTAGATGTAGTCTGTACAAACACAATGGATTCAAGTTGGATGATACTATTCACAAACATGAACTAAATTATATTGGAATGACTAATTTAGTTTTATGGAAAGGGAAAATGGGACAAAATTATATTGGCTTGGCTAATGCATTATGTTAAAATTATGAATTTAAGAGTAAGTTTCATCTTGGGTTCATCATAATATACGCATGAGACAATGTTAGACTACAAATATCATATATAAATAAATCATAACTCAAATAAGGTTAATCAAATAGAGCCTATGATACCTAATATTTAGGTAGTGACCAATGGATATAAAAATCTGTAATAGGGTTACCTGTGTTACAAATGCAAAGAGTAAAGGGTTCAAAATCCTAAACCTATGACACAATGAAACAACTATAACTAGACATCTATGAAATTAAATGAGTAAAAATAAGTAATGTAATTAATAATGTAAGTCAAGTAAAATAAACTTAAGGGGTAAGGGTTATAATGATTAAAAAAGGGTAAGATGCCATGGTAAAAAAATGGGGGTCTAGATAGCCTAAAATGGAATATGGAAATTATAAGCAATCATATAGCTGCACCAACTTATTTTTTATAGAGAGAACCTATAAATGGATACACACACATTAATTCACTAAGAAATAAAAAATATTTTAATTTTATATGTAAATAAAGGAAAGATTATAAGGTTAGAAATATTTATCTTGGAGTGGAGTCATCGAACGTTAATCTCCCCTTGGCCAATGGTGCTTTGAAAGATATTTTATGTTTGTGAAGACTTCAAATGTTTGATATAAAACCTAATAATACACCCAATGACTCCTCCTACTAAATATCTAATACTTCCATAAGATAAGTTTTTTCAAGACAAGGTTCTAGACATGACTCCTCCTAATGTGGCTTAAGGCAAAAGTGCGATGGAAAATAATGTGAATAGAGTATATATGATCTATTTGGAATGAAATAAGACCTTTATATATAGTTTTCTAATACATAAAAAGACCCTAAACATATCAATTTAAATATGTTGGATGATACTAAATGCTATTAGCCATGACAATATAATATGAATGTTAGGAAAAATGATTAGAACTACATTGAGATGGATGTTACAATACATTAAGGGAAGAGGCATAAAAAGGTAGTATCAACCTAGTTAATGTTGTGAGATATAGAGAAACTGACAAATTTAAATAATATAGGATGGAATGAGGTAAGTACCATGATAAACATGAAGAATTTGAATTGGTAGTATAAAGTATATGATAATTTTATAAGTATTAAAATATCTCACAAAACACTAAACATTTTCCCAACCCTTTCTCGGTGAACCCTTTAAGGAGTGCAACTAGGTATTATGATGTTTGACAAATCACTATAAGAGAAAGAATCAGTGAGTGATAAAGTGAAAAATACTGTGTATATAAAATGGATAGATATGCCTACTTTGAAAATTCCCTCTCTTCAAAGGAAATGTTGTATCCTTTATTCTTGACATCTTCCAAGGTTTTAAATTCATTAATTGAATAATGAAAAATTTCTTTTCCATCTAGAACTATACTAAAAATAGCAATAACAAGTCCTTTTTGCATATCTTTGTAATTTAGTGTTTGTATAATTAGATACACTCTAGCCTATAAAATTTTGGTGCCTTATGAAAACAAGTTCACTAGATCATATTATCTAAATTCAAGATATTTTTATGCTAATAAACATGATATTAAATAAAGTATGTAAAATCATATCTAAATAAATTAAACAATTAAACCAGAAATGTATGGGGGGGAAGTTTGCATGCCCATATTTTTTAATTATATGGTAGTGAACTAGTTGCATTTAAATAACTAGATATTCCCTCTCAAAAAATTATTAAGTGTCACCCATGTTAGCTTTGGCTTCCCAAAACTTGAAAACATAACTATTCAAGGTGATATTGACTAGCTTTATGAGGACTTTTGAGGATGAGGTTGCAAGTTTAATATTAAAGAAATTATTTCTTAAGGATATTTTTATGAGAGGATACAATTATTAAATTGGTTTGTTTTAACATAAATTAATGTCTTTGTACGTGTGATCAATTTGAATTATTTTCTTGGATCACATGTTTCAAAATGAAATCTTTCAAGAATGAAATCCATCTTCTCATTTTATACATGAATGTGAGTGTATATATTTAATCTAAGTATCAAGTAAATATATTTTTTTATAAGAAGAAATATAATATTCATTAAAAATAATTAAAGTGTCAACCAAGGATTATTTTCTTTACATTTACAATGGTGATTGTGGTCTATATTTTCTTATAGGTGATGTTTTCATGCTAAGGTACCATTGCAAGCACCAATATATTTTTTTTATTGAATTTAATTTATATGAATACCAACCAATCAAGTTTTTATTTTAATAATATTTTTAATATTAATTTGATGTGATATATATATATATAGAGAGAGAGAGAGAGAAAGAGAGAGAGAAACATAAATTTTACCAATTAATGTTATAATTAACATATCTTAATATAGACACACTAACACAACCACCACCCTAAATTAAAATTCTATCCTAAGGTCCACTAACATAATTATTCTCTCTTTTTCATATAGTTAATTAATTAATATTGATTAATCACGCACACATAATTACACAAAACTGATAAAGTACAAAATTTCCAAGTCATCAAACATATTTCAAAGTTATCTCAACCAAGTGTTGAGTCATCCAACCATTTATTTAACTTCCTCAACCAATTTTTGAGTAATCATTAAACCTTTAAACCAACATGGTGAGTTATTTAACTACATTGAATCATTCATGAGAAACTTCAAACTACCAACTAACGTCCCCCTTATTTATCAAACACATGAGGAATTGATCTCTTCCACATGGATGAGGACTCAAATTCAATCATCCAAAATTAACATAATCCAATAAAACCATATTTTCCCAACCATCCGTATTCTCAACTAGCATCCTATAAATTAAAGCCTCATCATCCATTGTCAACATCCATCATCAAGATATTGAAGTGCTATCAAATTTACCTTATTCATCCAATTAAGAACCAAATAATCATGTCCTTACACTATTGAAATTTCCTTTGGATTGGAGAATGAATTGAGCATCCACATACATATTTGTAAGAGAAAATTGAATTCAAACAAAGGATTAGGCATTTATTTTTGTTGGTAAGATGGAAGGTAAATTTCTTATTTTATATTTTTATATTATTATTTCTCTATTTGAGGTTTCAGATTAGTATTAGAATAGGAAATTGATCATTTAATTAGTTTATTAATATAAATTTATAATTTACAACTATAACATTCTAGTATGCCCAGTGGAAGATTTCTAAAATATTTCTCATCTTATATGATTTTTTTTGAGTTATTTTTTAATTATGTTGGAGTGCATAAGAGTTTAATATTGTTCTGAGAGGGTTTCTTTTTGTTTCATGTGAAATTTTTGTAGGTTTCTAATTTTTATATATGGTTTCTAGAGAATAGTGGTTTCATTATGGAAAATGGTGAAAACATTATATAAAACAATGAAATCGTGAACTTCAGTGAATTTGTTATGAACTTCGGTGATTTTTTATGAATTAGATAGTTTTGATTTATAGTTCGATAGTTTTGTCAGTAATAATTTTCTATTTATGTAGATTTATCATTTTTATATTTAGTTAATTTAAATTTTTATTTATTTTCTGTGTAACAAATTTGTTCTGTTTAATAATGAATTTGTTTCAAATTATTTTATTTTTCTATTTTGGTCTTATTTTTAAAGATAAGTTGTAGGTTTTTAGATTGCCAAAGAAATTATTAATGGTTTCATGTTGAATTGCAAGCCAAAGACTTAATAAATCTAAACTAAAGTGCAATTTTATTTTAATTTTCAATCATTTCTTTCATTTCAAGCTTTTTATTAATTTGGTTAATTAATTGATTAATTTTAACTTTTCAAAATAAATTGTGTGTGCCATAAGAAGTTTTGTATGTTATTTCCTTGTGTCACATTGGTGATGATCCTTGAAAACCAAAAATGCTTCTCATAATTTTTTTTTGTATCCTAAGAATTAGATTAAATTATTCTCTTTCCTTATACTACATTGGTGATGATTCATGGAAATCATAAATAATATGAGTATTTTTAGTTTTATTTTCTAGGGTCTCTATCGACCATGGTTTTTACCACCATGCAGTAGGCCTAATCCTATGTACCAATAAGGTATATAAATTGAGGATCAATTATTTAAATTGCTTAAAAATTTGTGTGTTTTAAGCACAACATGATGTGAGGAAGTTTCATATTACAATACTCAAAGTTTCAATAAATATATTGATGTCTACTCTTTTGATGACACTCTATTGAAATCCTATAGATGAAGTGGGCACATAGGGATTAAACCCTTTTATTGTAGCCTGTTAATCAATTTATTTTATAGTCTTTGTCTTTAACATACCAAATGATATATAGAGGACACCCCTTAGTTAAAATTTTTAAAATTGTATGTATTAGGAAACTATTCATCCACTTAAATTTTGGTGTACCTAATAGGAGAGTAGCACCTATGGAAGTTGTTCTCAATGTACCACTAAAACTGGGTTTAGTGGGCTAAAATATGGCATTACCTCCATATTCAATGCTTTCAAATATTAGGTCAACACTATCTAAATATAAAGAAAGTATACGTGAGAGCCCACAAGTCACTCAATAACCTTACCTATTTTTATTCTTTTCATGTGGTTTGCATGTCATATGTCTAGTTAGAAATGGTTTATTATATTTAATTTTTTCTCCTTGTGAAAATACCATATTTGAAAGTTTTCTTGTGTTTTTAAAATCAAAGTTTGAAAATATAGTTTATTAGTTTTCAAAACAATTTTTTTTCAAATTAATCAAAACTATGTCCAAAATAGCTAAGTCCAAACACTTAAATAGTCTTGCAAAAAATTATAATTTTTTGATGAAATACAACTTATATTATTAATATAAATATATCAACATTTACAATACTATTCAAAAAAAATGTTGGTGGAAAGAAATCATGCCAAAACAACACACTAAGCTCAGCCTAGGAAACACAAGCAAGGCAAAAAGCCAAAAAATAGAAACAAACTAGGCAATGCCTGGGAAATTTTTATAACATCAAAAAAGAGACACTTAAGAAGAAATAGAAAAGAGATCGACTAAGGAGGGGTCGCAATCAGGGGAATCACCCCATTTGAAGCTTGGAATATATTTTTATTAAATAAAAATGTCCCATATAAAGTCAAAGTGTCTTCCTACTCTCTTCTTGCACCTTACTATATTGCACAGTGTGGCAAGGAGAGATGGTCAAAGTGAGTTGGTAGAAGCCCTTATCTGGTAGCAGTTGATTACCACCCTAGTATATCCCAATCAAGTGGATCAAACTACATTGGTATGATGGAGGAAGATATTTTCCAACCCTAAGCTAATATAGGATGAGGAGATAAAGAGTCCAAACCTCCATGTTGGTTCGAAGGAGGAGAGTGGTGTTATGGCAAAGAACTAGTAGCACAAGTTTGATAATGTCAGTGAGACCAACTAAAATGAGCACTACCCTGAGTAGTGACACTATCTCATCTCAGAGAAGAGGTCCATAGTGGGGAGGGTGATACATAAATGACATAGCATGGGCATAACCCTAGTGACCAAATAACCACTATAGGTAATCTAGCTCTATAGCCACTTTTTTTGGCTTATACTTGAATCTATAAAATCACATTATAAATAACCATAGCCTTATTATAAGTATAAATTTGAATGTCAATATAAACATTAGATAATAAATATGAATTCATTTTTTCCTGTATCCAAAATAAAATTTCCACTCTAAAAATATGCTAGACTGGGTGAATATAGGGGCATTTTTGGTTTGTCACCTAGAAGTGTGTGAAACCAACTGAAGGGGTTTGGGTGATCAACCATGAAAAAATCATGTTTCTAAACCCATGTACTTTGGGATTTGGGGAAAAACTAGAAAAAGTGCATAATAGTCTTCAGGTGCTTGTAGAAAGGGTAGCAGGTTTGTATGACCCTTAATTGAATTAGACTTATACTTATAGGAAGTAATTGATAAAACAAACATTAGGTAAAGTGAGCCAACTTAAGCTCAATACATGCAACCCACATAGTCTAAAAATGTCTCTCCCAAACTATGAGGGAAGACTAAATATTCTAATGGCCATTAAGTTTATCAACTATAATTAGATGTGATGTGATCCATTCATAACCTTTCTAATTAGTGTAATTCTAGAAGGGGTTTCCAACATACCATTTTTAGTCTTTCCACCAAGGACAAGAAGAATTGAGTGTGCTTTTTTGAAGCAATTCCGCTAAAACAACTTTCACAATCTCTTCATAAGGTTATTTGTCTACATAGAAGAAATCAAACTTACCTTTAAATTCATCCCAACTAAACCAAAAGTGAGTTTTTTTTACAAAATAAATATTGCATTATCTTAATTACCCTTTGGAATAATTTAAAGGAGTGAATCCAAAGTAACTCTGCAAGAGGAAGTGCATGGAAGTTAATGATAGGGGACCACCATAGGGAGTGATGATTGATAGAGAGTCTATCTCTAAACTCATAAGTGTTCTATAAAATCCATAGTTTGACTCTTTCCCAAGGCTTTCTAAATACTTTTTATCATAAAGGATCCCACAAATTTCATAGGGGAAACAAGAGTAAGAAGGTTATGAAAATCAATACCTTTCCATGTTACACATGCGAAAGGGTATCCTTGAGAAACATGGCATGCATAATCCATTTGACATAGAGATCCAAACCTTGGTGAGAGACACCTATCAATCCCATACCTACTACCTCTCAGGGAAGGCATTAATATTCCCAGGCCACCCTATGAACACTTTTGCCAATGGAGGGGTTAACCCAAATGAAATCTCTAAGAAAATTGTTTATCTTTCAGACTGACTTTTTGGAAGGCACATATCAATATGAATAATACACATGGGTGGATGTAATAAATTTATAAAAAATTAGAATTTTATAGCTAATAATAAAGCTTTGGTGATCCAATGCAATAACTTATTTTCTACCCTGTCCACCACATATTTCCAAAGTCTATAGGGGGAGTCCTGAAAAGTAAAAGGGATACCCAAGAACTTAAAATTATCATCATGTTAGATAAATTTTCACTCATAGTGAGACATATAGTGAGGTGAGGGGAGGAAATAATATATGTAACACTGGGTTTTATGCCATTGAATGGAAGAACCAAAAGAAAGACAGAAAATATCAAGGTAATGCATGATACTAATAATATTATCCTCATCCTCAATTAGAGTGAGGAAGGAATCATTTGTGAAATTTCCATTAATAAGTTTTAAGGGCTCCTCAACTGGAAAATAAATGTTTTAGATGAGGCCTTGATATTTGGGGTTGGCAAGTAGGTAGCTGGAACCTTTGATAATAATAACATAAAGAGTTAGAGCTAGCATGCAATCCTATCTAATGGATATAAAAATACCAAATAACTTTGAGATAACTCCATTAATAAAAATAAATTTATAGGCATAAATAAAAAGCATACAAACTTATTTCAAGAGGGCAGGGCCAAAGCCCAGAGTTTGTAACATAGCTAAGATGAATGGCCATTCTATACAGGCATACAATTTTTGAAGTCAATTTTTATAAACATGGCCTTATTATTAGATTGTAAATCCCATTTCATGCTTTCCCACATAACAATAACATTATCCAATATATATCTTCCTTGAATTAACCTTGTTACTTGAATTGAATAATTAAAGGAAAAAGGTGGTGGACTTACAAAGTTAATGCTTTGGCTATAATATTAAAGGATACATTTAGTAGAGTGATAAGTCTCCAATTGAAAATTAATTTAGGGTTGAAATATTTTAGGATGAAATTTATATGCCCTATTTTGATACTTGGGCCCAAGGACTATCTATGAAAGGCTTCAAGGTAGACTTGATAGAGATCATGTCTAACAATATCCCACATAGTTTTATAAAATTCATATGGAAAGAAATCACACCTAGGAATTTTTTCATTAGACATATACATAAATTACTTGTATAAATAATCTATAGAGATTTTTCTAACACATTCAACCCTTTGGGAAGGAGTGACTTTGCTTAGAACAACTAAGAGGCATTGGTCGAGAGCTCATTATCACTCTAGGGAAGGTTACTAAGATGTGAAAACCTATTTGTAGTGTTTAGCAAAGGCTCTAACCATATAAATAATTTTAGTGAGGCAAAAATAATCTTCTTAGATGTCTTGAATCTATTTGGAAGGAGTTTTGGCTTTGAGAATTTGAATTTTTCCTTGGAAACTCTATCGCCCACTTTGAGCCAGTGTAAACATGCTCAAATTTGAGTTATTTGAGCATTATACATGTTTTTAATTTGGATAATTTACCTCAATTATGCCAATTTTAATTATATAAGATCATTTAATAAGTTTTGATCGAGCTCTGACACCACATGACTTATCTCTTAAGAGGTTGTTCAGTAACAATGCCATCAAATCTTAGCTAACCAACGACCATAGATTTGAAAAAATATAGTCATTTAATTGAGTGCATCATCCCACTATTAGATCCAAACTATCTATTGAGTAGACCAAGGTACCAAGTTCAAAACTTTATTAATTTGGGATATGATGGGACCATGGGCATGTAGAGCCATATTTATAAAAAAATGCATTTTTTGAATGTGTTGATTTTTGAACTGTGAAATAAAATGAAAATGGATAGGCAAGTGGTTAGAAAAGACAAATTCTAGTAAGGCTTATAATAAAAAAGAAAAAGTATTATCAAAAAATAAATATAGTTGAGTGGATAGCATGGCCTAATCAATTTATTTTAGCACATGTTCAGATCCACTTTTAAGGTTGGTCCAAGTGTACCAAACTTCAGACGTGGGATAATGACTAGTGTTGGGGTCATAAAACCCAAATTTATTTCACATGAAAATCCATGCTAATATAGAAGCATTAGTATTTAGTGTTTATGTTTGAAAATTTTGGATTGAAATGGTGTTAGAGGTTATATTTTGTCTGTAGGAAGCATTTCCATGCTTTATTTTCCTTTGTTTTGGTCATTATTGCTTGTTTTCTATTTTCCTGCCTAAATTAAAATTTGAATTTTTTAATGTGTTTTTTAGTGTTTTAGAGATTTTTATCACTTTTTAAGGCTTATTTTTTTAATATAATTAATCTTGGCTATAAAAGGGGCATCAAGTATAATGCTCAAATAACTCATTACTAACTCAAATAATTAAATATAATTAAATGAGTAATGTAAGGTTGATTTTTACTTTGGTAGCTATAAGGATGAGGGTATTTGTGATATTATGCCTATTCATGTTTTCCACATGTTTTTGGGTAGACCTTGGATGTTTTTTAGGAGTGCTATACGTGATGGAAGGTGTTGTCACTTAGATCTTACACTTGTTCATTCAATCAGTTGATCCAATGTCAACAATGGGATCATCCCCAAGGTGTGAGACCTTTTCTCCTTAGAATGAAACTCTAGAGAAGGCCAGCTCCTACCTAAACTAGATGCACCTAATTTAATATTAGCTATAGGCCTAAAACCATGCCAAAAAGACCTATTTATAGCTAAGACTATGATCTTGTCAAAGAAAAGGGAGTATAAATTAAATTAAAACTAAAAGAGGTGATGCAAAAATAGTCTATATATGTCCTCCACTCTCTCTAACAACATGATAAATCCATAAAACTAATGAGAAACTACACAACTCCTATAAAATCTATAATTTTATCAACTCTTACACAGGGAAATTATCTTTGTCCCTAAAAAATGCCTTGAAAGGGTTGCCTTAAAGGTTGATAAGGATGATAAGGAAGTTGGTAAGGCTTATTAAATTGAGCTTGTTATCTCTTTAGGGTGACTAGTTCATTGTTAAAGGTCTAAAATAAACTTTTAACTACTTGTAAATCATTTGATGAGCTAGGAGGAGTTATCTCTTATCTAGCTAGTTTGCTTGTTGGCATAGGAATGGGTGCTAATGCAGGTTGTGTAGGTGGTTTAGGAGGTGGTAACTCTATAAATAGTGGCATGGGAGGTCTTGTAATAATCTTACCAACTTGTATAAGGTATTTTTTTATCCCTAATGTTAATCTTATATGCATCAGGAAGATTTGTATCCCCCATAGACTGGATCATAATAGAAATATCACTACTTGAGGCTCTTATATAGTAGAGGAAAACATTATTAAGAGTGGCTTAACTACATTTGTATTTCTATCCCAAGTTTTTTTGAACTTGAATTTGAAATCACTCATTAATTCTTGTTTAACTAAGGATAAATGGTCACTTTTGTCTCTAAATTATTTACATAAGCCTTCTCTTAATTCATTCCTTGAGTTGATAGAATTAGGTTATAATATTATATACCATTTTCCTTAAATGAGGTAGCTAAAAGCCTAATAGAAAAATTATCCTAAGTAATATGGTATACTGAATAGATGTTGGCAATATCCTTGATATGCTCTATAGGCATGCTTACATTCTCTCTAGTGAAATAAGGAATAGTATTGAGGGTTGAAATAGGTATATCATCATGTTGAACAAGATTTAGTGGGATTCCTACATTGAAAGAAAAAAGACATGATTTATGGGGAAGACCATATGAAAAATCTGAGGTAAAACTTGGTTGTATTGAGGGGATTTAGTAGCATAAGGGTGGTTAATTTATGAAGCAAACCTTAAAAACCTCTTCCTTTTAACTAAATTCGATGGGAAATCAACAAAATCACTATCCTTACCTTTGGAAGATGCCTTTATTGTCACTTTTGGGATGTAAATTTTATATTAGTCTAAACTAAGATCCCTTGAAAGATCAATAGAGTTTCCAAGTGCTTGATATGACTGAAAATTACCAAGAGTAACACCAAACTCTCAATAAATCTCTTCAAATAGTCCCATCGAGCATGCCAAAAATCATTGTCACTTATTTCATCCATGGTCATACTAGAAACATTATATAAGCATGGAATACTTGATATCATCTTTGAATTTTATGTGAAGGCCTCTTGGAGAAGATAAAAAGATAGTTTGACATCTTGTTTTACCATAAGATCTCTTGGATAAGCCAAGAAATATGCATTTCATGCTTGGAAAGTCCCATCTTGTACCTTATAAAATTGAAATAAGTTTTTTGTAAGTATTATTTTGTTAGAGGTATCATCACTGAGAGGGGGCATGAAATAATAAGCCTATAATACCCAACTTCAATTTTAATCATACACAACATTCATAGAAATGAGCAAGAGAGACAATGCAAGATCAATCACATAGCACATGACATACATGGGAAACCCTCCTAGGGGAGAAAACCCATTAAAACCTACAATTGGACTAATATCCTATATTAACAAGATCCAATTTAGACTAGTTGCAACTGATTAAGGAACTAAAATCCCTATTTAGTGAGACTATAATCCCATAAGGTGCTTCAACACCTATCTAGCTGGGCTGAAATAACAACTAGACTTTTATCAAGTTGCACCTTACAAGGAGGCTATAACCACCTTAGATGTTGAGATGACACAACACCTATGAATAAAAACACCTTTGAACTAATGTAGTCAACACCTAATGATGGACCTTTGATTAACACTCTTCATTTTCATTCATACTATATCAACAAGATCTCTATTCTGCCAATATAATTATGACCTACAGGTCATACAAATAGTCCTCAATCTGTTTTGGTATTCAAATCATCCTAAAGAAACACTATCCCTCCTTTTCTCCATACTTAACACACACAAGCCTCTCTCAAATATCTCCCAAGACTCTCTCATAGAGTCTCTCAAATAGCCTCTTGAGCACCTTGCTCATTCTACCTCCTCTAGGCTCATGAGGTCCAATGACCTATATGTCCTCCTACACCAACTTAATTAGGCAAGCATGTCTAATCCTCTTCACTCTCTACTAGTCCTCACTGATGTATACCTTCTCTTTCAAAGGTTATTACCTTCACTTGGATCCACATTTGCATTCCCTCCTTCAAGTCTTATAATTCTAGAAACCAACAATTTTGTTTCACTATTTATAGAGCAATCATGATCATCACCATCTTGGTTGGCCATTAGGCATGCCTTAACCATTAAATAAAATAACTCATTGAGACATATCTAAATAAAATATTCATAGGTTGTCCATGGCATCTATGGGTCACCCTTAAGCAACTACACCTTTCAATAAGGCCATTGTAGCTCTTATAGGTCTCATGGAGACCTATGAACCAATTTACCACATCATCAAAAAAAACAAGAACACATGACCACTTTCAAATACATGGGTCCACTCTTTATTTCCCCTTTGACATCCTCAAATTATCATACTCATCTTTTCTCACCTATGTATATGCTCAAACACTGACCCGATACATAGGAACATTATGAATAACCACAGTCAATTTATTAACCTTTGTTCATACAAAATATCAATTGGTCAAACCCCAAAATACCATATATATAATCCTCATAGAATATAAAAACTCCTCAATAGCCAATTCATCAAGAGATATCGAAACAACAACAAAACAAACTCAAACATCCTTCTCGGGTCACTTTTAGAATATACATGAACACACAGTCAAATTTGGACATAGATACTTAAAAATATTAAAACTAGGTTCATTATATGTGCCATGGAGTCTTCTTCATCTTTGATTTTTATAACATGGGTAAATTTATCTTGGATCAAAAGTTAATGCCAAAATATAGAGTACTAGTTTTTCCCTTATTAAATTCAAATCTTTAAATGTAAATTGTCATACTTAAACTTTGACCACTTTGATCACATCTCATTTCCTCACTGATTAGATCAATTATGTACCATTGATATTGTCTAAACTTTAATGCATAGGCACCAATGCTCAAACATTAAACCTAATCACTTTTGCCTCATCTCATGTAATCTTGAAATGTTGACTCATCACACACCATTGATCTCTTGTATGTAGTTTTGTCTTTAACAATGATCAATAGCTATCACTTTAACCTTTTGACTTTAATACACACTATTGATCTCTATCTATATGATCACCTGCTCACTGTTTATCCTTCAAAGAAGCTCAGTCTTTATCTATGCTTAGGGTTAAATATCATGCACTTGTCCTCATCTCATTGCTTCCTGACTTCTTAGAGAAAACATGCTCCATAAATCTTTCTCAAACTTTAACTTGTGTAGAAATGACTATGGGAACCTTTCTTATCTACTTAGAAGGTCAACTTTGCATCTCCATATCTTTTGCTTTGCTTAAGTGCATGTTCTAAAAATTGGACCATATGATCTCCTCACATAGGAAAATCCAACCATGTTTCAAATTAATCCTCTAACCCTCACACATGTGAGATATATATCCATTAAAATGTCTTCTAATTTTTCTTTGTGATAGAGCCAACTATGCTTAGAACATGCTTGGAATGCATAATTTGCACATGCATATCTTTTGATGCACTTTAGTGCATGACCTAAATTTTACTATAAATAAACTAGGCTCAAAATAAATAAACCCATATGATCACCTTCTCTTGAAATGTCCACATGTGCAAGATATGACATCAAAAAACTACTTATTTGGCTCTATTTGAACATAGAAAACACTATCAAAATGCCTAAGAGCCCAACTTTGCACATGCATACCTGATGGAAGGTGTTGTCACTTGGATCTTACACCTGTTCATTCAATCAGTTGATCCAATGTCAACAATGGGATCATCCCCAAGGTGTGAGACCTTTTCTCCTTGGAATGAAACTCTAGAGAAGGACAGCTCCTACCTAAACTAGATGCACCTAATTTAATATTAGCTATAGGCCTAAAACCATGCTAAAAAGACCTATTTATAGCTAAGACTATGATCTTGTCAAGGAAAAGGGAGTATAAATTAAATTAAAACTAAAAGAGGTGATGCAAATATAGTCTATATATCTCCTCCACTTTCTCTAACAACATGATAAATCCATATAACTAATGAGAAACTACACAACTCCTATAAAAGCTATAATTTTATCAACTCTTACACAGGTAAATTATCTTTGTCCCTAAAAAATGCCTTGAAAGGGTTGCCTTAAAGGTTGATAAGGATGATAAGGAAGCTGGTAAGGCCTATTAAATTGAGCTTGTTATCTCTTTAGGGTGACTAGTTCATTGTTAAAGGTCTAAAATAATCTTTTAACTACTTGTAAATCATTTGATAAGCTAGGAGGAGTTATCTTTTATCTAGCTAGTTTGCTTGTTGTCATAGGAATGGGTGCTAATGCAAGTTGTGTAGGTGGTTTAGGAGGTGGTAACTCTATAAATAGTGGCATGGGAGGTCTTGTAATAATCTTACCAACTTGTATAAGGTATTTTTTTATCCCTAATGTTAATCTTATATGCATCAAGAAGATTTGTTTCCCCCATAGATTGGATCATAATAGAAATATCACTACTTGAGGCCCTTATATAGTAGAGGAAAACATTATTAAGAGTGGCTTAACTACATTTGGATTTCTATCCCAAGTTTTTTTTAACTTGAATTTCAAATCACTCATTAATTCTTGTTCAACTAAGGATAAATGGTCACTTTTGTCTCTAAATTATTTACATAAGCCTTCTCTTAATTCATTCCTTGAGTTGATAGAATTAGGTTATAATATTATATACCATTAAATAACATTTTCCTTAAATGAGGTAGCTAAAAGCCTAATAGAAAAATTCTCCTAAGTAATATGGTATATTTAATAGATGTTGGCAATATCCTTGATATGCTCTATAGGTATGCATATATTCTCTCTAGTGAAATAAGGAATAGTATTGAGGGTTGAAACAGGTATATCATCATGTTGAACAAGATTTAGTGGGATTCCTACATTGAAAGAAAAAAGACATGATTTATGGGGATGACCATATGAAAAATATGAGGTAAAACTTGGTTGTATTGAGGGGATTTAGTAGCATAAGGGTGGTTAATTTATGACGCAAGCCTTAAAAACCTCTTCCTTTTAACTAAATTCGATGGGAACTCAACAAAATCACTATCCTTACCTTTGGAAGATGCGCTTATTGTCACTTTTGGGATGTAAATTTTATACTAGTCTAAACTAAGATCCCTTGAAAGATAAATAGAGTTTCAAAGTGATTGATATGACTACAAATTACCAAGAGTAACACCAAACTCTCAATAAATCTCTTCAAATAGTCCCATCGAGCATGCCAAAAATCATTGTCACTTATTTCATCCATGGTCATACTAAAAACATTATATAATCATGGAATACTTGATATCATCTTTGAATTTTATGTGAAGGCCTCTTGGAGAAGATAAAAAGATAGTTTGACATCTTGTTTTACCATAAGATCTCTTGGATAAGCCAAGAAATATGCATTTCATGCTTGGAAAGTCCCATCTTGTACCTTATAAAATTGAAATAAGTTTTTTGTAAGTAGTATTTTGTTAGAGGTATCATCACTGAGAGGGGGCATGAATTAGTGAGCCTATAATATCCAACTTCAATTTTAATCATACACAACATTCATATAAATGAGTACGAGAGACAATGCAAGATCAATCACATAGCACATGACATACATGGGAAACCCTCCTAGGGGAGAAAACCCATTAAAACCTACAATTGGACTAATATCCTATATTAACAAGATCCAATTTAGACTAGTTACACCTGATTAAGGAACTAAAATCCCTATTTAGTGAGACTATAATCCCACAAGGTGCTTCAACACCTATCTAGCTGAGCTGAAACAACAACTAGACTTTTATCAAGTTTCACCTTGCAAGGAGGCTATAACCACCTTAGATGTTGAGATGACACAACACCTATGAATACAACCACCTTTTAACTAATGTATTCAACACCTAATGATGGACCTCTGATTAACACTCTTTATTTTCGTTCATAC
Organism: Torreya grandis; assembly: GCA_037957365.1. Classification (NCBI taxonomy): domain Eukaryota; kingdom Viridiplantae; phylum Streptophyta; class Pinopsida; order Cupressales; family Taxaceae; genus Torreya; species Torreya grandis. The sequence goes on along the minus strand of JARHVA010000455.1, from coordinate 760,685 downwards.
TCAATCAACAAGATCTTTATTCTGCCAATATAATTATGGCCTATAGGTCATACAAATAGCCCTCAATTTGTTATAGTATTCAAATCATCCTAAATAAAATATATCCCTCCTTTTCTCCATAATTAACACACATAAGCCTCTCTCAAATATCTCCCAAGACTCTCTCATAGAGTCTTTCAAATAGCCTCTTGAACACCTTGCTCATTTTATCTCCTCTAGGCTCATAAGGTCTAATGACCTATATGTCCTCCTACACCAACTTAATAAGGCAATCATATCTAATCCTCTTCACTCTCTACTAGTCCTCACTGATGTATACCTTCTCTTTCAAAGGTTATTACCTTCACTTGGATCCACATTTGCATTCCCTCCTTCAAGTCTTATAATTCTAGAAACCAATAATTTGGTTTCACTATTTATAGAGCAATCATGATCATCACCATCTTGGTTGGCCATTAGGCATGCCTTAACCATTAAATAAAATAACTCATCGAGACATAGCTTAATAAAATATTCATAGGTTTTCCATGGCATCTATGGGTCACCCTTAAGCAACTACACCTTTTAATAAGGCCATTGTAGCTCTTATAGGTCTCATGGAGACCTATGAACCAATTTACCACATCATCAAAAAAAACAAGAACACATGACCACTTTCAAATACATGGGTCCACTCTTTATTTCCCCTTTGACATCCTCAAATTATCATACTCATCTTTTCTCACCTATGTATATGCTCAAACACTGACCCGGTACATAGGAACATTATGAATAACCACAATCAATTTATTAACCTTTGTTCATACAAAATATCAATTGGTAAAACCCCAAAATACCATATATATAATCCTCATATAATATTAAAAACTCCTCAATAGCCAATTCATCAAGAGATATCGAAACAACAACAAAACAAACTCAAACATCCTTCTCGGGTCACTTTTAGAATATACATGAACACATAGTCAAATTTGGACATAGATACTTAAAAATATTAAAATTAGGTTCATTATATGTGCCATGGAGTCTTCTTCATCTTTTATTTTTATAATATGGGTAAATTTATCTTGGATCAAAAGTTATAGCCAAAATATAGAGTACTAGTTTTTCCCTTATTAAATCCAAATCTTTAAATGTAAATTGTCATACTTAAACTTTGACCACTTTGATCACATCTCATTTCCTCACTGATTAGATCAATTATGTACCATTGATCTTTTCTAAACTTTAATGCATATGCACCAATGCTCAAACATTAAACCTAATCCATCACTTTTACCTCATCTCATGTAATCTTGAAATGTTGACTCATCACACAACATTGATCTATTATACGTAGTTTGGTATTTAACAATGATCAATAGCTATCACCTTGACCTTTTGAATTTAATACACACTATTGATCTCTATCTATATGATCACCTGCTCACTATTTATCCTTCAAAGAAGCTCAGTCTTTATCTATGCTTAGGGTTAAATATCATGCACTTGTCCTCATCTCATTGCTTCCTGACTTCTTAGAGAAAACATGCTCCATAAATCTTACTCAAAATTTAAGTTTTGTAGAAATGACTATGGGAACCTTTCTTATCTACTTGGAAGGTCAACTTTGCATCTCCGTATCTTTTGCTTTTCTTAAGTGCATGTTCTAAAAATTGGACCATATGATCTCCTCACATAGGAAAATCCAACCATGTGTCAAATTAATCCTATAAATCTCACACATTTGAGATATATATCCATTAAAATGTCTTCTAAATTTTTTTTGTGATAGAGCCAACTATGCTTAGAACATGCTTGGAAGGCCAAATTTGCACATGCATATCTTTTGATGCACTTTAGTGCATGACCTAAATTTTACTATAAATAAACTAGGCTCAAAATAAATAAACCCATATGATCACCTTCTCTTGAAATGTCCACATGTGCAAGATATGACATCAAAAAACTACTTATTTGGCTCTATTTGAACATAGAAAACACTATCAAAATGCCTAGGAGCCCAAATTTGCACATGCATAACTTTTTTTGCACTATATTACATGATATAAAAATTGGTGCATAAGAACTATGCACAAAAATGAACAAACCTAGATGATCACCTTTTCCACCATCAAAATGATTAATCAACTCTTTCTTGACTCATGCAAATTTGGATAAGTATGGGAAAATACTATCAAAATGCCTGGGAGCCCAGCTTTGCACTTGTATATATTTTGACACACTTAGGTGCATGACCTAAGATTTAGTGCATAAGATCTAGGCATAATACTAAACAAAACCATGTGACCATTTCCTATTTAATCATCCACATGTGGCAATGGCGATGTCATCAAACTATCTATGTATATTTTCTGCCATTAGACCCAAAGTGTCTATATGAAAACTATGAACAACCAGAGGAATTCCACTTATTCACATAAGTAATAAAAGATTAGAAAACATCTTAGGGACTTATTAAACATCTTCAATACTCCACAATCATTCCTAATCATCTCTAAATAATTAAAATCTAAAGATCAACCAATCCTCCTTCAAGCATATTAGAACAAGCACATTGTACATTATCATTGTCACTTAGGCTAACAAAGCACTTCATCCACTCACCTGTATACCTCCATGACATCATTGAAAATAATCCAAAAATTTTCTCATGTGTCTATAGTATGAAAAATATTACTTTTAAGATATCAAAATTCTTTTGACCTCTTTGAAATTTTCTAAATATTTCTTGAAAAATAAGTTACAAGACTACAACTTTAAAACTAGGATGTTGGTAGTCTTTGAAGATCAAAAAATATCTCTTATACCCTTAGGATGTCTTCACCACTCCTCATACCCTCCTAATAGTATTCTATCCTATTAAAAGACTTAGATCATCTTTTTTTAGCCATATACCTGGTTAAAGAGATTAATAACCTATTTTTTATAGGTGCATTAATCATCACAGCCTTCTCTAATTGTAGATTAACTCAATTTTTTCAAAAAAGACCTACAACTTGGTCATAAACCTAGTAAATATGCCCACAAGCTTGTATGCAAGATTATAGACTTATAAATAATTGATTTGAGGTTTAAAACCCTATAGAATTCTCTTGAGAATCTTTGACATCTTTAAATATGCCTTGTAGGATTATAGATATTCTTGATGACTCAAGACTCTTACTCCATCTTCAACACCATGGAGATACTATTAAAGGCATGTAACTTGTTTGATATAATTTTAACATCCCATGGAGATCCTATTCAATGTTTTGTATCCTATAACTCTTAAGGTGTTTGAACTCTCATTGTGATAGAATTATAGTCATACATTTTACTTAGAAATACTATTCATTATACTTATAAATCTCTCATAACAGTCTTTGAGATATAAAACATATTGTAGGCCTGTTTATTATTACATCATGTTTGAAATCTCATCATTTTGATGGATAATCCTATAGGTTGTTTTATGATCTAACATCCTTATTATCCATAGGTTCATGTGGTTTCCCAAAACATGCCAAGAAGCCTTGAAACTCATTTAACTCTTCCATCTAGGACTTCAAATTGTAGGCTCCTTTGAGTCATTATTGGAGTGGTTAAGGTCATGATGATCTATCAACAAAACCATGGCATCCTACCTAAGATTTTTTAAGACCTATTAAAGGTTGGTTTTGAAGGTTACTTCCAAATATATCCCCATGATTTCTAAAATATTTTACCTTCTCTTGGAGATATCCAAAATTTTGTTACAAACCTATCTGAGCATATTAAGACCATAAACCTTCTATCTTTTCATGAAATCATTTTAAAATGTTTACATGCCTACACTTTTCATCTCTCAACCTAATTACATCTAAAAGTGCTTAAAACTTGTGATACTTTTATTGGGCAACGTATATGTGTTTTTGAAGACATATAAGAACATTTTAAGACATGTTCTCATTTTAAAAAACGTTTAAAAGACCCTACAAATATATAAACTAATCTTGAGGGGCCTTCAAATCTTCAAACATGTCTTGTTTTTAGGTTTTTGGATCTCCATAACTTTTTGAAATCTACCTTAAGCTTGATGAAGCTATGAATCTATGTCAAAATCCATTAGATGTGTTTGTAGGTCTATAGGCTAGTTTTTGAGGTTATCTCACCTTGTCATTGATTAGGAGACCTAGAAATATTATATTCTTATTATGAACCTCCTCCTTGTCATTAATTAGGTCATGAAAAGACCATTTAGGAAGTTATAAGATTTAGAATAACCATAAAAACCTAGAAACTAGCATTCAAACTTGAATTTACCCTTTATAATAGTAAAAAGGCTTTGAAAACATAAAGGTTATGATCATAGGAGTCCTTTAAGAGGATTTCAAGGGTTTTATAGGTGTCTTTACCATATTTTAACCTATTATAAGACTTCACAGGCCTATTCCTCCATTGTATCCTTGAGAAATGACCCATAGACATGTTTTTAGGCTTAGAAACTTGCTTGGGATGCTTGCTTAGTTATTGACTCACATGCATGTAGATGAAGATTTATTGCTTAAAACACCCACTTATAAGTTTGAAACTTCATTACCATAATCATTACAACCTAATCGAGGGTTTATAGGCTTATTTAGATCTTTATCATGCCTAAAAACTATCCAAAGAGTAAAAATATAGTCCTAAGGTTTTATAGAGGTTTTGGACTTGTATACCATCTTTTTCTTGAAGTAACATGTTTCTCTTCTTCTCTGCCAATGTAAAAATCATTTCTAGAAGCCTTATAACCCTTTCAACACATCCTTTATTTGACCCATGCATCATATCAAATATGGGACATGAATGGTTTCAAAAGAGAACCCTGTAAACTAGTTTCTTAGGTATGATTCATGATTTAAAATTGATCTCCTCTCTTGGGGGATTTCCATTCAGCCATGGATGATCATATTTCCTTATTTGAAAAAATGTATGCTTGATATCTTTCAAAATACCCTTCAAATTCATCAAACCCCTATAAAATCCATCAACAATCACAAAACTCTCTTTAATATCTAGCAATGGCTTGTTTGAAGGAGATTTGGGGCATGAAGGTAATGTACAATACTAATATAACCATGAATTTTTTCAAAACCAACTTGTAGGCTTGGTATGAAGATATTTGGATCCTAAAACCTTAAAGACAATGAAGATACTATCAAAACCTGCAACTCAGTCTTGTGGACTTACAAAATAACATATCCTCATTGAAAACCTAAAGAATGTTATTAGATCCTCAAGAATGACCTTGTTATCTCTACCTTTTGCTCTTAAAAGGGAATTGTAGACTTATATAAAACTTTTAATCACATTCCTTATTTTTTAACCTGTAATCTCTTAACCCATGTATCATGTAGAATCATTGGATGAGACCTATAGACCTAAAAATACTCCTGAAACCCTGATTTTATCCTCATTACAACACTAATAAGCCTAAAAATCATTTCTAAAAATCTAAGACCAATGTGTATATAAATGAAAATATAGATGACTTATTACAATCCTAGCTTAGAGAAGATAAATCCTACTTACACTTCTAATTATTGATACATTAGATATTCAGGGTCATGACCAAGATGGATCCACTAGACCTAACCTAGGGATCTCTTACCACAATAACATCACTAGAGAGGGTTCCAAAGCCTCTAGTCAAGAAACACCATGTAATAACCCTAACTAGGTCCTATGTTTTCATATTCACAAATTAAATTTAGAGTAAAGTAAAATCTAATATAGTGCTCAACAAATATTATGGCATAAAGTGGGGGTAACAAAAATAAAAATTAAAACATGCATAGAAGATCTATACTCAATTCAATGTATAGTAAATCCTAATACATGGGAGAGAAGTGAAAATGCAAATCTATCTACTCTTACAAAGGAAGAATTAATTTAAGAATAATTACCTTTGAAGATGAACCCACTGAGCCTCAATCTCTCCCTTTACCAAGATGCTTTGTCAGAGGTTGTTATGGTATGTAAAGATAACAAGGATGAGTCAACTCTAGGCTACACAATTTCTCTATGCATCTAAAAGACTTATCCACAAGACAAGATCCATATCTCCAAATAAAGTATTGAAACCCTCAGTTATGTTCCTCAAGTAGAATGATTGATAAATAAATGCACAATATATTTTTCTTATTCTTATCTTCCTTATAAATTATATAAATGGATATGTATTTATAGCTAGATCTAATCCTAAATCTTTACAAAAGTTTAGTTGATAGGTTTGGCCTAATTTGAATCTATATTATTTTTTGATTAAAAAAAATTAGGTCTTGGTCTAGGTCAGCCCAGGATGATAGTGTACTATAAACTATTAAAAAGGATTTTAGGCTTAGGAAGGGGCTAAATAAGGTGATGATTCTTAGAGGAGTGTGTAAGAGATGAGGAAAATCTTAGTGAAGTGTATAGGATAAGGTTGTGTAGATAACAAGTAGTTATATAGGGGACAACAATCCTATGAAGCACCAATAGTCTACCCACCCCTTTCTCGATGTACCCTTTAAGACATGCACTCAGAGAGATTGAGACTAAATGGGTCCCTAAAAGAATGAAATGATCTATAATTGATAAAGTTTGAAAATATTATGTATATACATATGCACTACTTGAATCTCATCATGTGTCATGTACGTGCAACAAGGGATGGTGCTTCAAGAAACGAACATAGAAACACACAATGTTGAAGCTAAATAAATTATAGTAAGAAGAAAATAAAATAAATGAAAAGATGTAATTGAAAAAACACATAACTTAACTTAATGTTGTAGATAATAAATGAAGTGAAATAAATGTGAAGTTGTCCAATGTAGAGAACATTAGGCAAACCTATATAAATTAGTGAAAAGGTAAAAAAATTGATTTTTTTTACAAAATATACATGTAATATGTGAACAAATTCTCTATAATTTTAGGATTCTAGAACATCTTGCAGTTCATAAAAAGAGCTAGTAGAAACAAATATATGATCAAAGAATGGAATCTGGTTATAAATATTTAACAAGTAAATAATTTTGAATAGTAAATATAAAGAGGGTGAAAATAATTCATTTGTTAATTTTACTATTATAAAAAAACACAACTCTAAGAGACCCAATTTGAGCCTAAAAGGTGACCATGGTGAGGAGATGACAGCTATGATGTGGAGGATACATAGGTGCCACAACGATTGCAACATAGGTAAGAAAAATTGAATTTCAAATTTTTGAATAGTTTTATTTGAAATTGAGCTAAATATAGAAAATTGAATGGTAGGAAAAATATTGACACTAAAAATAATCCTAATAAAATTTTAGGTAAACTAGGGGTATAATGGGGTATTAGGTAGGAAGAGATCAAAGTAATAAATTCCTAAGGCATTTATGGTAAATGGTCAAAAAGTCATCACAGACAAAGAACAAAGTCCACCCGATCGACTCAGTTCATGAGGTGAGAGGGAAATAGGGGACAAATGCATAATAGTGGGATGACATAGTATTAATGAAGGTGGTAAACTACATAGTAACAGGCCAACATAGTTTGGAATGGGAAGATTGTTGACATAGCACCCTCTAGCCAATGTAGTTGGTAGTATATGGTCAATTTAGTTTGCTAAAGGGGGTTGATTGTGTACTAGAAGGCCAATGTAGTATGCTAAAGCTGGGAAAGGGTCAATTGAGTATCAAATACACTGATACATTTTGAAAGAAAAGGGATAATTGCATACTAGTGGGATGATGTAGTATAACAAGATTTCAATAAGATTGATTTAGTATCAAATGGGTTGATGGTGTAGAAAAATAAAAAAATATAAGCAACTAAATCAAACAAGCTGATGAAGTAGTTAAGTTATAAATTTTTGAGAATGTATAATTATTATGACATCAATATCTAATACATATTTTATTGTTTGATAGTTTGTAGATATGCCAAATATTTTGCCACTTGGTGGATGCATCATGACTACTAGATTTATTGGAGTGGTTAGCTAACATAGATAGGGCTTGAATGGTCGCCTTAAGCTTCAAAATCATTATGGAGATGAGATGGATCCATCTAAGTGTTGATCTTATTGTCATGTTACTAGGAGCATGGGAATGGTTGACCAACACTTTTTGATGGGAGGTGGAGGGGAACACCATTGAGGTGGCTATCACTTTGGAGGATGTCCATACTTTACTTGGACTACCGATAGGTTAGACACCAGTAATCACTAATACACCAGAGTCAAAGGATGAGAGATGAGCCTTATCCTGATGGGCTATAGGCTCATATAGTATTTACCCTAGATTACATGTGATCTTGTTTGATGTATATCTTATGGCCATTTTATACATCTAGAAGGCAGTGATAGGACTTGTGATAGCATAAGTACTATGTCATAAGTTAGATGACAAGGTATCGATTTATGTGATAGCCTTGTGTCAATTGATATTGGATCAAGGAGCACTCTATGATTTTGATTCTATCATCTAGGTCAAACTCATGTATGATATGTATGGGATGCTATCCAGAGGGTAGAAGACAATAGGACCAATGATACTATTAAGCGCATGGAAATATGAAAGGTTCCCTATGTATTATCTAGCTAGGTTACCCCATGAGGTTGATGATAAGTTGCCTCAGGTCATGTGATAGAGGTAACACCATGTAGCATGATCTATTCCCCATGATATAACTTTATAGATTGTCACCTAAGGATAAATAGTGTGACAACCCTACACTCACATAATTGTCATATGGCCTAGTTGGTCTATCATTGGTACAAGGTTGGCATGTGTGCAAATCATGATTCACTACACTTCATGAGTGGAGCCTCATCTAGTGGATTGCATACCTAGACATTTGGCACTTCCCCATTCAGTAGTGTGTACTTATTAGTCACAACATACTAGAGAGGAGGTGGAGGGGTACTTATAAATATACTAGTGATCAGGCCTCAACATGCTAGACAATGGGATGGTCAAGAATGATATCAAGAGGTAGTGGGGATATGAGGAGATAACATGGATGTGGATGTAGTGGAGGAAGGAGATTAATAGGCATCTCAATAGAGATATTAGCAATCATCATGATGTCATAAAAGATAGAGAAACCATTGATGTGAGGAGGCACAGATGCTAGCTATTACATAAGGGGATCCAGTAGTAGCTCTAGGACATAGTTGGTCCATAGAGATTCCATTGAGGAGAGGACCATAGCAATCTTGAGTGATGAATAATGGATTGTCATTAGTATAAAGGTAGTTGACTAAAGAGGTGCTTGATGGGTGAGCACATGGAGAGACTATGATTAGCATTGCCAATATGGGTGAGAATTGTTTTAATATGATTTAAGTTTTTGAATAGAAAATTAGTTGTATTATTAATTATGATAGATGGATGATTTTAGATATATTTATGATTTTATGCATGTTTGGTTTTTGGTTTTTCAAGTCCTATGATATAATAATTCATATGGGGAGCTCTAGTTATGGCTACACATCATGACATTTTAGACAAGGTATTGGCACCTTATGACCCTACCAAATTAGATGATCCTATGGTTCCATCTATCCCAATCTAGGTGGGCTAGTCTATATTGGTGGGAGAGGCTGCAAGGCAGGTACATACACTTAGTGATGGGTCATAGCCATCGTTAAGGGTTAAATATAGAGAGACACAAGCCTAGTAAGTTTTAGAACAAGAGTGAGCTGCACACATGGTGATTACCATCTAGCTAGGATAGGTACATGCCTAGGTAGCCAATTTATAGGTATAGATTACTAGATTAAGATCCTAGATTACTATAGTGCACTATTTAGAGGGTTAGACATAGGTGTCTATGTGTAGCTTGGCTAGGCCACATGACATACATGATGTAGCATAACCTTAGAGCTGTAGCTATTGTATTTTGTAATTTGTATTGTATAAAACACATGATTGATATATATATATATATATATATATATATATATATATATATATATATATATATATATATATATATATATATATATATATATATATATATATATATATATATGTTGATAGTTCATTAATTTTATGAGTTGAACTTGGATTTGGATGTGGATGCGTGGATATATTTCCTTTTTAGCAAATGTGTTTAGATTTTGTTGTATATGCTATGGGAAATATGTGATGTATGTTTTATTTTTTAGCATTTTTAAAAAGGAAAAAATGATTTAGAAAAGTATAATTAATCAAAACAAATGAAATAAACACTATATCATGATGGTAAATGTGTAAAATAAAAAAGATGAATAAATATAATAAACCAAAGATGGTAAAAGGGTAAAAAATGTTTTAAAACTATGTAAAGAGTGGAACTAAATTAAAAAAAATTAAAATCACACTATATCACATTAAGAAGTATGAAAAATTTGTAATAAAATGGAAGGCACATGAAAATCAAATGGTATAAAAACAAAACAATTAAGTCAATAAATCATACTAAATCAAGCTGGGAAGTATGAAAATAAAAACAAAATGTAAAAGGAAATTGAATTAATCATACTAATTCAAGTTGGGAAGTATTATTTTTTTAAGAAAATAGTTGTAATCATACACATAATTGGATATTAATAAAATAAAAGTGAAAGACTTATGAAGTAAACATAAAACATACTAAATCAATATGGGAAGTATGTCAATGACGTGTAACTCATAATCGAACACTACTTATCTCAAATTTGATGCATGTAATTCCATTATAACTTGGTTAGAGTATGAACTAGGTAGTGGAACATTTTGTGAGGATGGCCTAGTTTTATCCATGGTCTTACACTAAAATTCACAAATGAAACACTAATGAGGTGAAAACAACTATGGAAATGATTTAAAAGATGTTTTTAATGTGGTAATTTGTGAGGAGGGCTTGGTCCTATTCATGGTCTTACACTACAACTCACAAAGGGAAATATTAGGAATGTTGTAATGAAAGAGGGAATGTAAAAATCATGACATAGGTGTCTATGATAAGACATTAAGAAACATGATACATACTAGGTACAAAAGAGAGACACTAAGAGTCTAGTAACTATCAAAATACAAAGGATACATACTCATAATAAGTGGAAATATGTATAGGAAAATATGTGAGATACGAAGATCAACTCATGGTGGTTGTATGAATAATAAAATTAAAATGAACCTACATTCCCATAGCATGTTCTCCATTCCTCAAAAACTCTTACATATTTATAGGTCTATTATGAAGATTGGGTACTTGTGTGAGAAAGTAGGTAGCACTATAAGTTTTTTTTTTAAATTCTCCTTTCCAAATCTACTAGTCTACTGCACCCCAATGTACCTTGATTTTATCATAAGGCCAACTATGGAGTTTGAGATTTGATTAGAGAAAGGAGATGTGCTGTGAATCATGTCTTTTAATGTGATTTGAATTTTGAATTTGTATGTTGCCTTTTGTATCATTGCCTTTTGTTTAAATGATTTGGATTTTAACTTTTTTATGGCTTTTATGATTCCTCCTCCATACGGATTTGGAATAACAAACATGAGTGATAGAAATGATACACATGAATGAACTTTAGATTTTTGTTTAAAGGAAATTAAGTATCCAAATATATGACTAAATAAACACTTAGGCTTGCCTATGAACCAATATGTAATCTCAAGTTTCAACAGTATGTATGCTTAGTATGTGAAAGGAAATAAAGGGAGATCCAAAATAGATCAGTAAATAAGAGTAAATTGAGATGTCTTATTTTTTAACCAATCATATGGTAGAGAAATAATTACTAAGGGGTTTAAGGTTTGTATAACCTAATCACAATATTAATTATCCAAATTTTAGTCAAGATAAGGTAGTAGACAATCATTGTAAAAGAAAAAGAATCCATGAAAGAAGTGAAATCATAGACATAAGTGTGCAATCATGGAAATAAAGATAAGAATCCATAATAAAAAAAGAAATTAAATTAAATAATAATGTAAATATCCATGTAAATTAGATATCTAAAACCAAATTTGACACATAGTCAAGTGTATATAATATGTATAAAAATCCTAACATTATTAATTATTTGATAGGTAAATATACTATAAGCTAGTCTATCAAGCAGATCGTAGATGAAGCTAAAGGTATTTTGAACTCTTTCCAATAGGTGAGCATCCAACATACTTATAGAGAAGTGAATGGGATTGCTGACTAATTTGCAAATAGGGGAGTCAACAATGTGAGTTTCAAAACTTGGATAGGCCATGAAGAACTTCCTAGGGAGTTGATATTAAAAGTAAATAATGAAGGAATCAAATATGCTAATAATCGTATGCATGTCGATGAACCCTCAAATGCCTAGAGGGGACTTGAATATGCATAAGATAAGTTAGGTACTTAGGTCTTATGATGAAAATATAATGTGTTCAAAGGAGAAACATATAGAAGACCTAAAGCTTCTCATAGAAGGCCAAAAAACAACATATTGTTATGGCTCTTTTTTATGCATATGGGAAAACATCAACCAAAATTTCAACTAGAGTGAAGGTGAGAGAAATAGAATGGGTCGACCAAATAGAATTGTACCTAAATTTCAACTAGAAGTTATAAAAAATGAAAGAGTTTAGAGTGATTTTTAAGTATGGGGATTCATGGGTTTTATCGAAAGAATTAAATGATTTTATAGACATTTTTAATCATGTTTTCAAAGGCATGGGATGATATATCACTTACCATCAATTGAGTCACTATAGACATCATGGAGGAACTTATATCACATGTGACTAGCCTGGTGATTGAGGAGACAAAAAGCTACTACACCCCAAGAGAATTTAAACCTAATAAATAAGCATTCCTAGAAGAAGGTGAGAAATTGGAGTAGTTACATAATGACTTCAATAAAAAATCACTTCCTAGGCCATTCGTAGAGGTAGCTTTTCATTTAATGCAATATATTAATTTAGAAGGTAGATATAATGTGGTGAGATGGTATATGTCCAGAATGCTTAACTATTTCATACATGGACTATCTTTTAGTCTACCATTCTTTATGCTTAAATCTTTGGAGGTCTCTATTATGAAATTCAAAAATGGAAATTACTCTACTCTAAAGCATGAGGGAGTAATTTTCATTATATTCAAGTACTTTAAAGGCATAAACCAAGTTATGCCTAATATCTCTCATAATCAAAAAGAGAAGCCTATGGAAGGGATGATAGATATTAGGAAGATTAAAAAAGTTTGGATCAAGTATCTAGGAAGCTTGAGCAGGGTCTCGAAGAGTAAGAAAAAAATTGTTGAAAATGATAATGGCAAGATTTTGAAAAAAAATGTTAAATAATAGGATAAAATTAAAAATAGATTCAAAAGTTCATCAAAAAACCTATGACTCAACAAATAAAAATAGGGGAATCAGGGGAACAAAGTCATATAGAAGGGGTAGAACAAGAGGATTGAGGAGATGATCATTGATTTAGATAGGGACACTTTGGTGACAAAAGAGCCTAGGTAGGAGGGAGAGAAGGAAAGAGATTGTGACTAGGTACAAATGGAAGTAGAACAATAGAAGGGGTTTGGGGACAATACTAACCTAGAGAAAGGGGATATACCCTTGAACCAAAAGGAACATAATGTGGATTTCAATAACCTAGTGTCTTCACTTAAAGGTAAGGAAAGCATGGATAAGATAGTGGAAGAATTACACCTCCAAAAATCCATTATGAGTTCATTCATGCATAATATTACTAAGCTGAAAAGTAAGGTGAATGGTCTATAATAGGAAAATGCAAGTCTATCACAAACTTTGACAACTAGGGAGGAGGATAACCAAATTTAGGACCTAAATTTTAGAGTGAATATCTTGGAACATGCCAATGAATATCTGCATAATAAGATCAATTTTAGTGTTAATTAAAGTAAGGATGTAATGTAAGAAGGAATTCAAAATGTTGAACATCTAATATCACATCTCAAATAATTGTTTGAACCCAAATATGCAAGTAAAGGTAAGGGTAAAAAAGGGTAGAGCAGTGGTTAACATTACATTGTTGACCATAAAATCTTATTTATGTAAATTGATATGAATCTAAAGAAGATGAAGACATGATGAGAATATGTATCTAGAAAATTGGAATTAGATCAATGTTTATGTTGATCTAAGGCTATATCAGGGTTATCTTATAGTTATTTTTAGATTATGTTTGGTCCTACTTTTTCTTCTTGGTTTGGTTAACCTTTTGTTTCTTTTGTACTTGAACTTATCCTAGGGTTTGGGGACCCTAGTTCAAAAAAATCCCCCCTTTTAACTTAAATAAAAAAAGATATATAAAAATGGATCACAAATCAAATCCAAAATTGTAATTAAGAACTAAGTGAAATAACATTGTGTCATGTTCATAAATATTGATAAATTTACCCAAAAATATTATCCATGACATCTAAAACATATCTATGAAGATGGATCCTAAAATCAACCAAAGTCTCATCAATCATCATGGAAAGTTATACAAAGACTTATCTTTGAATCTTCTCAATAGAAAATATAAGTGTAGCTGAAGGATCATGCTCATGAGGGATATTTTGTGTAAAATACTCAAGGAGAGGAATAGGTTCCTAAATAGGAATGGTATCTATGGGGTGGGAAGGAGGCACCACCAATGAAGGAGGAGCCATGGGTGGAGAAAGAGGTGCCATCAACAAATAAGGATGAGCTTTATTAAATTAGCAGACTATGGAAGGAGGAAGAAGTGGTGTAGATATTAACAAAAGGTGATCACGAAGGTATTATTGGAAAATATGAAAATGATTAATATGATGGGTACCACAATGGTGCCAAAGAGAATACACCTCCCTATTTTAGGGATATACTTAGGTAATAACTTAGGAGGAGGTATAGCCTTCTCTTTGTGTTGAGTAATGGTGGGATGCAATGTGTTAATATCTTGTTGAAACTTCTAGCAATGAATGGAAGAATGATTATATTTCCCATGGAAGTAACATATATGATTGTTAGTAGACTTTAAAGGACTACTAATAGAAGAGGTATAAGGAGAATCCAAGGATGGTTGATATAACTGGCAGTCTTTGGTCTAATGATTGGTAACTTTGTGTATATCATAATAAGGTTGAGCAGTCAATTGGGTGGGCATGGGATCAAGTTGTAGTAAATGAAGAAGGTCATAACCAAGGGAAGGTGGGTCTAAATCAAAAAAATATACTAGGATCATTTGAAAGTAAATAAGGAGTAAAAATTAGATAGGCTTAGCTAAAGGCTAAAAACTAGACTAGGGTCAACTGAAAGTGAGGCTAGATGTGTGGAAGGCTTAAAAGTAGTAACTAGCTGTATACACTAAAATGTGCTCACTCTACTAATTATCCCATTTCCTAGCCATAAAAACCCTTGGCCTAATTTTTGTAACCATTCCCATATCCCATTTAACCTTTATCCCATCCCAAAACTAATTAATCCTATCATTAATCCCTAAAAGAAACCTATTACCTACTAAACCTACCCCTAATCCCACTTGCCAATTAAAAATTCAAGAAAATCCTAGCTACCCACCCACCACCTACACTATCCTTTCCTAAACCCCTAAAACCTTATGAGGAGATCTCTAGAATTAGATAATTCTAAAAATATCTCCCTTCTAGCCCTCTTCTTATAGAATTCTCTATTCTAAAGAATTCCATGGAATTAAAAATTCCATGTAAAATCCTCCATCCTAGATCTTGATGGCCCAAAATTTAAATTTGGACCATAGGATCTCCCTCCATGAATATATAAAACCAACACACCCTCACTTTCTCAAGCTAATGAAGAAGTGAATGAATGCATGACAGAATAGCAAAAGCAAGGAAACGATCCATTATCAAACATATCGAAGCCATTATCAAGCATCTACAAGCAATCAAAAAATCAAGTTCAAGCATACAAATCTTAGATCAAAGTTATGAGAAGGTAAAAATGATGGTAAGCATGAGCTTTGTATTCTAATTTTCCTTTTCTATCCCTTCCTATTGGTGTCATTATCTTTGGTTTTATATTATCTCTTTGATAATATTTTTTTTGAATCCCAAATTTGGTGTACACTAGGATCTCTAGGGGAAGTAAACTAGAAGGATCCCGGTCTATCAAAATGGTAAGGAGTGGTCATGGCATGCTCCATGAGTGTGCTTCTAAGAGGATCCATTAAAACTAGAGGTATACCATGTGATCAATCTATCTCTACCTTTCAAAACATAATAATAATACTAGAGATATACACTGTTAAGAAAGGAAAGTTATAAGATGAATGAGAGAGAGAGAGAGAGAGAGAGAGAGAGAGAGAGAGAGAGAGAGAGAGAGAGATTATCTAGGAGAAGGAAAAATACAAGAAAATATACCAAGACTGAATTTATTTTTTAAAAAGACAACCTACAAGATAATAGGTTTGTAATATAACTATTATACTTAGTTGTATCAAGAAGGAAAGAATACATATTTAAGTTTTATGATTAAATTAATTAAATTAAATAATATGTAATTTAATTTATCTATTATTTTATAATCCCTTTCATTTTCTAAATATTTTTCAAACAAACTACAAGACCAAAAAACATCTACAGTTTCCTGCAGTCTAAAAAGGTGTATCTACTATCAAGGAAAATCCATTTTATTCAGATTGTTCAAAGAGTTAAATATAATTCTAGAGTATGAAATTGATGTGTAAGAACCTTTAAAATTGAGAGAGTTAAAAAATATATCCTAAATTTTAAATTTCCCTTAATTAAGTTCTTTTGACTTGCACACAAACCTACATACCCTAAATTAGGGTTTTGAAGATAAAAACTCTTATAAAATGAAAATGAAGTAGCAAAAACTATAATTTTTTTTGAAATGGTGAATTGGGGTGATTTTTAACTAATTTAAGTGGTTTTAAAGTTATTTTAAATCTTCATGAAAATTTATTTCAATTTTTTAGTTTGTAGGCCTAATTACAAAGGTTATAAGCCTTATTTTGTGTTTTCTTGCATTTTCAAGGTTGGATAAATGAATATATCATTATGCTAAGTTAAACCAGATTAAAATGAATTTTTTAGAGGTTTTATAACATAAATATACATTATTTATTTAATTTTTATATCTAATAATTTTTTAGGTCTAATCATCTCTCTCTTGAATAAGTTACCAACTTAGTTCTTCTTAATCCTTCATCATCACATGCCTCTCTTTCATAGGTAGACCATATCATTAATAGAAGATAATCTTGTCAGAAGGTTGTTACACCATATTGAAGTCACCACATATTTCCTAGTGGGCATCAAGTAAGGATTTGGCAAGCTGCCACCACAAATTTATCCTTTCATGTGCATCATTTGAGGCATAAACATTAATGATGCCAAAAGAATGGTTCTTAATATTGAAAAGGGTTTAAATGACACAATGTTTAGGGTCAAATAAATAATACATGAAATGTGGTCACCATTTAATAAAAATAAATTTCATAAGGCAACCATAACTTGGGTCATGATAGCTTGTTAGCACTAAACTATTAAGCCATATCACTTTGTTATCAACATAGAGAATGAAACCTACCACTTTAATTTAATGCAGGTAGAGAATGTCCACATATTAAAAAAAAAATTGAAATATCTCATCATGTACTTATGAGATGAGTTTATAAGACCTAGAACATGACATGAACAAGAATTCATATATTACAGGTATCAAGAGACATATCTTAGAAATCAAGGCCTTTCAAGGCCTCACATATTTTATTAAAGAATTACTAATTTTTGGAGAGGAATCATTATTTATGATGATAAAATTAGTTGGCTACCAATTCAACCACATACTCCACCTCTTCTATATATTCATAAAAATATGGACTAAAAGAACAAGGTAGCGAATATTAGGAGGGTCTACACAAGTACTTTATTATTCCTAAATGGGTAATAACATGTGGTAGAAGAGAAATGTTATTAAGATAAAATTATGATGAAACTTGATAACTAGATAAAACATTTGTAGTCATGGACATACTATAAAAATGGGGTTTTAGAAGTTCCACCTCAGAATGGCCATGCACATTAGCATGTTGAGTGCTAGCAAAAAACTCCCTAGTAGGTTGAACCATAGGCACAGGCACCTAATGCACAAAACTATAATATGGTTTGTTATTTCTCACCAGAGTTGTATGAGAGGACCCCTTTCTATGGCTACTTTTTCCCCTCATTATTTTTCCACCTATCCTCCTAGGTAGTCTTGGGGATATCATATGTGTGTTTGGGAGCTACCCTATTATGAGGTAAATACAATGGATAATCCTTGATCTTGTGATTCATGTCTTGATAATGGAATCAAATGTTAATAAATTTAATATAAAGGTCTTTATGTGAGTTTCAAGACTCACCAACTTAGATCTCCACAAAAATTTTGAGGTCCCTTGATAAATCTACTTCTACATAGACCTAGTTTTTGATGTGGGTGGAGTAGAATCTTATAGGCTCATGGTAGACCACATGGCCAATGTAATTCATGATTTCATTAATGAAAGGATAACAAGGAAGAGGCAACCAAAATATTTAATTTTTTTAATTTTAGAGTCTTTAATTTTTTGAGTCAAACACATAACATTTAAGTCATGTCTCTAATCACTAGGCTTCAAGCCTACTTTAACAATCTTAAATATAATCCAAATAGAGATTAACTCTTTCTACATGACCCTTTCCATTTCAATAATCAAGAATAAAATGTTAAGGTCAATGATAATTATAACCTACCTTTCCAATAATAATTTCAAGTTGACCGTAATCTTCCTAAGGAACCACAATCTCAAGTTATTGATTACCTCTTAGTAAATAAAATTCAAGTCTTGTTATGTCTTCTATAACTAGGAGATAAATTCCCACCTAATTTTTATCCTAAGTACTTACCTAGCCTCATGATATAAATAACACAACCCCTCCTAAAAAATATCAAAAACAACATAGCACCTCCTTGGGTAAGGATAAGGCCTTTATAAATTCATCCAATGAAAATTATAATTTTTTTCCTATGCCTATGTGGATAAGGGAAAATAGATTCTAGACAACACATCACAAAAAATTCATGTATTTACCATAGTGGACTGTGTCTAAAGGTTAAACAAAAATATAGATGATCTCCAATTCAACCTATCAAATAATCCAATAACCAATTAGGGTTATCCTAATAATAATGCCAATAATATGGATTTAGGATCCTCCCAAACAAATCAAAATTGAAATCAAAATTATATCCAATCATCATCTTCACCACTCAAAGACATAACATCCATCCAATAATGACAAACCATGAAGGATAAAATCTAAGGATTGGAAGATGGAAGTTATTCCCAAAATAATAAATATATGTTTAAATAATTGTGTTCATATTGATTTAACATAAACATGATGAATTACCTTTTCCTATTCATTTTGAACCTCCAAATTTTTATAAGTACAAAGGAAAAGGTGATCCTCTTGATCATATTAAATATTTTTAGATGGATTTTCAAGGGGTCGTTTATAGTGAAAAATATCTACTTATATTATTTACACATAGCCTAGAAGGTCAAGCCTTATAATGGTTCATACATATTACTAAGGGGTAAATCACTACTTTCATTGATCTTTTTGAGAGGTTTGTGTAACCCTTTTATAATAATTTTGAACATGAGTTGACTATTTTGGACCTATACAACACCAAACAATGCAATGGGGAGAGCTTATCCTCTTTCCTTTAAATATGTCAAGTATTAGCAAGTTGTTTTCCATGGCCACTTCCGAAAAAACAACTCACAATGATTTTCACAAACAATCTCAATCCTTAAATGGACTATCAACTTTAACTTCACTATGCCATCTCTTTTGATTAAATAATTTAAAATGGAGTTCAAAATGAAAAGGCACTAATTCACAAGGGCCTCATTAATATTTTCACTAAATATAACCAAAATCAAGTTCAAAATGATAAACCCAAGCTTTTCACCAAGAATAACAATGTGGTAGGTGATGGTGTAACCAATGTAAAATGAGTCCAAAACATCAAACCTATCAACAACATTAGTTTACCTAATAGTCAATCAAGACAAGACTATCATAAAATAACATATATGCCCTTGGGGAACCACTTAAAGTATTATTTCATAATTTGGTAGCGTCTAATATGACAACACATCCAGATACAAAATCCTTTGATAAACATACTCTAAACCTTGAATGGTATAGATAAAATGAATATTGTGAATACCATAAGATCAAATGAAATTCCAAAAATAGATTTATGAGACTTAAAAAATATGTCTGAGACTTAATTTATTTTGGTGACATAGAAGTATATGATCATGGGTTCATATTTAATAGTTAAAATTTAGGGATATACCAATATCCCTTCTCAAAACATGAGCAAAGTCATACTATACAAATCCAAGGTCAAAACCACAATAATAATGTCAATAAAACCAATCATCCAATTGATTACATTTTAAATCATATCCAATATATGGATAATCATGTTTCCATAATTAAGATTAAAACTCAAGATTACACCATCACTATGAGGTGCACAAAAAGAATTATTCCAACTATCCCTTTTCCCACTTCTGAAGGTAAGTACAATATCATTGAATAACTTGATAAAAAAATAGATCAAATTTATATTATGGACCTTATCAAGACATCCACCACCTAAAAATACATTTTTTACAAACATTACAAAAGTCAAAAGTCTAAGAAACAATAATCTATCCAACTTCCAAGCACTTATGGTACATTTGTCCTCCAATAATCAAGTGAATTTTTAATGTAAAAAGATAATGATAATGAAAAATTATCATTATGGTGGTGCCTATTATCCAATAAACCTTAATCCATGTCATAGATCTAGATATTCCATATAACTTACTCCTTGGTCATCCATGTATCCATGCTATGAACACTATTCCATCCACCCTCCATTATTGTCTCAAGTTTTCCAACTTTGGTATGGAATTTACTATTCCTTACGATCCTCAACTTTTTCAATATTGTAACATATTATAAGGGTAATAAATAAATGCTAATTATTTCCCATTTACTGAAGATACTTATGAAACTAATGAGGAATCACCCGAATTATCAAACTACATCCATCCAGATGATCTAATTTCTAAATATTCAAACCAACCATCTACATCTAAAAGCCAACCATGTAATTTCAAGTACAAAACTCCATCATCCAAATTTACCATTATGGATAAAGGTATGAGAGATTACAAAATCCATGATGCCCAATATCTAGGCAAAATCCATATGTCTCTCAATAATCATGGCAATCCCCGTAATAAGAAGAAATCATGAGTAGTTTAAAGGTTTGGAAAAACATATTTCATTGAAGTTAGATTCTTTTCCAAAGAACAAATTGAAGACTTCAATCCCTATTGGCTCTATAGTGATGAATTTACCATATGTTTCCAAAATAAAAAATATCCCATACTAAATATATCATGTGCAACATTACGAATTATAAAGGCAAAGGCCTTATTATTCATGAACAAGGGCTTGTAGAACCTATAATGTGTGAAAGAAATAAACATTATTGAGGTATTAGATATAAAGCACCTAGTATGAGCCTATATAATTTCAATAATAGTTCTAAAACATCTAATGATCCCTCTTCTAACATTGAAATAATTTCTATTCATAACCACTATGAAGATATTTTATCCATAAACCTTTTTTATGATACATCCATTTTGACCATTGAGCTTACAGATCCACAACTTGTAACTCGGGACCAACAAAATCTATCCTCACTTGACCATTTTCAAAATGATATGGATATATCTAAATTCATGAGATTTAGAGATCACATTCTAGCAAGGGATCATTAAAATGTTTTTCAATCCGTGTAGATAATTCAACATACTTTAGGGAGTTTATAGACTATAATCATCTACACAATAATAAAATCCTTATATTTAAGTCCTTTATAGCAATATCAGATGAGGAAACTCAAAATCAATAAGATGTTGATGAAGAACTTAATATTTCTCCCCCTCTTATAATGTTTAATAAGTCTCCACATTATTGATTGAAAATACCATTGATTTAAATATTAGAACCAATGAAGAGCCTAAAATGGTGAAGCTTGCCGCTTCTCTTGATCCTAAAGATCAATCAATCCTAACTCTCCTTCTCAAATGATTTTTAGATGTGTTTTCCTAGTCATACATATATATGATTGGGTTGGACCCAACACTTTTATTCTACCACCTCATTTTTGAAAATGATGTTAAACCTATTAAAAAAAACTAATAAAAATGCATCCTAAGTTGGAACAAATTGTAAAGGAGGAATTGAAAAAAGTAGTTGGAAGTAAAATTCATTAGGCACATATATTATTCGAATTGGACATATAGAATATTGGTAGTAAAAAAAAATCTAGTAGGGATTAGATTTTGTATATAATTTTGATACATTAATTAATCTTGTCCAGGTTATAACTTTCCACTTTAAAATATTGACATGATTGTGGACTCTACAATAGGCCATGAAATTTTTTCATTAATGGATGTTTTTTTGAGATATAAACAAATAAAAATTGCACCCAAATACCAACAAAAAAAATTCATCACATCTTGGGGAACACTCACTATAAAATCCTAAAATAATACAAAACACCAATGAATTGGGATTATCTATCTTCTATTTGTGGTGGGTAATGTTATCAAAGAAACCTTAATCCATGTTCTAGATCTACATCTTCCATATAACTTACTCCTTGGTCATCCATGGATCCATTATATAAATGTTATTCCATCAACCCTCCACTAGTGTCTAAAATTTTCCCACTTTGTTACATAAGTTACAATTCCTAGTGATACTCAACTTTTTAAATATTTTATATTCTTATAAAGATCATTCATAAACACTAATTATTTACCATTTTTCAAATATACTTATGAAACTATTGGAAAAAATTAGCCTAAATAAAAAAAAATTACCTAGATGGATCAGGAAACTCTCTTAGACCTTTCAGTAACCTTCTTACCCCATGACTAGTCCCTTTGTGGTCCCAAATTGATGATGCAGTGCAGTTTTCTAGGAGGTCCCAGTGTGGTGTGAGAAGCTGAGTAGAGTTTTGGTTGAGTGAGTGATCCAATGGTGGAAGAAGTATATGAACCTCATGAACCTACCACATGTCACTTTCAATCTTTTGAAACACTTTAACAAGTTTTAAGGTGATTTTGGTGATTTTTAGAAGCAGGCCTAAAAACTAGTCTAGAACTACAAGTAAAGGATCTAGAAGATTTTCACAGTGTTCAAGAATCTAGGGGCATGAAGGATGTTTGCACAAAGTATTAGATATTATAATGAGCCAAAAATGAGGCCTAAATAATTTATCATGCCAAAACAACCCCAAAAGTGCATTAAATGCCTTAAGTGTCCTCAAAATAGAAATTTCAAGTGAAAAAGTGACTCTTTGAGGAAGTCAATTTTTTTTTACTTCCACCTAAATATGTTAAATTTTACCCTTTTATACATTTTAAAGTTCATTTGAGATCATTTGGAGTGGAGGGAAGGAGTTTGAGAGCAAAAGGATGCAGTTTGGAGCCTTTTAAAGCTTTGGTAGAACATGTTTTTGAAGGATTTGATTTATGTATGGGATAAAATGTCATATTAAGGAATCCATGGTGTCCATAATATCCCCTAATAGTCCCATAAAATCATATTTTAGCATAGGAACTAGTAGAGGTAAGGAAAAGCTATTATTCACAAACTAGGCATGAAGCAAATTTTATGACATTAATGGAGTTATAGGTATTTTAGAAGGTTTCCAGAATGAATGAAAGGTCATTTATATCCTAAAAAATCTTTCCCAAGTGTTATATTTCATAGGCAGACTTTTGGTTCTTCATGCTAGGGAAAAACCATTTTGGGTAGTTTGGGATACCTCTAGGAGAGCCTCAGATTTTCACTCAGTACAGTTAGAGAGGAAAGAGTTGAGAAAAAATATTTTGGGAAGAAATAGAGACCCTAATTTACTTCCACTTTGTGGCATTGGTGGTTTGGTTCATCTCCCCATATATATGAATAATTTCTAACAGTTAAGGGGTGTTTAAATGGCTTACCCATCTAAATAGGGCCCAAGTTTTCCCTTGTTTCTTCACTTAAGAATGGAATGAGAAAGAATGGTTTTAGAGTAGTAATATTAGGGTAAAATATTACCTATTCCAAAAATTTTCATCAGAAAATTCATTCCAAGAAGGTACTTATGGCATAAAATAAGTTTTCCTTGCTATCCTTGTAAAATGGTCATTTGATCAGTTTTAGAGTGGAACATGGGTTAGAGGCATAATTTACCTCATATTAATTATGACACATCAACCTACACAAGTTATCTTTCCCATAAATCCTCAATATCTCATTTAAGCCTTTATAGGCCAAACAGTCAAGTTGTTAGGTAGAGCTCTAATGGAGTTGTAGGCAAGTTTATCAACTATTGAAGTTTTCCTTTCCTATAGTGGGTATAAAATAAAGAGGATATGATTTTTTCACCTATAATATACCATGGGAATCATTTTTGAGTCCAAAATTTCCAAGCAAGTTGGAAGAAACCATCTTCAAGGTTAAATGACTATGTTAGGGACAATTTCCCAAAAACACAAAAATAAAGGTCCTTATCACTTTTGTTGATGCCATAAAACAATGTTTAAAGAAGATTTGATGCATCCAAATTAACTCATAGTATATCCCTATCATAGGGGAATATTCTTGCAAAAGGAAAATGGTGTGTGAATAGAGGAGAGTATTGTTTGAGGGCCTCCAAGTTTCACTTTTGTTCACTATAATCATACAGTGTATTCTACAGGATTTGAGTATCAATGACATTCACACCCTAAGATAGAAATTAAAGGTCTCAAATTTGTCATGGAACATCACAGTAGTTTCTCAAAAGTGACTCAAGCTTGTCCCAAGATTTTTCATACATGCAAAGGACAAAAATCCATTTTTTAGTTTTTTAGGCCTAGAGAGCTAAGAGAGGCCTAAAATGCCAGAGGAGAAGGGGGTGACAATAGAAATTTAATTGAGATTTAGGACCTGAAATTTTGAATATATTTGGGGGCATGGATTATCCATAAAAACCTCTTCCAGTTTCCCTAGTTCACCCCTAGAACTCAAGAACCATCATCAAAGCAAAAATAGGGTAGCAAGTTGGCACTTTTTTTTTGTGTGTGAGAGTTTGGTGATGTTTTTATGCTTTTTTCAAACTCTCCCAAGTATTACCAATTAATACCTATCTAATTAATCCAAAAATAGATCTAGGTGAGGCCTATAACTCATTTTAACCCCCCAATCCAAAATAGGGTCTCAGAAAGAGCATGAGAGAAGCCTAAACTAGGGTTTTGTTGATTCCAAGAGTTTTAACCCTCCAAATTTGCCAAAATTTTATAATATGTATTTAAAGGTGATATAAGTGATTTAAGACGTTTTTGGTTGATTAGAGGCTATTCAGTACCGATTTGGTGGCTGAGGGTTTGGAATAAGGCTAATTAGGCCTAAATGAGGGGTGGTTTCCAAAGGAGGTGTGCTCTAGGAGTGAAATCAGGTCATGAAACTTTTCACACACCTGTAATGATATGGATAGTAGCTATGAATGGTCTTATATTTATAATAGAATTCATATAATTGCCAAACCAAGGAGAAATGTCCAAGATAAGGGCTATAAGTCTTAGAAACCCAAGATGAGCCTTGTATATGAAATGGGATGCTGAGATCAATGTAAAGTCATATTTTAAGGGTCAAATTAAGGTTTAAAAACCTAAGACACAATCATACACCTCAAATACTTGCACCTACAGACCTTTGTATGGAGGTTGTCTATTTGAAGCCTAATTGTCTTGCTACAAGATCTAAGCATGTTAGAGGAAGGGTGAAAGATTATTCCAAGAATTTTGAGATAAATATTGAGCTATTTTGATATTAAATTTATATTTAAGGCTTCCTTTACCCATGAAATCATCACTATCAAGCAAAGAACACACTCATGAGGGGTCTTTTGAGAAGGTACAAGGTGGCATGGGAGGTTTAACACAAGAAACTTAAGAGTGAAATAATGAATGGGGAGGTATTAATAACTTATTAAATATAAACTCATAATTATAGGTCACAAACCAAAAAAATGAGGAAGACTCAGTTGTGAATTTTGAACATGCAGGCACATGTCACTAGTTTTTGCTAAAATGGGCAAACAAGGCAAAATATGCAGGATCCAATCACAAAATTTGGTGGAGAGGACAATTATGACCTATTATACCTATTAAATATCATTTATAAGTTTTTTTACAATGGAAAACATTCACTATTTTGGTATAGTCAACCCTATGTCAAATCATAGTCAACATTGGAGCATGCCTTAGAGGAATTGACCATTTTGGGGCATCTACAGACTGAGTCAATGCATTAAATTTGGTAATTATGGTATCCATGACCTAAAAAATAATACCATGCCATAATAAATTTCCTGTAAATATTTCAAGTTCCCACTTTCCTTACACAGTCCACAGGTACTCAAGAAGGTAATCATTGGAGACCAAATGAAGTTTTGTCAGTTCTAGATGCCAAGAGATAGTTTAGGCCTTATATAGGTATTAAAATGGTATAATATGATGTTTTAAACCTATATTATCCTATATTATTGATCACATTCATGGTTTTCATGCAAAGGTTTGAATAAAGACAAGTTTTGACACGAAGGAAACATGCAGGCAACTCAAGGTAATTTTTGGTAAAAAGGGTCTACAAGACAAAGTACACATCCAAATGACTTTAAACTTGTTAATATTGGTTATAATGACATATTATATTCATATTGGGAGGGTCATGTTATTATTTTAAGTGCTCACTAAATTATCATAATCCCCCTATGTCTCATAATGGTCATTATTCATGCAGGCACACTTTTTGGAGTTTTAAGGTGTGTTTGAGGTTTCCAAGATTAGGGGAGTGTTTTATAAGAATGTTAATATGTTTTTTATCCTATTAAAAAAATTAAATATTTTTCACACTCTAAACCTCATGCAAACTCTGAAGGTAAGCTCAAAACCCCACAGGCAGTCTCAAAGGCAAAAAAGGCAAAGTTGAGTTTTGATAATTTATAGAGGTTTTATGAGCTATTTCAGATGTCATGAATATTTTTTAAATCAAGGAAGATCATTGAGAAGGTCAAATTGGTCATTTGGATAAATTCAAACTTTTTAGGCTTAAGACACCTAGTTTTAACCCTTCTTCAGATATTCATTTCATTCATACCATGAAAAGTTGGGGCAAGTTCTTCTATTATGTTTTGAGTAATAATATGTAATTTAAATTAATTCTATATTGATTTTGGTTAATATTTTGAGTTTTATGAACAATCGTTAAGAATGTAAGCATGCATAGAATGCTTCCAAACCATACAATCAATCATTTTTACATGTTTATATTTTCACACATTTTGCATGGGAGCCTAATATTTTTAGGCATGTTGAAGGGACCTATGTACCATATATACATGTCAATAATTTGTGTAATGAGTGTCTTCACTACATGAACAATCATATTGAAAGTGACCTTGCTTAAGCTTGCAATGGAGCTTTTTGACCAATTTTGTGTATTTAGACTCATAATTCCATAAAATAGCCTATAATTTATTGTAAACCACCTATAATGTGTAGAGGAATCCCTCTATCTCTTGACCAACCTATCTTATAGAAGAATCTAGGATGTTTGGGTGCCTAAAAAGCCCAAAATGGCTCAAAATTGCATATTTTTGTAGGTATTCAAAGAAAGAAATGGCATAAAACCATGGAAGGGGTCTAATGGGACCTAAAACATCATTAAATGGAATTTATATCTCTTCAAAAGAGTTTATAAGGTGTCTTGTTGAGTAAAATGGTTAAAAACCCAATTTTTGACATATTTGTGCATTGTTGCAAGTTTAATGGTGATTTCTACCATTGTTGTAGGTATTGAAGGTTTTCTAAATATTCATTTTCTTCATCATACACATGCCATGGATGTCTAAAAGTATTATACAAGTCCAGAAGTCATCTTTAGGGTGCCAAATGGCCTTGGGAGTAATTTTCAAGGTAGTTGGTTCAAGGTGGCTCAAGCTTGTGACCTCCATCAATGGGGTCTATGGGAGTTACAGGTATCATGGAGTTTATTTTAGGTTAGAGAGGAAAATTCAAGTTGAAAATAGAAAAGAACCTCAAAAATAAAACATGAAATATAACCTCCATGGTTAGTTAAGCATAAAATGCCAAGTTAGCTAACCTTTTGCCTAACATCTTCTAGAAGAGCAAGTGGAGGGGGTCATAAAAGTCTATGGGAGAGATATTTGGAGTTGGAGAGTGTAAGTAGAGCATTCAATACATTTTAAAAGTCTTTTAAGACTTTTACTTCTTAGTGGATCATGACATCATCGTCCTTAACAAGTTTCTATCTTCTAGTGTGTTTCTCAACCAATGAGAGGGTTTGAAGACTATTAGAGCTAATGGAGGTTAATTTCTTGAAGAAAGATAAGTTATGATTAACCCAAATGTGGGTGATAATCCATGGAGAGTGGTTGGATCTCATTTATTAAATTCTATTTGCTTATCTCTTCTCTCTCTCTTCCCCTTTTCTCCTATATCTCCCATTTCTATCCCATTTTTGTAAGATATTCTCATTTGACAAGGAGAAACCTTGTCAAAATTTTTAAGAAAGACCTTTTGAAGCAATAAATATCAATTTTTACCTATCTCTTACCTCCAAATTATGCTTAGCAATCGTGTGCTTGATGGCCTTATGAAGAAGTGTTCTTCCATGTCCATTGTCCTTCTTTCTTGACCATTTTTAGGTGTTTTCAAGTTAGTTTCAGGTCTTAACTTGAGCTCTTCCCACCATTACTGGACACTTGGTGTGAATTTTGAAATTTCTCTTTGCTTCAAGTATTGTTTGGTGAGCCTAGTTGATGAAACACTTATGCAAATTAAATAGTTTGTGAGGTTGTATGAGAAAGAATAATATTATGTTGAATTAGTGTTTATTTCATGCTTATGTGAGTGTCAATCAATTTGGTGTATCACCCATTTATCTCTCTTAGTTAACCTATACCCCCTCTACCTCTTTTCCAAGCAAAAACACTGATTTAGGTGATCTACCAAGAGGAAGCCAGCCTTCTCTAGAGGTTCAACCTCACTACATGATACCCACAGCCTAAGGTTAATCCAATATTGTATCTAGGAGTGAGAGATCCTAAAAAACTCTCCCACAAGGG
Source organism: Torreya grandis (assembly GCA_037957365.1). Lineage (NCBI taxonomy): Eukaryota > Viridiplantae > Streptophyta > Pinopsida > Cupressales > Taxaceae > Torreya > Torreya grandis. Next base: position 731,458 of record JARHVA010000455.1, on the reverse strand, counting down.
TGCAATTCTACACTACAATAAAAACTAAAAAGGAATCACCAAAATTATCAAACTGCATCCATCTAGATGATCTACCTTCTACATCTGAAAACCAACCATATACATCTACAAGTAAATCATCCACATCCAAATCAACAATTCCATCATCCAAATTTACCATTATGGATAAAGTATGGGAGAGTGAAAATCCATACTTTCCCACTATCTAGGAAAAATACATGTCTCCCAATAATCATGATAGGCCCCATCATATGAATCAAACACAAGTAGTTTGATAGTTTGGAAAAACATACTTTGTTGAAGATGGATTCCTTTCCAAATAACAGATCTAAGACTCCAATCTTTCTTGGCTCTATAGTGATGAATTTTCCACATGTTTCAAAAATAACCAATGTCTCAAACCCAAAGCTATAATGTGAAAAATTATGAATTATAAAGGCAAAGGACTTTATCTTCATAAAGAAGGGATTGTAGAATGTATAATTTTTTATATAAATGAATATTATTGAGGCACTAGATATAAAGCACCTAATATGAGCCTATACTATTATAATAGTCATTATTTTATAACATCTAAATATTCCTATTCCATCACTAAAATAAGTTCCATTCATAACTACTATGAATATATTTTAGCCAAAAGCCTTTTCCATGACAAACATTTTGACCCTTGATCTTAAATATCCACAACTTAAAACCTATGCCCAATAAAATTGACCCTCACTTGAAAATTTTCAAAATGATGAGGCTATATTTAAATTCATAAGAGTTAGAGATCACATTCCAATAGGGGATCATAAAAAATATTTTTATATCCACTTAGATAATTCAACATAATTTAGGGAGCTTATAGACTCTAATCATCCACACAAAAATAAAATCCTTCTAGTTAAGTCCCCTATAGGAATATTAGATGATTAAACTCAAAATCAGCAAGACATTGATGAAGAACTTAATCTTCCTCCCCCTCCTACATAGTTTCAAGAAGAGTCTAAATTATTGATTGAAAAGACCATTGATGTAAATATTGAACTAATGAAGAGCCTAAAGTGGTGAATCTTACAACTTAGCATGATCCTAAATAATATTCAATCCTAAATCTCATTCTCAAATAATTTTTAGACATGTTTTTCTAGTCATACATAGATATGCTTGGGTTAGACCCATCATGTGTATTCTACCACCTTATTGTTCAAAAGGATATTAAACCTATTAAACAAAAACTAATAAAAATACATCTTAAGGCGGCATGAATTGGAAAGAAGGACTTACAAAATTAGTTAAAATCTAGCTTCACTAGGCCCATATATTATTCAGAGTAGATCTCTAACATAATATTAATCAATAAAAATAAAACATGGATCAAATTTTGTACAAAAATATGAGACATTAATAAAGCTTGTTTGAAAGATGATTTTCCACTTCAAAATATTGACATTTTTTAAGACTATGTATGCAAACTAAATAAGATATATTTGTAACTTATTCTACTCAGTAATATCCAAACTCAGAAAGTAATCAACTAATAATCCACTTAGAAATAATTTGTTATACCAAGGTCATGACAAATTATGGATCTACTAAACCTAACTAAGGGATCTCTTACTACACAATAGCAAACTAGAGGTTTCCAAGGTCTATAGTCAAATGTCATAATGTAATAACCCTAACTAGGTCTTATACTATGATAAATAGAAATTATTTAATATACTAAACAAACATAGAAGCTAATTTAATAAATGAATGTACAATCTAATTTAGTGCTCATCAAACTTTGTGGCACAAATGGGAAAGATAATAAAAAAGAAAAGATAATTCTATTGAAGACACTATATAATTAATATAAGCAAGGAGAGATACAATTTAATCCATTAGTTATGTAATATCTACATTCAAAATGAAGGACTATGAGTATACGTACCTTGTTGAAGTGAACTCATCGTGCTTCAACATCTCCCTTGGCCAATGGTGCTTTGTAAGAGGCTATTATCGCTTGTGAGGATCACAAGGATGAATCAAATTTAGGCTAAAAAATTTATCATATACATCCAAGACCTCCACAATATGAATGTTACTACTCCAAGGAAAAATCCTAAGCAATGAAACCTCCAAATGATAGTATAAGCATATGTATGAGCTATATTGATGTGTAATGAATGATCCTCTATTTATAAATGAAGTTAACGGGAAATTTATAGCCAAGGATTGACCCTAAATCCTCCCATGAATTTAGCTGACAAGGTCAGCTAGGTTGATCTTGTCTGGTAAGAAGTATATTTATTAGATCTCAAACTAGGTTGACTTAGATAGAGTTTCATAATGTGTGCTAGATTCCAAACAAGGTCAACCAAGTTGGCATAGTAGGAAAAATGACTAAAATGTGTGTTTGTTTAGGCATGGGTTATTTTGGATGGTGAGTTTCTTAGGAGAGTGTATAAGTGGGTTTTATTCCTTAGATAATTGGATAAGAGTAGATTGTCATGATTTTAGGTAATGGTATAGGGGCCAACAATCCTACAAAGCACCAAAGGTCTACCAACACCTTTCTCAGTACACCATTTAAGATGTGAACCTAGATAGATTGATACTCGACAAATTCTTATAAGAGATAAAGCATCAATAAATGATAAAGTTAAAAATATTGTGTATACATATGCCCCACTATAAGCTCATCATGTTTCACGTAATTGTAACTGGGATGGTTCTTCGATAAATAACATGGTAACACACAATAGTGAAATAATAAATTATAGTAAATTGTGGGAAATAAATGAAAGTATATAATTGAAAAATACATATCTTTAATTACCTTGTAAAGTAAAAGTTGTGTGAGAATAAAGTAGAGGTGTCCAATGTGCAGAACATTAGGCATACATAAAAAATAAGATAAAATTAAAAACTTTTGTAAAAATATGGTTTAAGTATAGAAAAATTATCTAAATTTTTAGGATTCCATAACTTTGTATGATTTTGAAAAATATCTTGTAGAAACATATTTATGATTAAAATATTGAAATTTTTGGTAAATAATTGACATCCAAACAATTTGTAAATTTGAAATATAAATAGGATTTTTAAGTATTCATTTGTAAACTTACTATTTTGAGGAAACTAAAGCTCGATGTCACCAAAAAGAGTGATGAAAGAGATTATGACATGGAGACAAGGAACACGAGGTGGAAGACACATAGCAGTGGGTACAAGCATGATCCGAGTATGGAATGTACTAAATTTTTATTTTTTGTCAATTTTAATTAGAAAATGAGGTAGATTTCAAAAACTACATACCAGGGCAAATCCGTGTAGTGGAATTTACCCCAAAAACATTTAGTGTAGACTAGGAATTAAGATAGTTCATGGGTAGGGGATGAAAAGGATAATTAATGCCCAAGGCATTAATGACAAAGAAGTCAAAAATTACCACTATAACTAAACATGATTGACTTGGCCAATGTAGTTAGAAATCAATATGTCAATGAAGGTGGCCAATTATGAAGCAATAGGTCGATGTATTTTGTTAATAGCTAGTTCACTATGTATAGCCGTGATGATCTAGTTTCATATTTTTTAGGTAGTCAACTACATACATTTTGGTGGATGCAGTATTGTTTGTAGGTGGCCAATATAGTTTAAATGAGTGGTCAACTTCATATGAAGTGGTCGATGTAGTATAAGTAATTGGCAGACACAATATCTAGTGGCTAGCATAGTTATGTCAGGTAGACAAATACATATGAAGTGGCCAATTTAACTTGATTTTTAATAATAGATGATGTAGTTAAATACCTAGTCAACTTAGTATAATAATTAGTTTTTGGATGACATAGTTAGTTATGTGGCTGATGTAGTGTAAAATGTAAATAAAATATCAAAATAAGTGGATGTACTTAATTTCCATGTATTATTTTTTTTAATGATTTAACTTGGTTATTATCTGATGTGGAGGACTAATACATGCTTTATTGTTTGATATTTTGTATAGGTGATAGAGACTCTGTAATTTATGGATGTAGTGTGGTTACCATATTTATTAGAGAGACTAACAAATAATGTTCAAGCAAGATTGACATCATTGGGATTTAGAGGGATCGTGTAGATGTTTCACATCCCATTGAGTGTTGACTTATGTTGGTGAATTTATTTGATTTATTGCATTTACTTTTATTTATTATTTATTATTTTGGTGCTCTAATTACTTTTTGTAATTAGTTTATTATGTTTATTAATAATCTACACCAGATAGGATAAGCTTGCTTAGTTAGTAGTTAACTTAGACACTTATCTTATTACATTGGAGTTCCACTCCACTATTCAGGGTAAGATAAGATAAGATTGTTTAACTAATAGTCAATTTGTGTTGATCATTTACACAAGTTAGACACCTATCTTGTTAGTGTGGAGTTTCACTCCACTATTCATGTAGACAGATATCAGTTGAACTACACATGTTATGTGAGCTCCCTGATCTTTATCATGCATGCCTTGCTCTATATAAGCAATGTCTATTTATGTATTCTATATTAGATTAATATTGAATTATCAGAGTAATTCATCATATTTGAGTTATTTATTCATTTCTGTTATTATCTCAGATATAGAGTTATTGTTTACTACTATTACTATTTTATCTCTTATTTATGCTTTCTATTAAATTCATTAGATCCTGTAGCTAATTCTAACATTGTACCAGATCTATCTTGAATCTATAAATTATTAAATATTCAATAGAAAAATATCTAGATATAGGTTCAATTTTTTTTATTTTGTATATAGATACAAATTAGAGCTTTATGGAGAATTTTTGAGCTCACCATTGAGTTCAGAGTGCCCTAGATAGTCAAAATCATCTACAATTTTGTCCAAATTGGGCACAAGAGGAAAAATTGGCAAGGGGTTGATCCAAAAGCACCACACTCAAATCTAGTAGGTACCTAAGAATTGAAGCATTTTTGAGCAAAACGAACCTCACAGTTGCATTCAAAAGATGTCAAAACCTATATATCCATATAAAATTTGTCTAATTTGGACACAGTCACTCTGAAAGACAATTTGTTTTTTGCTCCCAAGTATGGTTGCACGGACTGTGTAGACCAAATTTTTTTTTGGTAGGCCTCATGGATCAGTAGGTAGATTTGAAAGGGCAACTTCAAATTCCCACTATTTGAACACTAGGAGGTATTTTTGAGTGAATTGTTTTTTAAAATAGTTTAAAATTTCATGCTCTTTGCTACTGTACTTTTAGTTTTTTCCAAATTTTACTATATTGTTTTAGAATTCAAATTTTTATACAGTAGCTCTTGCCTATCCTTATTTTTGAAACTTCAGAGGCTCATAAATTTCACATACGACTTCAAATTGAGATCCCATTTTTTTAAAATTAATATTTTTTTGAGCACAACACATTGGTGCAGAATGTTCTTGTAATAAAGTGCATATTTTTTATACTTTTAGAATAGAGGGCCTAAATAAGATTTTTGTAAACTGGAAAAATTATAATCCATCTTTGTAATTTCACTCAATTATAAAGTGCCAAAAATAATTGATGGGTGGGATAAAACTAGGTAATTCATGGGGGTTTTGTGGTGTGTTCTATACTTTGATTTCTACTTTGTAACAGTTTATTTTTTATTGCATCATGGGAAATCCTAAGTTCCCACTATTAAAAACATACAACTATAATACATGAAAATAGAATGCTTGGAATGCATTAATGATGCTAGGATATACACCTTGCATAACAACTCTTCTTACTCCACCTATTGATGCAAAAGAGTTGCAACACTTTCTCTTTGAAACTAATAAAGTAATTGGATGCATTTGATCTTACATGTCTTTAGATTTGAATTTCCATCTTAAAAAATGTACAACTCAAAAAGAGGCTTGGGATAATTAGTATCATTGTTTGGAAAAATAGATGAGGTTTGAAGTTACCAAATTGACAATGAACTCATTAGTTTGGATCCTAAAAATTATGCTACAATAGAAGACTACATCACTAAAGTCATAGATCTTAGATCAAAAATTTCTGAATATAAAATTGATAAAAAGGATATTCAATTGATTTTTAGTGCCTTACACAAATTAGGTCCTGAATATTCATCCTTTGTCTCCAGCTTTCAGAATCATCGGCTCACATTGGGCACATCTTATCAAATGCCCACTTTTGAGGTATTCTATGATATTCTAATGACTAAATAAGAAAATTAAATAGCTATGGGTTTAATCAAGTCATCCAAATCTCAAGCTCTAGTTGCAAGTCAACCTTAGCATAAGCAAGTTTCAACATCAACATCAAATACAGGTTCAAGTAAAAAGAAACAGAATAATCAGACTAAGTCACAGAAAGATAAGAATAAAGAGCAACAATCTTCCTCACAAGGAGATTATAAATCCACTAATAAGAAAGATGATTCACAAAAAAGGACTATCACTCCTTGCCCTTATTTCAAAAAGGGGTTTCATAGTGAACAAGATTATTGGAAGAAAGAGATTGATGAACTTGAAGGTGTACTAAAAAATAATAACATCAATCAATCCTTTTCAAAGGATTCTTCCACTCCTTCAAATTCAGGGAAAGGGAAAGCTACGACACTAGTTGCACTAGAAAATCTCCCAAGTCATGAGTCATTAACTCAGGTGATTTGCACCATATGGGTTCTAATCAGGAACAATTCTAGATTAAAACTAAGTTCCTTGCCTCATATTCTCATAGGTGATGATTCTAAGGTAGATGTTATAGGAAAAGGTACAGTTGATATTGATAGTGGTGTATTTGAGGATGTCCTCTATGTGTCAAATTTATCAACTAACCTTTTTTCGATATACCAAATCACTCACTTTGATACTGGTAGGAAAGTTGATTTCACACATGATTCTGTATCAATCAAAAAATTGGAGGATATTGCCTTAGTTGTAGTGGGAAAAGTTGATAATAATACTTAGCTTTATTCATTCTCCCACTTTGTGCCTTAGTCTTCCTATATATCTTTGCTCTCACACACTGATTTAGTGAGAAAGTTATGGCATGAGTGGTTTGGTCATTTGAACAAATCAAAGACTTAAAAATTATTCCATCAAGGCCAGTAGTTTTGAAGGTGCTTTAGGGGGAACCTTGATGTTATGGAAGAAGAATCATTACTCTGGATCTATATTGACTGCTAGTAACAATCTTATGATTGTTAAAATAACTAATGTGGACCAGAAGGAAAGCTGGTATATTGTAAATATCTATGCTCCTAATGCTAAGATCCAAAGGAAAAAGGTCTAGGAGTCTATCTCTAATTTCAAAAGCAAGGACTATTGTGGACGATGGATTATAATGGGAGACTTTAATGTACCTCTTTATGATCATGAGAAAATGGGAGGTAATGCTACTCAATTGGAAGGGAGATTTGATCTAATGGAGTTTATAAATAAAGAGGGATTAATGGATATGGAACTTTAGGGAATTTAGTTTACATGGAGCAATAAGAGAACTGGCAATGATTGTATACAGGCCAAGTTTGATCGGGCCCTTATCTCTCTTGACTAGACAAAAGAATACATTTGTAAGTTGGAAGCTTTCCATAGAATAGGTTCAGATCATTATCCTTTTATTTTCATAGCGGCTAAAATAAACTTGAAGAAGAATCATCCTTTCAGATTTGAAAAGATGTGGATGCAGCACCCACAATTTGAAAGTAAATTGGAAGAATGGTGGAATATTGATATTGAGGGCACGACCCTTTTTAGAGTTGTTTCCAAGCTCAAAAATGTTAAAAGGGAAGTCAAAAAGTGGAACAAGTATTGTTTTGGAAATATATTTGAGAAAAAGACTGCTATCAAGGAGGAAATTCATAGAACTCAAGAAAAAATTTAGAAAGATGGATACACTTCAGACCTCCTTACTAAAGAAAATGAATAGTTGGTTCAATATCAAGATATTATAACTAAAGAAGAAATCTATTGGAGACAAAGATCCAGGTTGTTATGGTTGAAAGAAGGAAATAAAAATACAAAATTTTTCCATCTTTCCACTCTGAAGCACAGAGCTAAAACTCATATTCCTTACCTAAATAAGGGAGATCTAAAGATTTTAGAGGAAAAGGAAATCAAGGAGGAAATGTTATCCTATTTCTCATCCCTTATGAAGGCTGACCTCAATATCAATCTGGAAAGTCAGGCTGATATCCTACGTGTGATTCCTCCTTTGGTCTCGAAGGAATAGAACAAAATGTTATGTTCAATCCCAAAGGATGAGGAAATCTTTAACGCTGTCTATTCTCTAGGAGGAGATAAAGCACCTGGACCTGATGGATTTCCCATGTTCTTCTTTCAAAAACTTTGGAAATTTGTTGGCAAAGATGTAAGTGATGTGGTGAAGGAATTCTTTGGAGCCAAATAGATTCTTAAGGAATTTAATTCCACCTTTTTGTGTTTGATTCCAAAGAAGATTGGGGCTAATTCTCCTGATCAGTTTAGGCCGATTAGCCTCTGTAACTCTTTCTACAAGATCATTTCCAAAGTACTTACTTCTAGACTTATTCAAGTGATTCCTTCGATAATTGCTGATTATCAAAATGGATTTATCCCAGGTAGACAAATTCTCAACTCTATAATTACTACTCATGAGAATATTCATTTGTTGTTCAGCTCTAACAATCAGGGTTTCATTATGAAAGTTGATATTGCAAAAGCATATGACAAGGTGGACTAGCTATTCCTTGTAAATAGTCTTACAGATTTTGGCTTTGAACAAAAGGTGGTTGGTATTATTTACCAGTTGATTTCTACTTCCTCTATTGATGTAATGGTAAATGGAAGTTCATCCCATTTCTTTAATCCATCACGGGGGCTGAGAAAAGGGGACCCTATATCCCCCATTCTGTTTGTAATTATGGCTGACTGTATGGGAAGATATATAGGGGATTTGGTCTATAAAGGTTTATTTAAGGGATTAAAACCCTCTTCTCATCCTCTAATTTGCTCCCACAGACAATTTGTTGATGATACTATCTTCATGGGAAAATCTAAAGTTAAGGAAGCAATAAATTTGAAGCAAGCTATAAATTTATATTCATTCGCATCTGGTCAGTTGATTAATTGGAATAAAAGTGCAGTGTTCTTCACTAATACCCCAATTTAGAGACAGAGTAAAATTGCTAAAATCCTTGGATGCTCTATAGGTTCTTTCCCCTCATCTTACCTGGGTCTTCCTCTTGGGATGAAAGTCCCTGAAGCCATTTGGGAGGATCTTATTAACAAATTTAGTAAGAAACTTGCGAGTTGGAAAGGAAATTTTTTAAGTCAGGCAGGAAAGTTAACCCTCCTTAAAGCAAGTCTTCAAAGCATACCTACTTATGCATTAAGTCTTTTCAAAATTCCTACCAAATTTGCAGAAGCTATTGAAAAAATCCAAAGAAACTTTCTATGGACTAGAACTGAGGAAAAAATGAGGATGCCTTTAATTGCTTGGGACAACATTTGCAAACCTTTCAAGGAAGGGGGGCTAGGAATACAAAAAATTAGAAGCATGAATATAGCTCTCTTAGCAAAACTAGGATGGAGGGTTTACCATGAAAACAAAGAATGGAGTAACATTTGGAAGCATAAGTATTTATTCAATGCAAAATCCCTTTCTAATTTCATTTCTTACCCTGATGTTATCTGACCTTCTTCCATATGGGGGGCAGTTCAGGGAACTAAACAAATTCTAGAAGAAGAATGCTCATGGAAAGTTGGTAATGGAATAAAGGTGAAATTCTGGGAGGATGCTTGGTTAAAAGAACACCCTTTGATAGAAGAATTCCAAGATAAAGAGGTAATTGATTGATGTAAGCAAAGATATGGAATAATGGTAAATCAATACTGGCAGAACAACTCCTGGGTGAATTTAATTGATCTTGATCAAGATTTAAATAATATACAATTATCCCTCAATGCTATCTCTCTCTATCCTAATCTAGAGGATAAGATTATTTGGCATGATGATCCTAGTGGACAATTTAAAGTGTGTACCATTTTTACTTCTAAGGGAAATGGTAATCAACCTTTGTGGTCACATGCCTGGATCAAGGGGCTTATCCCTAAAATAAAAATCTTCTACTGGACTCTGCTTCAAAACAAAATCCTGACTCTTGACAACTTGCAGAAAAGAGGAATATATGTGGTGAACAGGTGCATTTTATGTAAGAAGGGCTTTGAAGATAGAGATCATTTGTTTATGAACTGTCCTTATACGTAGCAAGTTTGGAATGAGATCCTCAATCTTTGGGGTATTGTATGGGTTCATCAAAAAAGTGTGGAACTATCTTTTAAAAGTTGGTACTGTCCCTCTAAGAATCCTGATGTTCTTTTTTTCTGGAAATTAACTCTTCCCCATATTTGGTGGGGTATATGGAAAGAAAGAAACAATAGAATTTTTAGAAGTAAAGAACTTCCAGGATGGGTGTTGGGTCCGAATATTATTAGATAAATAAAGGAGAATTTCTCATCGCAAAGGGATCCTAACCCAACCTTTCAATTTGATAATCCCTTAAGATCAGAAAGGCCTAATGTGAAAACTGAAAATCCAAGATTAGGTGTTAAATGGAATGTCCCCCCTTGTGGATGGATCAAAGGAAACTTTGATGGAGCTGCTAAAGGGAACCCGGGAAGAGCAGGATGTGGAGGAGTCTTGAGGGATCATGTGAGAAATGTAATTGATGCTATTGTTATTCCTATCGGTAAGTTGAATTGTCATATTGCTGAAGCTTCTGCAGCCCTTCAAACCATTAAATTAGTTGTTGATTCGGGATATTCTAAATTATGGTTGGAAGGTGACTCCATGAATATCATTAATATCTTAAATAATAAAAATTTAGTTTCATGGTCTATAGAGGCAATGGTGTTGGAAATGAAAGCCTTAATTCAAAAATTTGAGAAAGTAACCATAACCCATACTTACCGTGAAGCCAATGGGGTTGCTGATTGGATAACAAATCATGCAATTCGAATAGGACACAAGGTGAGGTGGCAGGATACATTAAATAAGAATGTGGATCTTAGAGTGCTCATTAATTATGATGCAATTCATTCAAAGGAGGGAAAGATCTATTTGGAATAGAAATTCAATGATTTGGCGGAGTGGCCTCACGGAGGAAGGATTACATTCATTAAACAAAAATATTCTAGAGAACGTGAAATGGGTTTTTTATGTGACAAAAAATAGGAGACTTTCATTACACATTGATAATAGTTGGTCTCATTTCTCAACAATCAGTGTTTGGGTGTTACTGGATAATGGTATGGCTCGTAATATGAAAGGAGAACCAAGGAAGCAGGAACCTAAAAGCTGGGAAGATTGGAAAGCAAAATAAGATGTCTAGAAGATCCTTTAGAGAGGGAAGGTAGTGAGCTACTTGGAACGGTTACATGGTTCAAAACCTCATATAACGATGGCTTTTTTCAAAAATTGGGTTGACGACAGGGTAACCGTCCATGGCATCACGGTGAAGCTCACCAAGGAATTCATAGCAGAGGTCATGGGGCTTCCAATGGAGGGAATAAAATTCTCAAAGCAGACCAACATATCTGATGAGGCATTTAGCAAATTCCTAAAGACAGATGCTGAGGAGTAGCAGTTGGAAAAGAGTGGGGATTTTTTTGACCTAGAGCAGATTAAAGGAATCTGGAGAAACGTCTTATGTTGCATCCATGAGTATTTCATACTTGATGGAAGAAGCAAAAGAGTCCATAAATTTCATTTTGTCTTTCTTAATCATTTTAGGTACAAATCTAGAATCTCCTTTCCTTTCTATTTGCACTTCTCGCTGATCCAAAGTTTGTTCGCTCATAGAAATAAGGAGTCTCATCCTATATTGCATGAGGGATTAGTCCTAATAATTGAAGGTTTCTACAAAAACAAGGTCATTGTCCTGAATCCTTGTTTGGATAAAAAGGACTCATAGAGTAAGAAGAATGAAATAGTAAAGGGGAAAGAAAAAACTAAACCCAAATCCTCCAACTTCAAAAAATAGGTTGTTGATGAGGAAACAGAGTGGGAAAGCACTGAAAGTTCTGAGGAGAGTATGGAGGAAGAGGAAGGAATAAAAAGCAGGGAATCCAGTTCCAGCAAGGAAGAAGTAGATAAAGGTAAGAATGAGATAGAAGGGGTCACTATGGAGGAAAAAACTAAGAATAATAACTATGATCTTGAGGAAAATCAGCAAGTGCTAGGGGAAACTGAAAAAGATATGGATGTTCTATTTGAAGATCCTGCATCAAAAATAGAGAAGGAACATCTAGTTCAGGAGGCCTATCATGCAATGGAAAATGGAGATCAAATAAAGGATGATCCAATCCATAACGAATGCCTTGTAGAAACTAAGGAATAGAAACGAATGGAAAGGGAGGATTATACGGAAAAAGATGAAGACAATCCTAAAGAGAACACAAAAGATTTAAGTGATATAGGGCAGAATGATAGGAGGCAGCCCTTTATGAGCTCGACCAAATGCAAAGCAAACATTATCCTTCAAGTTGACTCGTGGATGTATAAGGAGATAATGGGCCTCAAAAAGAAAATGGAAATATTGGAACGTAATCAGGAAACAGATCGAAATAAAATCAATAATTTGGAAAAGTAGATGAGGGATATTCCTATCAAACTTAAAGACTATGAGAACAGTCTTAGGGAGCTCATTAAGGAAAGCAGAATGAAGATGGAGGAGGTAACCTCTAGCATATGTGCAGCTACTGTAAACATTGGAAAATGAGCAAATGAGGAAATTAAATCCTTGGAGGGGCCTAACAAGAGAACCAAATAGAGCTCAAGGAAGAAAGTAATGCAAGAGGTTGCTACGTCGGTCGTTATATCTATACAGGACACTGCTATGATTGGAAAGGAAGCGGTGAAGATGATTTTGGAATTAGAAGAATAGGTTCTTTGAGTTTTTACTATCTTGGTCCTTTTGGCTGGATGTAATAATTGGTTCCATTTTCTGGTTTTTTGTTTTCTTTTCACACTGGAGTTTCCAGGTCTTTGTAAAACCTGGGGTCTATCTTTTGATGTTCTTGAATTGTGGTTTTAGGTCCCTATAAAACCTGTTTTTGATACTACATAGATGTAGGTTAAAGGTTTCACCTGTGGACGTAATTTTTATATCATTCTTCCTTTGTTTCTAGGTTTCGGGGTCCCTTCAAAACCTATTTTTACCTTAATCTAAAACTTAGTCAGCAAGAGATGGTTACAAAAATTCCATAGATTAAATTTTTAGGGGGTGTATGTCATGGTTGTGCCTTAGGAAAACATCCAGAGGATAAGTTTGATAAAGGAAAGGTTTGGAGGGATACACAAGTCCTCAAACTTATTCATAGTGATTTAATGGGTCCATTACCTACTTTGTCTTTTAGTAAAACCTAATATGTTCTCACATTTATTGATGATTATTCCAGATATACTTGGATTTATTTTTTAAAACTCAAGAGTGAAGTATTTGATAGATTTTAAGAGTTCAAATCTCTAGAAAAGAAATAATCTAGGAAGTATGTCAAGATTCTTTACACAGATAATGGGAGGGAATATATGAACAACAAGTTTGAAAAAATTTGTGCTCTTGAAGGAATTGATCTTCAACATTCAGTTGCATACACACCTTAAAAAAATGGTGTAGCAGAGAGGAAGAATATACTCTTAAAAGATATGACAAGTTGTATGATTCATGCAAAATCATTAGTACCTGAGTATTAGGTGGAAGTAATTAATTGTGATGCATATATAAAGAATAGAGTTCTTCACAAAGCTTTAAAGGGGATAACACCTCTTGAATTTTGGTGTAATAGGAAGTTATATGTGCATAATTTCAAAGTCTTTGGTAGTCTAGCATGGGTTCACATACCTTCAGACAAGCATCATGATTTAGAATAACAAAGCCAAACTTGTATATTTCTGGGATATCCTGATGGTGTTAAGAGATATCAGCTCATTGATCTAGATTCACATGAGCTTATTATAGCAAGAAGTGTTTGCTTTGAAGAAATTCCTTCAAACTTATCTTCTAAAATTTCTCATTCTTCTTCCTTAGAAGAATCAGATAACAATGATGATGCTACTCCTTCATCTTCTCATAGGGATGATGAGGTAATACCTCCCCAATAGGGTTTAGTAAGACATGTTCTTCATCTTCTTCCTCCAGATCCTTGCCCATTGATGCCTTTATGGGCTAGATAGACTTTGGTGGATGTAGACCCTCTTATTAGGGATCCATTAGATAGAAGGATAACATGGTCACAACATGATCTTCCACATTCCTACATTGCCATAACTTCTGATCCAAAGTCTTTTCAAGAAGCCACAGGGATAGTTGAGTGGGATTCAATGATGGAATAAGAGTATGACTCATTGATTAGGAATAACACTTGAGATCTTGTTCCTCTTCCTAAGGGAAAAAAATCAGTATGATGTACGTGGATATATCAGACTAAGTTTGTAGTGGATGGAAATATTGATAAGTATAAAGTATGCTTAGTGGACAAAGGTTTTTCCCAAGTAGAAGGCATTGAATATACAAAAACCTTTGTGCCTATTGCTAAGATGAATTCTATTTGCTTGATACTAACTATTAGTGTAGCTCATCGTTGGGATGTACATCAGATGGATGTGAAGAGAGCATTTCTTCATGAGGATCTTCATGAGGAGATTTATATGGAGCAATCATAGGGGTTCGTTCAGGATTCTTCACTGGTATGCTACTTGAAAAAGTCTCTCTATGGTCTTAAACAAGCCCCTAGGGCTTGGTATTCTAAGATGGACACATTTCTTCTCTTAGTTGGGTTCTTAAGATCTCACATGGATCTGAATGTCTACATTCTATGGCAGGAGGATTCACTATTGTACTTGGTGCTCTATGTTGATGATCTTATTATTATAGGGAGCACAACATCCATCATCAACACTATTAAGACTACACTTCATGATAGGTTTTCTTTGATAGACATGGGATTATTGCATTATTTTCTTGGGATTTAGATAGCATAGTCTTATTTTGGGTTTACACTTTCATATCCCAAGTATACTATGGAATTTTTAGCTCAGTTTCACATGGCTGATTATAGGCCTACATCAACTCCTTTCTTATTTGGAGTTAGACTTGAGGTTTATTATTCCACTCCCTTGGTTAATGCCACATTGTTTTGATAGCTTTTAGGTAACCTCATCTATTGGACTCTTACATGACCCAAAATTTCATATATAGTTGGCATAGTTTCACATTTTATATAGACACCACATGAGCTTCATTGGAGAGCCACCAAACACATTTTGAGCTACATTCAGGCCACTATCAGATATGAGATTCAATATATAGCAAGTGCAAGTTTAGACTTGGTAGGATACATAGATTCTAATTGGGCTAGTGATTATGATGATCGTAAGTCCACTTTTGGTTACAAATTTCACTTCAGATCTATCCCCATTTATTGGCAGAGTAAGAAACAAAATGATATTACTCTTTCATCTATAGAGGCTGAGTGTCATGGCACTATTAATGCCACTATTATGGTTATTTGGCTTTATAATATTCTCACTAAGCTTGGTGTTTTATTTTGAAAGCCATTAGTCATCTACTGTGATAACCAGAGCACTATCCAGATCTCAAAAAATTTGGTTCATCATCAGAGAACCAAACACATAGAGATCCATATGCACTTATCAGGGAGCTGATTCAAGTCGAGATCATTGATCTTCAATATTGTCCTACAAAGGAGTAGATTATAGATATTTTCACCAAACCTTTCACTGAAAGCAAGTATCTTCACTTGCAATCTCTTTTGAGGGTGCAGGACATCAATTCTTTAGGGGGCATCAGTTCTTCACGAGGGTCTCCTAGACCTTCATTTTGAGGAGTTTTTTTCCTTCAGTTTTTCTCCTTTCCTCATCTATTTGTACAGAGTACCTAATATGGCTACACATTGCTAGGACTCTTATCTGTATAACCCTACCTGAGCTTCACTTATTGGGGAGGTGGTGTTGGTGCATTTATTTTCTTTATTGCATTTACTTGTATTTATTATTTTGGTGCACTAATTACTTATTATAATTAGTTTATTATGTTTATTAATAATTTGTACCAGATAAGATAAGCTTGCTTAACTAGTAGTTAACTTAGACACTTATCTTGTTATAGTGGAGTTACTCTCCACTATTAAGGGTAAGATAGGATAAGATTATTTAACTAATAGTCAACTTGTGTTGATCATTTACACAAGTTGGACACCTATCTTGTTAGTGTGGAGTTACACTCCACTATTCGTGTAGACAAATATCAGTCGAACTACACATGTTGTGTGAGTTCCCTGATTTTTATCATGCATGCCTTGCTCTATATAAGTAATGGCTATTTATGTATTCCATATCAAATTAATATTTAATTATTAGATTAATTCATCATATTTGAGTTATTTACTCATTTATGTTATTATCTTAGATATACAGTTATTGTTTATTATAATTACTATTTTATCTCTTATTTATGCTTTCTATTAGATTCATTACATCCTGTAGATAATTTTAAAAACTTAGTCAACATGTTCTTAGGGACATGGGAGTGACTAAACAACACTTTAATAAGGGTGGTGGATGGGGATACTATTGATGTGGGTATCACCCTAGAGGATCTCCATATGATTCTAGGACTTCCTATTGTAGGCACTCATATCATTTGTGATACTCTTGATGTAGATCCTAAGAGATGATCCATAACCTTATGGGTGAATGATTTGAAGATATATTTTTATGACTTACAAGTGCATATATTTTATGTTTATGTATCTACCAATATGGATATATGGAAGGTTGTTGTTAGCCTTGTGATAACTCATTTAATCTATCACAAGTCAGATGGGAAGGTCTCACTATACATGGTCACATTATGTCAGTCTAAACTAGATCATGGTACTATGTATGACCTAGGGTTAGTTGTTGAGGTAAAATTAGTACATGATATATATAACATTCTTTCATGTTGTCAAATGACTATATACCCTATGATTTTACTTAGTAGTTGGGTTTACAATATATCTCCTATGTATTAGCCAGCGAGATTGCCCCATACTATAGATGATAGTTTATATTGTGTCTTGAGATGGTGGTAGGACCATGTATTATGGGTTTTACCTCATATCCCAACATTAAATACTATGATAGGAGGAGATATTTATTGGAAACCATATGCAAGTATTATAGGTAGTTGGCCTTCTAGGCTAACTATTTCTCATGGACTAGTCGGTGTTCAAATTACTAGACATTATTCTTGGTGGGTAGAGCCACATAATATTACTCACCTACCTATTCATATAGGGTTTCCATCTCTAATGTCACTTATAATAGTGCCCACATATTGGGAACAACATGCAAAGTAGTGGAGGGGTAGTGGAGGTTTAGTGGTGCCTATAGATGTACATGTTATCTAACCATGTCAATTTGTACTTTGGATAGGAAGATGATGATGCTAACAAAGATGATAAAGTGGTTTAGGAGGAGGTAACAGTTATAGATAAGGATGTAGAAGTGGAAATTGTTATGCCATAGTAGGTGTTTTAATTACCACCATGGTCACTATGATGACAGAGACATCGGTGGGTGTAGATGATAGTGGAGGTACAGGAGGAGGTAGAGTTGTAGGTAGAGGTATATAATTAGGGAGATATTATGGCACAACCTACATAGAGGCTAGCCATTGAGAGATAGATTTGGAGTGGACCATGGGTGCTCATATTCTCTAGCCTAGTTTTACATCACCTTAGAGGTATGTTCTAGTGGAGATACTTGGTGGATGTGTTGATGGATAGACTATTGTTGGTAAGTTTTTTTATATGTAGTTGATGTTTGTTTAAGTTTGAAATCTTAGATATATATTTGTTTTTCTACATGTTTTGGACATATATATATATATATGGGATCTAATATACATTTTCTTTTATTCTTTTTAGATACTATGGAGCAATTCAGATGGTTTACAATAGTGCAATTAGTACACCATGATATTTTGGATGATGTGTTATTACATCATGATACTACTGATATGGTTGATCCTAGACATTATACTTGGTGGGTAGAGCCACATAGTATTACTCACTTGCCTATTCATATAGGGTTTCCATCTCTAATGTCACTTATAATAGTGCCCACATATTAGGAACAACATGCACAGGAGTGGAGGGGTAGTGGAGGTTTAGGGGTGCCTATAAATGTACATGTTATCTAACCATGTCAAGTTATACTTTGGATATGAAGATGATGATGCCAATCGAGATGATAAAGTGGTTTAGGAGGAGGTAACAGTTACAGATAAGGATGTAGAAGTGGAAACTATTATGCCATAGTAGGTGTTTTAATTACTACAATGGTCACCATGATGATAGAGACATCGGTGGGTGTAGATGATAGTGGAGGTACAGGATGAGGTAGAGCCATAGGTAGAGGTAGAAAATCAGGGAGATATTATGGCATAACCTACATAGAGGCTAGCCATTGAGAGATAGATTTAGAGTGGACCATGGGTGCTCATATTCTCTAGCCTAGTTTTACATCACCTTAGAGGTATGTTCTAGTGGAGATACTTGGTGGATGTTTTGATGGATAGACTATTGTTGGTAAGTGTTTTTGTATGTAGTTGATGTTTGTTTAAGTTTGAAATCTTAGATATATATTTGTTTTTCTACATGTTTTGGATATATATATATATATATGGGATCTAATGTACATTTTCTTTTGTACTTTTTAGATACTATGGATCAACTCAAATGGTTTACAATAGTGCAATTAATACACCATGATATTCTGGATGATGTGTTATTACATAATGATACTATTGATATGGTTGATCCTATTGTACCCTCTATCCTAACATATGATAGTTGGTTATGATTGGTCGATGAGGTATAATGAGAGTTGTGGAGATGAGAAGGGACATCATAGTTACCACTAAGAGTGGGTGATGGAGAGTTGTGGGCATGGAAGATAGATCATCATATGGAAACATATAGAGAGTAGGGATGTGTTCAGGCCTAGGTGGAAAATCTACAAGGATATATATAGGACATGCATTCATGCAAAGAGTCACTACAGTGCACCATTTAAAGGGGATAATCTTAGGCTTTTATGGGTAGTGTGGTTCATCCACTAGATACGAAGGGTGCACCACAACCACAATGGTTTTATTGTATTATGTTCATAGCATGTTATATTTTATGAAACATTTTATTCAGTGATATATGCAATTCTATATTTATTTATTAAGATCATGTATGTTATGGATGCATGTATTTTTTGTTTATCACGTGTTTAATTTAATGTATGATGTTTTTATATGATTTTCTATTTATTGTGAACAAATGCGTGGCTAAAAAGAGGGATACAAAAAAGTAAAATGTAGAAATGTAATGTATAGAAAGGCTAAAAAAGTAAAACACACTAAATCATGTTAGGAATTGTGTAAAATGTTAAATAAAGGAAATTTTAAAACATATTATATAAATCTTGAAAATTATGTAAGACAAAATTAAATGGTAAAATATAAAACACACCGAATCAGGGTGAGAAATGTGTATGACATTAGTGAAATAAAATGATAAAATGTATAAGACATACTAAATTAAGTTGGGAAGTGTGTAAAATAAAAAATGTAAAACACACTAAATCAAGTTGAGAAGTGTGTAGAACAAAATTAAATGTAAAAATTGGAATGAAATGTAAAAACACACTAGACCAAGTTGAGAAGCATGTAAAAGAGTTGAAATAATGATATGTGAAACACATTAAATCCAGTTGAGAAGCATGTAAAATGTAATAAAATGAGATATAAGTAAAAAGAATATCAAAGTTAATAAGTATAGTTATTTTTTTGACTAATCATGGTATGAATCTTTGATTATATTATGTGAGGAAATCTTGGTCATATCCAAGGTCTTACACTACAAATCACAAAGGGAAAACCAATGAGGTAAATGTTAATAATGGTAAATGATTTTATGGATGATAAGAGGATGTTTGTGAGGAAGGTTTGATCCTATCCAAAGTCTTACATTGTAAACTCATAAAAATTAAAACAAAATGGGTACGATTATCTAACAAACAATATTCATCAAAGAGGAATATTTAGAATGTTGTAATGAAATAAGGAATGGAGAAATCATTACATAGGTGTTTAGAAACAACATTAGTAGGTATGAGGCATACTAAGTAAATAAGTAAACTCTAAGAAGTTATTAGATTCCAAATTCAAAAGATATTTGTTTGAAATAAACACAAAACTTTATGGGTAAATAAATGAAGTACTAAGATCATTTCATGAAGGTTATATATACAAGAAAAGTAAAATGGACCTACCTTCCCACAACATGTTCCACATTCATCAGGACCCCTTATAGATTTATTGGTATAATAAGAATATTAGGTACTTGTGTGATCAATTAAGTAACACTTAGAGATAATTTTGAAATCTCCCATCCCAGTCTACTGGCCTACCACACCCCCATGGACCTCATCTCTATCATGAGGCCAACTATGGAGTTTGAGCTTCAAATAGGAATAGGAGATGTGTTAAGATATAAATAATGTATTTTGGTATGATTTTAACTTTTGAATTTTTATTTTTTCCTTTTTATCATTGTCTTTTGTTTTAAATGATTTGTATTTTAGCTTTTTTTTGCTTTTTTATTCCTCCTCCATACAGATTTGGAATAACCAATCATGAGTGATAAAACTAACAAACACAAATAAGTTATAAGCTTTGGTTATATGATATAAAATACCTACATGTTTTGTCATGTTACTAAATAATTAGGTTTTCTTATAAAGATGTGATCTCAGGAGTAACCATATACATTCTTAGTATAAATGGAATGTAAAGGGGAAATGGATATCGAAGAGATATGTGTATATAGTAATAGAATGAGAAACATGCTTGTTAATTGATCATATGGTAAATATATGATATTAAAGAGGTGTGGGTTTAGAACCATGTCACAATAATAACTACCTTTAACAAAATAACATGGGTAAGTGCACAAATTTTGTGGACAAAAAGGGGCCTACCTGTGGACATGACTTTCCTAAAATTTCATAAATTTGAACTTTTGTAGATAATTTGAGATATCTACACTCCAAATTTGAAGATGGTGTAAGAACATGAAATGTAACATTTTGAGTCTAGTTTCCAAAACACTATTTTAAAAAAATATATATTTAAGTATAAGTAGTCCAAACAACTAAAATTTGTATATGAACTCCTATTTTTTAAAGAAAACAAAGTAGTTAAATGGTCGTGCAGTGCACCATTTTTTGAGCAATGTTTAATATTGTTTGAAACCCTTTGGTAAAAATTTATATAATATCTTCTAGTTTGTGACCTATATTGTTTTATATTTTTTCAATGAATCAAAAATTTTATGAATTTTGTAAGTAGATCCTAAAAACTAACAAAAAAATGGATAGCAACCCGTGCGATGCATCTAATTATCACAAAAAAATGAAAATCAAATTTTTTGAAAGTTTATATAATTAGGCTTAGTTAGTGACCATATAACTTGTTTTTCACTTAGATCAATTAAAAATAAATTACATGAACATGTATAGGCATGTATGTTTGTGCCATGTAGTGGCCTAAAAATGGTATATCTGGAAATCAACATAGTTTAAAACTTTAAATTAGTCAAAAAATTATAAAAATCATATTTTTGGAAAGATGAAAGCATGATCATCGTGATGGTATTAAGTTTTTCAATTTTACCATTGGAATTCATAGTGTATCTAGTGATAAAATTTTAATTTTGTTGTGTTTATCAATACTCTTAGACTCGGCTATAGATTGATAGGTCAAGCCTTTGGCTCAAGAATCCAAGCCATTCCCAAGCCAAAAGGCTTGGTTTTTGAATTCAATTATAAATAGCATGATTGCATTAATAATTTGATCATGTTATATATTCATAAACCCAAAACATCAAGTTTTCTCTTGATCTTTAATTTTATATATGTTCTTATATGTTATTGAGCTCCCTAATAGTGGTGTTATTTCATGTGATACGAGAAAGGTCCCTAACCTTGGATAGTGAATTAAAGTGTCATGGTATCACATTAGACTTCAAAAATTTATGAACATTTTAATATGTTGACTTGACTACTTATAATTACTTGGTTTTAAGGTGTAACTCATACATTTACGATATAACTGATTTTATCATGATATGTCATAAAATGCATTTTATAAACCTATGGCCAAAACCTATCCTTTGGATTACAAATCTAGCTGTGCATCTAAAGTAAATTGGGGATATATCAAGCCCCTTAAACCTAATTTCATGACTCTAAAATGTGATCTTTGGGGGTTAATCAAATCCAATTTCATTAGCTCAAACAAAGCAAAGAAACATTATTTATTTATATTGAAGTTTTACATGTATAAAATCTAGTTTTGAGCTCAATAAAATTGAAGTCATTAGCTAATGAATGTAAATTTTGATTAGTTCCATTGTGGAGGTAATTAGGGTCAAAATGAGCCACATCAACCTATTTTAAATCTTTTATGAATTTATTTGGAGTGAAATTAACCCTAATGTCATGTCATATATAATTAATCAGAGATTTGATTCATTTAATCAAGGAGGCATTTGAAGCCAATTTGAACCCCTTCAAGAGCAAGATATGATTTGGGGAAAAATTAAGTTTTATTCTATCATAAATTGATCGAATTAGTTAGTTTATGTAATTAAGGGCATGATTTGGGAAAAATTGGGCCACTAAACCAAATCTATGGTCCAATAAATTATATAATGTATACAATATGTATGGCTTAATTGACCCTACTTTTATCAGAAATGCAAACATGAAGTCAATTGTCATAAATAGGTGAATAATTAACTCAAATTTTCATTAATTATCTTAGTGATTGGACCTTATATCTAAAATCTTAAACCCTAAACCTTGTACCATTTACTTTAAATTGTAAGCCATAAGCTCTAAAACCCAAACCATTTAAATTATAGACCTTAAACCCTAAACCAATCAATTTA
Organism: Torreya grandis; assembly: GCA_037957365.1. Classification (NCBI taxonomy): domain Eukaryota; kingdom Viridiplantae; phylum Streptophyta; class Pinopsida; order Cupressales; family Taxaceae; genus Torreya; species Torreya grandis. Next base: position 708,433 of record JARHVA010000455.1, on the reverse strand, counting down.
GCCCCAATTACCATCCTTTATATAGCAATAATTAGGATCACAGGGATCAACTTGGTCAAAATCATATCACCCATTACCATGATTGATTTAATTTTCTCAATCTATGATGATGTGGGGGTTAATTAAGCCTAAAATCACATTCTTTACTCATAGATATAGGTTTAAGAAACTCAAATTTTACCCAATTACCTTCATGATTGTACCTTATATACCCTAAAACTTATACCCTAAGCCCTAATCCCTAAACTCTAAACTCTAAATATAAACTCTTTAAATCTTAAACCAATCATTTTAGCCCAAATTAACATTATTTAGACTAAGAATTAAGTTCACAGGGCTGAATTTAGCCTAAATCACATGAATAATTTCCCCATTTGATTAATTCACTCAATTTGCATGATGGCATGGGGTATAATGACAACCCAAAAACACATTCTATAGTCATAAATAGGTCTAAGTGATTCAAATTATTCTCAATTATCTTTGCAATTAGACCCTATATACCTTAAACCCTAAACCTTATAGGTCTTAAAACCCAATTCCTAAACCATAACCCTATATCCTATATTTTAAAACCCTAAACTAATCATTTTATCACAAATTAACATCATTTAGAGTAATAATTATGTATATACATTATTTATTTGGCCTAAATCACATTACTCATTGTCCTAATTGACTAATTGTCTCAATATAGGATGATGTGGGGGACAATTGAGCCAAAAACATAATAAATCCTATGTAAACCATAAACACATATATACATTAGACCCTAATCCCTAGACCATAAACCATAAACACTATACCCTAAGTTATAAACCATAAACTTTCCCTATTTACCAATCAATTTATCCCCAATTAGCATATTTTGTAGTAATAATTAGGTTTACATGGCATAGAGATTAGACCTTATATACACCCTTAAACCTAAAACATATGCCCTAATCCCTAATCCCTAAACCCTATGTACTAATTCCCTAATCCCTAATTAGGGCCAAAATGAACCACATGAACCTATTTAAAATCATATATTATGTGATTTAGAGTTAAATTAAACCTAATGTCATGTCATATATAATTAACCATTTGAAGAGTTAATTGATTTAATCGAGGAGGCATTTGAGGCTAATTTTAACCCCTTCAAAAGCAAGATATGATTTGGGGCAAATTAAGTTTGATTCTATCATGAATTGATCAAATTAGTCAATTTATGTAATTAGGGGTGTGATTTGGGAAAAATTGAGACTTTAAAACAAATTTATGGCTTAATCAGTTGTATAATATATGCAACATGTATGGCTTAACTAACTTTACTTTTTATCAAAAATGCAAACATGAAGGCAATTTTCACAAGTGAACAAACAACTTAATATTTTTTAAATTACCTTAGTAATTAGTCAATTTATGTTATTATGGGTGTGATTTTGGAAAAATTGAACCTTGAAACCAAATGTATTGCTTAATCAATTGTATAATGTATGCAACGTGTATAGCTTAACTAACTTTACTTTTTATAAAAAAAATAAACATGAAGGCAATTATCACAAATAGGTGAACAAACAACTAATTGTTTTTTAATTACCTTAGTAATTATACCCTATATCCTATATATTAAACCCTAAACCTTTTACCATTTACCTTAAACCCTAAACCATAAGTCTTAAACCCCAAACCCTTTAAATTCTAGACCTTAAACCCTAAACCAATCAGTTTAACCCTTATCAACATCCTTTATAGTAAGAATTAGGTTCATAGGGATCAAATTGGTCAAAATTTCACCACTCATTACTATAATTAACTTAATTGGCTCAATCTGTGATGATGTGGGGACTAATTGAGCCAAAAATCACATTCTCTACTCACAGATCTAGGTTCAAGGGGATCAAATTTTCCTCAATTACCTTCATGATTATACCTTATATACCTTAAAACCTATACCCTAAGCCTTAATCCTTAAATTTATTAATCCCTAAATTCTAAACCATAAATATAAATTCTTTAAACCTTAAACCAATCATTTTATCCCAAATTAACATCATTTTGACTAATAATTAAGTTCATAGGGCTCACTTTAGCCTAAATCACATGATTCATTACCCTATTTGACTAATTCACTTAATCTACATGATGACATGGGGTATAATGACAACCCAAAAATACATTATATAGTCACAAATAGGTCCAAATGATTCAAATTGTCCTTAATTATCTTTGTGATTCGACCTTGTGTACACTACACCCTAAACCTTATAGGTCTTAAACCCCAAACTATAAATCATAAACCCTATACCCTATATTTTAAACCCTAAAAAAATAAATTTAGCACTAATTAACATCATTTATAGTAATACTTAGGTATATGCATTACTTAATTTGGCCTAAATTGCATTACTCATTCTCCTAATTGACAAATTGGCTCAATCTATGATGATGTGGGGGATAATTGATCCCAAAAACATAATGAAGCCTATGTACACCCTAAACCATATATAAATTAAACCCTAAAACCTAAACATAAAACCATAAACACTATACCCTAAATTATAAACCTTAAACTTTCCCTAATTACCAATTGATTTAGCCCCAATTAACATCTTTTGTAGTTATAATCAGGTTCACATGGCATAGAGTCATTAGACCTTATATACACCCTCAAACCTAAAACTTGTGACCTAATACCTAATACCTAAACCCTAAAACATAAATTATAAAATATATTCCCTAATCCCTAAACCCTATTCACTAATGCCCTAATCCTTAATCCCTAATTAATATTAAGTACAACATGATTGTATTATTAAATAATGTGATCACATTATAATAAATATAGGTAAAACTCTCTTATAAAAGTATATTTTTAACTTAAGTTGAGTATTAATAATAACATGATTATGTTATTGAATAAAGTGATCATGTGATTGAATAATATGATCACATTATTGCATAACACAGTCATATTATTGCATAACATGATTGCATTATTACATAACCTGATTGTGTTATTTAATAACTCAATATTTTTATTGCATAAGACAACCATGTTATTATTAACATAGACAAAACTCACTTTTTAACATCTATTTTTAACCCAAATCAAAAAAAATTTCTCGATAAACATTCTCTACATACTTTTGAAAGACTTGCAGGACCTATGTACTTTTGACCCCACCTTTGAAAATCCCTTAATTTTCCTTGATGGGTGATGGATCAAATTAGAGGAAGAGGAAGATGTTTAAGAACCAAGCACAAGAGGAATTATAAGAGTTGAGAGATAAACACAAGATACGAATGCAAAAACTTCATGGTAGATAAGGTACAAACCCTAATCCTAATGAACTGAATGCCATAGATAATGAGCCAATTGATAATAATAAATTAAAAAATGATGAAATTGACCATCATAAATTAAATAATGATTAAATTTACCATAATGAAATTAATAATAATGAAATTTACAATAATGAATTAGATAATGTTGGAAGTTTACATTCAAAGTTCCAAGTTTTTTATTTTGTTGATGATGAGTCTATGTATGATGCTTCACCCCCCATGAATGAATAAAAATTGATGGAAACAAATAATGATAAATTAACAATAAATAAAAATTTATGGAAACATATAATGAATAAATAAACAATGAAAGTAATAATGATTTTGAAATACCCTCTCAACAAATTCCACCATTAACAACATATCCGATAATTTTGCATATAAAATAAAAGTAATTAATTGAAGTCAATGAAAATATTTTATAACCAATGCATAACAAAATTTCTTATCACCATTCAATAAGATTGACTCAAAAAATTTGGGATAGTTTCTTTCATAATTTGAATTATGATAGTCAAAGATGTCAATTATTTGTTTCATTGATAAAATTGATTAAGATGAGACCTATAATGTACACATTAAGAATAATAAAATCTAACATGGATGATGAAAAAAATGAAATTATTGAAAATCTTCATGATGCATATCATACTTTAGGCTCAAAATCATGTACCCAAGATTGTAATACTACCCAGTGTATACTTAGAACTTATGTAGTAAGTGGATAAATAGGGACAAAATGAATGATTTCAAAAACAAAATGAACACTTAATATAAATAGAAAAACATTAATGAAATCAATTGAAAGACATTAAAGACTTAATGAACCTTATACCAAAGAGATCTAGGCATTTTTTGGTATACTTTCATGAAAGTAAAAGGCTATAGTTGATGATTTAAAGAGTTACTTGCTCAATTTTGGAAAGATAATACAAGAGTATCACCCAATATAGGCGATGTAGTAAAAATAAGAGTTGGTTCTCATAAGCATGAACTGTATTTGAAATATTTCTTAGATATGACTCAAACACAATTGTAATTTGAGTTTTTGTAAAAACATCCACAAATTTCTATTTGTCAAAGATATTTTGAAATGGCTAAACCCTTTTTGTAAAAATAAATCACACATACACCACTTGTTTTTGTAGGCAACATGTTAAATTTTTAATGTACTATGATGTTTTTCACCATATTCATTTTAATTTCCATACTGACAACATTTTATAGGAGTGTGACATTGAACATCCACCAAAATTAGTTAGGGAATTTATTCCAACTATTTTTTACAAAAGATTAGATGGAAAATTATTTTATAACAAATCATGTTTAGATGGAAATTGTAAAATTTGTGGTGGATTTCCAAAATTAAAAAAAAAAATATATCCATGAGGAGAGTACAAGTGCAATTGGATAGGAATTATTTGGTTTAAACAAATATAAATAATTGACTTATTAAGTAAAAGATAGAAAATAATCTAAAAGATGTGAGCTTATTACAAAAAAGATACTTATTTTTTAATTTTTGGTCAAATTTAGGGATAAAATTATTTATGAGTATGCAAGGCACACACATAGGAATAAATGGTTGGATGAATATTTCAAGATAAGAAAAAAATGCATGCCCATTTGGTTTGATTATTTCAATAGTTCAATCATAGTGTTACAACTCATCATAAGTTTCCATATTCATGAACATAGCATTCATGCATGAACCTAATAGTATAGAGAAACAACATAAAATATTAAAGGAATACCATTTCTATATCAAAGATGACCGATCACATTATTCAGATTATGTGCAAGGTTATTTTCATAAATTTTTATGAACATTTCAGTTAAAGGAATATTATTTTCAATCAACATTACATTTGGTCAGAGAATTATACATCATAATTTAAAAATACATAGATGTTTTATTGGTTGAGTAGGATGCACATTTCCACTGGTGTAGAATACATTTAGAGTTTCACCAAGGTTAGCCATGAAAAAGGGGAGCATGATGGTGTTGGATCATGTGTAAAAAGAGTTGTTGGAAGGGAGGGGTTAAAATTTTAAGAGTGTATTAATTCGATAGATGTAAAAACCATGGTTGAATGGTGTAATGAGAACGTGTGTGATGGTGCTCAATTAAATTATACTATTTGTAGACATTTTTGGTTTTTGGAGGAAGAACACTTGGTAAAGTATGAGGATTGTATAACTCTAATGGGTTCAAGTGAGCTCCACTCATTTCGTAGCTCAAATGCAAGTTCTTAGACCATTCAGACGATACATATGGCATTTTTTTGTTCTAGATGTGTGGACTCTATTTGGAATGAGTGTGATTCAAAAGAGTGGGTGAATGATTGGAGTTACAAACCTATAATTCTAATCAACACATATTAGGTTCCAATAACATTGCAACTTATAGATATGACATTATCAGATAAGTTTGACCATGTATCTGATATAGTGCATCCAAGTATAATATTTTTCATTATGTACAATTTATTCTCATTATATATATTCATAGTGTCACTAAAAATGGTTTTTTGTAATGTAGGGCATGTTTTTGAAGTTATTGCAGATGATGATAATGAAGAGGGAAAAAATTACTACTTGTGTCGGTGTATAGAGAGAAAAAAATGACTTCCCTAATTATATATGGAGAAAACATTGACTATCCCACTAGGTCAATGATAGTCACTAGATCTTGGTTTTGATTATATCCTATAAATTTTTTAGATCAATGTCTATTTGAAGAGTTTTAAATGCATAGGAAGATACTACACTATTCCAATTGATTCTTATAATGAATATTCAATTACAAAAATATCATGGGAGGCCATTAAAAAATAAATTATGGAAAGTTCAAGAGTTAGATCATGATATTATTCTTGATACTATAAAGGTTAGAGAATATCCTAGTGGTTCATTAGATTGAAATACATAGGTATGTTGACTTGTTAAATGTAGATGTAATCAATTTTACCAAATGTTTTTTATTTTCCAGGTAGTACATATGAATTTGTTTTTAATTCCTTATAATTTTTTGTAGGTTAGTGGTGTCATATAATCTTCCACCTTCATGTGTTTGGCACTACCGATAAATAATTTCATATTCTTGAAGATAAAATAAGCTTTCTAAAATTACTTAGCATTTGTCCTTGAAATTAGGTTGCCTTGAATGAAAGAAGGCATAGAAGGAACATCATGGCTATTTGAAGTGTTTGATGTGGTCAAATTCCTTCATGAGTTGACCTATATTTGGGGATGGTGGTCTCCTTAATTCCATTTTGATCTTAAATCACCATGTCCTTACCTTCAATGCTTTACTTATTCTTCAACCAACTTGTTTTCAACTCCCATGAAGTAGTTCCATTATTATAAGGTAGTTTGAAAGAACTTAAATGCTTATTTGGATCCATAAAATGAATATTTTATTACTCAAGTCATAGGGGTAGCATGTTTGGAATTATTGAAAGCCTATTTCCTAGGAGATCATGGTATAATTATCTCCCCATTCAACATCTATTCCTTCTTACCTACATGTAACTGATTATCAACTCTCAAGTTGCCACTCTTTCATTGCATTCACTAGCATCTTCATGATATTACATGATTTTAAATGTATTATGCCCAATTATGGCCATCCCTCCACCTTAATCATGAAAATTAAGTGTAGGAATCTTTTGAAGTCTATTTAAATCTCAAAATATGATAAAAAAACCTCAAATTAGAGACCTCTTTCCTTGGAAAGGCAAACTAGCTCCTCTTGATTCTTGAATACACTAATCCACCTCATTAGTGTATCCAATGTGGATATTTTATAGATCAAGATTCTCTTGATTATTGACCTTCATGTGGTTTCTTTTTACATGTGTTTGAACTTAGGCTAAAAAACTACATTTTTCTTGTATTGGGAAAGTCATTTTTGAGGCTGAAATGGGTGGTGGGTTTGTCGATCGAGCATGATGGGAGGCCAAGAACTTGGTGCTATATTTTATCCCCCCTAAACATGTTATCAGTACCATATTTTTGTTAGGAAGCATTAGAATGAGATTTCTACAACCATAACTTATATTTTGACAACATTTATTATTAGTGTTTCCATGCTCTTGAATGGTAGTGAAAATGCACTTTTGGGTGGATTTGAATGTCTTGGAAGTTTGATCACATGTAATTTTCCTATATATATTTTATCAAAGTGATAAATTCTCAAGTGGAGCTCTTAGAGGCCAAAATCGTAGTTGGAGCTCAAGAAGTTAGCCTATTCAATGCCAAAAAGTTGTATTTTAAGACATGTCACTGTAATTTGTGTAATAGATTGCTCTTGAAGGTTCCACCTAAGTGATTCAAGGTGAGATTAGAGGTATTAAATATTTATGGGAAGGATCTAATGGTTTTCAAAAATTAATTATAGGTTTTTTTACATATTTAAACTTAGGCTAAAAAGTGCATTTTTCTTATATCAAAAAGGACATTTTTGAGGCTAGAATGGGTGGTGGGTTTGTCATCCAAGATTTATGGGAGGAAAATAAAATCCACCCTACATACATGTTTTAAGTGCTGGTTTTTTATCAGGAAGCATCAGAATGAGAGTTTTGCAACAATAACTTAAACTTTGACAACATTTGTTGTCAGTGTTGCCATGCTCCTGAATGATAGTGAAAATGCACTTTCAAGTGGATTTGAACATCATGGAAATGTGATCATATGTAATTTACCTATCCATACATGATATAAGTGATATATTTTAAAATGGAAGTTCCAAAGGCAAAAATGGTAGTTGGAGCTCAAGAAGTTGCCTATTTAATGCCAAAAAGTTGTATTTTAGGACTTGTCACTGCAACTTGTCCAATGGATTGATATCAAAGGTTACACCTAAGTGTTATAGGATGTAATTATATGGATTAAATAGGAAGGGGAAGGATCTATTTTTTTTTAAAAATGACTTACAAGTTTTATTTTACACATGTTTGAACTTAGGCTAAAAAATTGCATTTTTATTGTATTGAGAAGGGTGTTCTTGAGGCCAAAATGGGTGGTGGGTTTGTCATTTGGGCCTGATGAGAAGCCAAGAACCCTATAATTGAGGATATCCACAACCTTGTACATGTTTTTAGTGACAATTTTTGGTCATAAAGCATCATAATGAGATTTATGCAACTACAACTTAAACTTTGACAACATTTGTTATCAGTGTTTTTGCACTCCTAAACGGTAGTAAAAATGCACTTCTAGGTGGATTTAAACATCATCACAATGTGATCACATGTAATTTGCATATAAAAATGTTATTTAATCTATATATTATCAATTTTAGGTCCCATAGGTATAAGTGGTAGTTGGAGCTCAAGAAGTTGCCTATTTAATGCCAAAAAGTTGCATTTTAGGACCTGTCACTACAACTTGTCCAACATATTGCTCTCAAAGTGACACTTAAGTTCTCCAAGTTAAGATTAGAGGTATTAAAAATTAGGGGAGGGTTCTTATGGTTTTCATAAATTACTTATAGGTTTCATTTTAAGCATGTTTGAACTTAGGCTAAAAACTGTTATTTTTCTTGTATTGGGAAGGGCATTCTTGAGGCTAAAATGGGTGGTGGGTTTGTCAATCGGACCTGATGGGAGGCCAAGAACCTGGTCCCCCCTATATGTGTTTATATTTCCATTTTTTTATCAATATGAGGTATTTTCATATTTAAACTCTACTTGGAACTAATATTTTCTACTTGCACTTATTGTTAATCTTGCTATGTTTGAATTGAAATTAATTATTTTTTTTCAAATGATGCAAGGAATCTATGGGTATCATATTCAATTTTATAGTTTCAAGTATATATAATATTTTTTAATTCCAACAAATCAATCAAACTCTTTCCATAGGATTGTATTAAAATGTATCTCCATGATTATTATTCCTCAAACCACCTTTACTTGAGGTTGAAACTACCCCTCTCTGGCTACAACCACTCAATCCTCCACATAGTTTTCCATATTATTAATCCATTTATCTCTATTTCCTTAACCTAATACCTACTCTATTGACTCATACTACTTCCCCCTACCCTCCTAAACCACACAACCCCATGCAACTTGTTATCTCTCCCTTTTTATACCCACTTTTGTATGAAAGTATATTTTAAGTGTTCAAGGTGATTTAGAGGCTAGAATAGGTTTGTGATATTTTAAAACATCAGTTTTCAAAGATAAATTTTAAGAGTCCTAACAACCTTAAGAGACAATCCTAGAAATTAATATAACTATTAATAGGTATTGACTTAGGTCTAGAGATGTCAATGGGGAGTTGAAGTACGTCAAGAGTGAGGTGTTGAAGGGTCAAAAACTAGTCTCAAGAATGTACATTAAGACTATTAGGACAAATATCCCTTAAATAAAAAAAACTACAAGAAAGTTTAAATGAGTATGGAGGGATTTGAGAGTAGATTGAGTGGGTTGAATAAAGGTTGGATAGATGGATATAAAAGCTAGAGGAAGTGTTCTTGAAAGTATTAAAGAAGAGGAAGGCATCTAGGCATAACCAAGCCTATGGAATGTATAGTGAGAGAGTGTGAAGTATTAATGACAAAATGGGTAGGTTGGAAGAGAGTAAAGGTGATGTCGGAGTATCAACAAATACATGTAGAATCTATGTTGATAATAGTCTTAGGTAATTATTAAGACCTATAAACTAGGTCAGTTTAGTAAGTTTAATTTGAATGAGTAAGAGAGAATATGATTAAGTTTAGTAAATCACTAATCTTGGTTTAGACTCTAAAAAAGTGATAATCTTCACTCCTAATGAGGAGGAACCGTACAAGACCAACCAAAGAGCTTAAAAGGACAAAAAATATCATTTTTGAAGAGGTTAGAGCATATGTTGTAGGTCTATCTCAATGGACAAGGACTGTGTAAATGATTTATTGTTGCACATAATAAATATTTTTTTAGTTTTATTGCATTTTTTCCATTGTATTATCCTTTTAAAATATGATTCTAATCCTTTCATATTGACTTCAAGATTAAATCTTAGTTATATTTGTAAAACCCTCAAGAATTATGTATTTTTACCATTACAGTCATTTTTAGAGGATTATTTACATGTGGAAACTATTATATGAACTCAATTGGAGTATTGCAATATTTTAAGATGTTTTTAAATACCAATATACATGTAGATCATATAAAATCCCAATGAGCTCCATGAACTATCAATAATTAGCTCTTGACCTACAAAAATTTGAGTAAATATGAAGGCTTTCATGATTAAAACACCTATAAATATCAAATGATTGGAGAATAAGGTATAATACTTTATGATAATATGGTGTATCTTTAATTGGGTTGACAATATATTTGAAATTTTAGGCACAGAGGACTATCTTTTTGTACACTAATAGAAGACCATTTTCAAGAAAGTTATGCATAAGGTAAGATGAGTTTTTGGTTGATTTGAGTTTTATAAACTTGGGTAAGGGTTGAAAAATGTTAGAATTGCTAAAATAATACAATAAATATAATTTTTAAGAGATAAAAACTCTATTTTATAAATTTACCTATTGGAGCAATAACAAAGTCTAAAGACCTAGAAACTTAAAAAGATAAAATTTGAGAATGAAAGCTCAATCTCTTAGAGACCTATAGTTGGTTATTTTATTGTAAGTTTTTAAACCTACATAAATCCTTGAGTTTTCCTAAGACAAATCCAAAGTGTCTTAAATAATAATTTTTCAAAGGAAGGAGAGTAAATGTGAGAGATTGGTGACTAGTTAAGAGCAAACCTAATGAGTAATTGACTAGTTTAAAAGAAGATTATTTGAGAGTGAATTTTGAATCGAGTTGAGAATAAGAGTGGATAAGTGAGGTTGGAATTCTTCTTTATATTAGAGAATATGAATAGTAATTTCATAGCCTTCTTAAACATATAAGAGAAAATTGTGCATTAGGTTGTATTAGAGGATGATAAAGGGTTTTGGCCAAAGATGGATCATTGTCTCATGAGTGAATATTCTATTTCAATTTAATAAGGTTGTATTTTATCAAAATTGATAGATTATAGTCAAGGTCAGGTAGAAAATCATATTTTCATCATACAAGTATGAACATGATTGGGTATGGGTCTTAAGTGAAATCAAATTGCATGTTAATGATCAATTGAAAAGTTATAAATAGGTGATGACAAATGCAAAATAGATAAGAGTGTCATCAGTTATTTTTGATACACACAATCAAATAAAAACTTTAATTTAAAAAAATATGGGAGTTGGAGATTTATAGCATTAAAAAGATTTTTTTTTTAATCCTCATTTATGTACAACATTAAATACAAGTTTTGATAGATAATAGTTTAGAAGATCAAAATAACACTATGAGATAACATTTTAAATTAAAAATGAATATAAATTAGATAGATTGATATAATTTAGATTAAAACTCTAAAAAATCATATAGGAACATGTACAATGTCAATAATACATAGATTACCATGATAGTCATACAAAAAATTACAACATCTACCAACATAGTATCTAATGTCAGGTGAATGTCGTATATGCTTATACGATGCCAAAAATACATAGATTTCCATATAGGCATACAAAAAATCACATCTCATGTAAGACATCCTAGTCATCAAATGACCTCCCTCTCTCTTCCTTTCTCAAAGAAGACTCTCCCTAGGATGCCTTGCTGGTAGATGGAGATCCCTCTAATGCTTTGGATAACATTAAGGTTTGACTGTGGGTCCTATGCTCATAGCTCACTTGTAGCTAAACTTGTTTAAATATAAGTATTATTATGAAATTAACATAAAATACATTCAAGAAATTGTTAATAAATCAATTTTAAACTAGAACAAAAAATCATTTAAACATGCACTTATTGCAAGCTTGTATTTCTGCTCAATCTATTTTTGACACTCCAACGAGCTAGTGATAGGCTCAGCTATTTGAATAGGCATCTAAAAGAGGAAAAAAAACATGAGAAGTATCCCTGCTAAGCATCTGACTTAGACTATTAGATATCATATGATAACCCTGCATACAAAATACATTCACATAAGTTATATTTGCCCCAATTATGTAGTAAAATTATTAAAACAAGTTTATTTTTACAATTCAAAATTACAAGTTAATAAATACCTCTATTAGTGCTTGTGAATATGGCATTGTAGTAGAAATGCCTATTTTTGTCTTGACTCACAATAATGGAGGAGTGTCTACTTGATTTATCAACTGAATGTAAAAAAGGTCTCACTTACTTTTATATAAAGTATCAAAGATATTTATGGCAAGTTTTTATCCTTTATTAAACCAAGAGTGTATTTAATAACACTATACTTGAATTTTGAGATCCTTGATAGATAAATTTAACCTAATATTACAAGGCAAATATACATAGATTAAATGTAAATAGAGAATAATATTAACTCAAAATTTTACCTCTATATAAGTAAATGGTGTTGTCCTAATATAGACAAATGCAGGAGTGAATGGGCCAATAACAAGATCCAAAAATGTAAATAATGGTTACATCAAATCAAATGCTATAAATTTCGAATGTGACGATGAAGGCACCATCACCTCTTAGGACATAAAAAATGACATATATATTATTCAATTTCTATGTAAATTAATTGTTATCTAAATTAAATTTGAAATTATAACTTAAATTTAACATGACATATATATATATATATATATATATATATACACGTATATCTATGTAGTGGTTAATGTCTACACGTCAAATGTGTATGCCAAAAACTCATCACTCATAAGTATATTATTCAATCCCTTTGAACCACTAGCACCATCATCATCAAAAGGTCTATTGCATATATCTCTAAAATATCTTTAAGGGTGGGGTTGGGTATGCACACTAGGTGGTGTATATCTAGCATCAATTTATGAGAGCCTATTTATATGCTAAGCTAATGTATCAATGAGAAAAATAAGTGCATTCAAAGTGTCGATCTCCATGACCTGATGAACTGTAAAGGATATCTTAGGTTTAAGTGGATTTTAAATACAGATCCTTGTAGGTCGATTAGGTGCATGACATGCACCTTGTTGATTCTATGTAGAGCCTTTCCCTCAGCCTTAAAACTCACTAAATCAAAATAGTTTAGAATCTCATTAAGAACAAACACATAATAAAATTTTATCAAAAAAATACAATGGGAACTTATGGTGGTTACATGGTGGATAATCAAACACCATCCACCATCAATCACAAAAATTGGCTATGATTAAATTATGTTGGAAATGATGGATTGGAAAATGTTTTGCAATTACTGGGAATGGTGCATTGGTGGCTAGGTCAATGAATAAGGTGAAAATGGAGGCTTTTGATATGTCTTTGTTATTAACCTCATGTGCTGATAATTTATCAGCATAATAATCCTTATAACTATCCTAATATGAATCCCATCTATCAATTTGACTCATTATAGAGTCAATGTAACCTAATAATGTCTCTAGGGAATTGGTTGGATAGGTGTGGTGGGTGTTGGTGTAAGTGGGATCCCTCATTATCCTAATTAATTCTTCAATTTCAATTTTATTTTCCATAATGTGGTCATCTAGACTCTCCTGATTACATGGGGTATTTTTTGGAACTATAGGAGGGTTAGGAGGAGGGTTAGGTGGAGGGTTATGAGGAGGTTTAGGCTAAGGAACAAGAGGGTTAGGTTGAGGAACAAGAGGGTTAGGTGGTGGGTTAGGAGGGTTAGGCAGAGGAGTAGGAGGGTTAGTAGGATAGGTTGTTCAAAATAAAAAAATTACCAATTAAATAATGAAAATAACAAAAAATTACTAAAATTATTTTAAAAAATGAACAAATTTTTAACACTTACCTATTATACATGGTGGCATCATCAATTATAGGCTTCCTATGATGAATTATGGTAAGGATTAGCCTCACTATTGAAAAACATGATTGTAGAGTGGAAGAAAGTGGGAAAGATAGAACATGAATGCAAAATGAGGAAATTTTGGATTCAGTTTGGTTTTTTTATGACACAGGGAATGCGATCACATTAATAACATGAAAATTTTCCCTATTTTAAATAATGTGATCACATTATTAATGTGATCACATCATTTATTTTAAATAATGTGATCACGTTATTTAATAACATGATCACATTATGGATCGGTAATCACCGATCCATAATTTAAATAATGTGATCACATTATGGGAAATTTACATGTAATTATCCCCAAATGCCATGAACATACCCATAAAACAATCCCAAAAGAGAAATCATCCTAAAGAAAATAGGGGATAATTAAATGATAATGAAATTAATCCAAAAAAATGAAATTGAGCCATGAAAAAGAAATTAATCCATGAAATTAAATTAATATATAAGATATTTTTAAATTATAAGTAAAACATAAGATCCATATATTCTCATAAATAAAATACAAATAATGTAATAATGTAATAAATAATGTGAGGAAACGCCATGATATGTTCACAAAATACTGATAAATTTCATGGTAAATATCATCCATAACATCTAATAAATCCTTGTGTAGCTGAATTTTGATGTTGATTAGGTTCTCATAAATATTTATAGAAAGTATTAAAAATACTTCCAGATCTATCATCTCTATAAATAAGGTAGGCATTATCACGGGTTCTTGATATTTCATTAGAACATGCTAAGATGAGGATAGTTTGTGTGATAACACTCACAAATCAAAAACTAATTCATATGGGTCATGGAATTCAAGAAAAAATAGAACATCAATATTCATTTTATCCTATGAATTCATGCATATTATAGGCATAATATTAATTATAATTATAAATAGAGAAATTGAATAAAATAGAATGGAAAACCATGAATTTTCACAAAACTATGCATGCAAGGAACAAAATAAGGAAAACATTCATGTAACCATAGCCAAATATCTATATTGATCTATTATAATTGTGTAAATCCTTATTCTTAAAAGTATATGATATATATGGACTTTTACAAGCCTTTAACTCTTCAAGTTCTAATCAAAATTGACACCAAGAGAAGACTCTTCATATTTCAAACTTTTACAACTTTTGTAAATGATATACAAGACAAAATAGAATATAAAAAATACAATATGAGTGTGTTTTATACATGTGGAACATACAGATAATTTGAAATTTTATATTCTTATTCTCCTACCATCACTTCCTAGACTTAAAATGTTATCAAATCCTGAGACAATGTTGTACAATACTTTACACTTTTTACACATGTAAGAGCTATCTAAAATGTATTAGATTCAATATGAATCATAATAATCAATTGAGGCATCATTTCTATTTTTACCTCTTGTGCACTACTTAGCCACCCTTGAAATTTTTCAAGTATCATACAAGCATTTTATATGAGCAATGGGTGCATGAATCATACAAAGTTGTGGGGATAAAATGTGGCATGGTGTACTCAAAATCTCAATTTCTATCTTTGTAAAAAACCCTACGTGCTAGCGTTAAGCTGACCTTGATTGAAAATAATATTTGGGTATCACACACCGTATCTAATGTGAAGAGGCTATTATACAAAATTAAGGGAAAACTTGTTGGACTACCTCAATATGATAGCTCTACGAGTGCTACCTCCTTTGTGCATGACCATGAGGCATGTTTCTTTGAGAAAAAGGATTGTTTGAGTGTTTTGGTATATATTATGAAGAGCATTGTTACATGTTGGTGGGCCACCCAATTATTCCCATCTAGACCAAAGTTAAGGATGATATATGCTCTAGATTTTAATTCAATGGTGACCGCCAATGAATACCTACATACAGTGGTGAATTTGATCCATGGATACATGTCCATGTGTGTGAAGACATTTGGTCTAGGAACACACCTTATTTCCCAATAGGAATATGGGTCCATGCTTTCAATAAAGCTCTATAAACTTGGGCTCATGTGGTATGTTATAAATGATAAATGTTGGGAAACTGACAATTAGAAGGCTTTGAATGAGAATTTCATCCATACACTTTCTTTCTCCTCATTTAACCTAGAGCTAGTCAAACCCCTAAAATGCATCCTCTATTCTATCCTAGAGGATGAGTCCATAATGGAAGAATAAGTCAAATAAATTTACAATAAGAAAGGACTCATGTTTCAAAAGTTATTTGAAGACTATAGGCTATATATTGGTTCTAGTGGTGATGATGAAGTAGTGTAGATGGAATATAATTGGCAATGTAAGGCCAAGAAGTATAAAATTGTGCATTAGGTAGATGAAGAACTTTAAGAGGATACCCCTAGTCACTTATGAGTTGAGACTTCTCATGGGGAGTGAGAATTAATGTATGAACAAGATTATAAACAAAAATTATGCTAATAATATTTGAAAATGACTAAAATGAATGTTGACTTAGAAGGAGAGCCCAAAATGGCCACAATTAGGGATTATTGATCTTATGTAAAACTGGTGTGCATTGTGGAGTTAGTCTGGGAATTTCAATACCTCTTTCTAATAAATTACAAGGAGATAAAGGGTGCACAATATTCTTTGAGTAGAATGAAGATCACATTGGTGGATGATATAATACTGTAAAGAAGCAGCCATACTAGATGAACCCAAATTTGCTCACCAAGTTTAAAGAAGAAATTGACAACATGTTGGTTGGTAGTGTGATCTCTCTAGTTTATTATCAATAAGGATTGGAATCAATGTCACATGTGTCATAAAACCATTTTCCACTCCTTTCACTAAGGAAGTTCTTGCGGGATTGGCATTTTACAAGATCTACACCACAATATTTTATAAGGGCAAAATTTAACCAATTGATGAATTTTAAGGGAAAAAAATTGAGTCAAGTGAATATTTAATATAATATGTTTTTCAGTTGTCACCTAAGTTATGAAACACAATGTACATATTTATAGTATATATCCAAAATTAAATACTTTCATGTGCTTAAATTCTCCATAATTAGTTGTCATTTGTAAAGTCATGTCAATATTATTATTGTGATAGTAGTATTTCATACCTATATTTTTATCTCAATAAAAGGGATTTCAATTTTTCTTCTTGATATTTTCACCTCATTAAAGTGTTGACATATTTTCATTCCAATCTCACTTTAAGTTTTGTGATTTAACCCTGTAATATCAATCTTTCATAATTAGTATATTGTATATAATTTTCTTAGTTATTATAGCTTTGATGGATATTTTTGCTATTTGTAAGTGATCCATTTACACCCAAGGATTATATTAATGGATTTTATATAATTTTCTCTTTTTTAATTCCTCACCTCTCAATGCAACTTGTGTTGATCTATTTTTTAACTATTTTAGAAACCACACAATCTTTGATCACTTTTTTTTTTAATTGAGTATGCTAAGATGAGTTATTTGGATGGTTTAATTTACATGAATATGTTTATATGGTTTATAGGGGGATATTCTTATGTATCTTAGTCTCGTACAATTCTATGTAGATCCATACATTGAATGGTGTCAAATTCAAGAACATTGATAAATACAAAGTGGTCAATGTTGGTAGAAAATAGAGAATGTGTAGGCCCAAGTGGGTAGAGACTAACAATAGAATAAAATAGAAAAACTAAGACCATTGGGATAGTTTGGAGATGAAAATATAGTGTTTTACATGCACTAAAAATACATGCTAAAAATAAAAAATAGGGGTGGAAAAGTATGGCTAGAAATTACATAAGTTTGCATATATTTTAAATGATTAAAATCTTTTATTACAAACAAAGAAACTATTTATAATTTTATATAGCTATAACTATTTACAAAATGACTCTTATAAACTGATATTTTTTCCTTGTTTTCTTTTGAATATTGTCACCAAACATGTCTCTTACTCTACCTACTTTGTTCCTTCTTTGTATTCTTTATTCACTATAGTCTGTTGTTGCTCTACTATTTTTCTACATGTTACACACAGTCTACTACTATGTCACTAACTTCTTCTTTTTTCCCTCTAACTATTTTTGCATCACTTATAATATTTTTTACTATAAATTTCTATTTCTATTTTTTTTTATTTTGTCTCCTTTTAAATACTCTTCTCACCTACCACCATTTTCCCCCTAAAACTAAAAAGGCTCCAAAAAATTAAAATTTCAAACAACTGCAATAAATTTTGTTTGGTGGTTGTAATAGTGTAGAGCTAGGCAAGTAGGTAGTTGAAGAATAAAATAATATTTTAACACTCCCCCTTATTCTTTACCTTCCTACCATGGTCTACAAAAATTTTCTCAGCCTTTAAAATATCCTTATAACTTCTCTTCATCTACCCAAATCCTTTTGCACCTATTATGTGCATGTCTGGAGCTTCACTACTGAAGTCCATATCTCTACTAATGGATTCCATATTGGACAAGAAAAATCCATAGCTGTGTTATAGAATCAACTATTAGAGTCCATAACTAGACTGGGAGAGTTTATAGTTATGCTACAGACTCAACTGATAGAGTCTATAGCTTCCCTATTAGAGTCCATAGCTCCTCTATTTTAATCTATAACTCAGTTGTGTGAGTCTAGAGTTATGTTTTTTGAGTCCAAAGATAGCCTCTAGGAGTCTATAACTGACCTGTAGGAGTCCAGATCTAACCTATACGAGTCTTGACCTAACCTATAGGAGTCTAGAGCTAGATTGTAGGAGTATGTAGCCAACATAAAACTTTGTAGGCCTAATTTTGATGCATTAATAACCCCTAACCTTCCTCTTAAGTGAATGAAATTCTCTTTAGACAATGGCTTAGTAAAAATATTAGCTAGCTACTGATCTAACTTGCAAAATTTAATATCTATCACATGATCTTCAAATAACTCTCAAATGAAGTGATACTTGATTGCAATGTGCTTGCTCCTACCATAAAAGATGAGGTTCTTTAACAATGATATGGAGGATATATTGTCATAAAAGACCATAAAATCTCCTTGTTTCTCCTCATGTAAATCTAAAATTATCTTTTTCAACCATATAGCTTTGCATGTTGTTCAAGGTTTTTTTACTAGTGAATCTTAGTTAATTCATGAATATTCCATTTTTTGTTATTTGTATTTGGATATTTTTTTGAACCCAAAAAGAGTGTTGGGTCATAAAAAAAATTGGGTTGTATATATTATTTAGAGGTTGGCTCACCTACCATTGATAACTAATTCCATAATTTTGACTGTAAATCACCATGCCATAGAAGGAAATTTTGCACTATTTCACTAACATCTATTATACATTGTATATGGCATATCATAATATAATATGTTTCATAGGTGATCAAGATCATAAATTCAACCCATCCCTGAAAGATATATGGACTCAATGGTAATGTGGAAATAACATGTCATATATAGAAAAAAAACTAAAAGGTGTACATAGGTTATGGGCATCATCCAAAGGTTTTGGACAACATCCAAATACATATTCAATGTCCATATATCTTGGATGTAACCTACAACATCTATATGGTAGCTAGTCAAACTAGATGACATCCATAAGACTTATATGTCATCCATCAGGCTTGGATGATGACCATAAAACTTGGATGATGTCCACAGATTTTAGATGCCATCTATAGAGTGTGAACAACATCCAAATAGCCTAGATGATTTCCATAGGGTCTATACTCCATCCACATAGTTTGGACAATGGTCAGGCTACTTAGACATTGTCCACAAGTTCTAGATGACATCCACAGTGTTTTGATGGTGACCAAGCTACCTGGACAACATCCACAAGGCATAAACATCATCTACCAAGGTTAGTCAATGATTAGACTATGTATATGACATTCATAGGGTCTGGATGCCATTCACCAAGGCTAGATAATGATTGGACTCCATGGATGGCATCTAAAGGTTCTAGACATCATCCATAGGATCTAGATGGTGATTAGATAGCTTAGACAACGTCCATAGGATCTAGACACCATCCACATGGTCTAAATGGTGACTAGACAATCTAGATGACATCCACACACTTTGGGCATCATCCACCAAATATGGATGATGACTAGATACACTAGACGGCATTCCATAGGAATTTTGTGGTAAATAAAAAAAATTGACGACATCTAGAGGGATTGGGAAGCATCTAAAAGTGTTGGGTAAAGACAAAAATTACTTGGTAGTGCTTGGTATCTACAATGACTCTAACCAGTAGCCACATAGAAAGGACAACTGACTGCATAGTGTTGAAGTGGTAGGCCATAGCTTGTATAACATATAAGAGTTTGTAACTTCATCTAGTGGTAAAGGTAAGAAATAAAAGAAATAATCAATGAGAAAGAGAATATTATCTTATTTTGGGTAGGCAAAAAGAACAACCAAACAATGTCAACCTACACCCATGCAAAATTAGGTACTAAATGATTTATAAAATTTCTTTATTTATTTATAATAACTATTATTTAACATTTAAAGGAACATAGAAAAATACTTATACATGCAAATCCCTCGACTGAGTGTGGTTTTTTAAATGAAATATTTAATCACAATATTACTTCATAATTTGAATATATTATTAATGATGACATTCCACCACTTGAAGACATACCTGAATATGCCATGGATATGGCAAATGACAAACTAGATGATATGATACAAACATTAAAAGAAAATTCTACATCTCAAAAAATAACTTCCATGACAAATAAAAATCCCCAATTTATATCAATAAAGAGAATACTTGAGGACATTTTAGATGATGAGATCAATACAACATATCAAAGTACTCAAAAATTTATGTGAATAAAGAAAAGCAGATGAAAAATTGGAAGGTCTTTTAAGTTTGAATGGGAAGAAAGATTTCCTTTCATTAAACTAGTAGAGTTAGAAAATAGTGTTGATACCCCAACTGAATGTAAATGCACAATATGTTATTGAAAATTAGGAAAGGACCATAAAATTTAACTTAAGCTGGACACAATCAAGAAACATTGTGGCAAAGTTTATGTGCATGCTAAAAGATATGGACAAATTTAAAAGATTCATAGAGGGAAAGATGCCAATGAATTCATTCATGTTAGATACATGGTAGAGTATGAAAAAAATTATAAACATATATGACATCTTTTTGAGAAAGGAGGAACCATTACAACTCAAATAGGGAAAGTTATCCAGTCAAATCAACATGCAAAAAATATATAGTTTTCAATGATCTATCATCTTCTCAAAAAAAGTAGACATATATCTGACTTTTTAGATTATAAAACTCTATTTCAACATAATGGATTTCATAAAATTCCATAATCACACTAGTAAAATGGAAATGTTTGAGACATGGAAAAATGTCTTATGATGATTAAGAAGGAAGATTTGAAAGAAAAAATAAAAAATGCAAGTTTTATATTGATATCCATTGATTAGTTCACATTAGTTGACAATACATCATGAATCTATATCCATGTTTACACTTTTGAGAATAATTTAAGGATACCTCATCTATTATCTATACTTAAAATGGTTGAAAATTGCAATGTAGAAAACCTCTTTAAGTTAGTTATTTCTAATTTAAAAGATATTGTTGGGATCAATGATTATGATATAGCTACAAAACTGGTATGTGTTGGAGTTGATGGTGTAGTAGTGATGTAGGGGAAAACAAATGGTTTGCATGTTTTATTATAGATATAATTTTCCCCATATATGGTTTTAATTCATTTCATGGCCCACAAAAATAATCTTACATACAAAATTGTAAGTGCATTTGAAAATGTTGTAAAAGTGGAGGAACTTATCTATGATTTACATGCTTATATGTCCAATAGCCCTAAAAGGTTTTTAGAGTTTTATAAATTTGAAATTGGGGTTATCTATGGTAAAAATATTCTATAATATAATGATACAAGATGTATTTCCATGTATAAGCCTAAGTGCAAATTTTTTGAAGAATATCCATCAATGGCAGGTTTCATGTTTAAATACCAAATGGAAGTCGATAAGGCAAAGGATCTATTGTATCACTTAACATATTTTTAAATTATTTTGGCACTATGTAGTATTCTCCCAATTTTGAAATAAATAATTTTTTTGATGAAACATGCTCAAAAGTGATTGATATATATTGTGGATTTCATAATTTGAGAAAACAGGTTTGTCAATCTCTAGATGTCTTGTGCTCAGGCCAAAATAGTTTTAAGCTTCTTATTTTTGCTAGTTAGCAAAATTTAATAGATATTGAGGATCCAAAATCCTATTTTAAATTCAATATTCATGATCATCTTTGTATCTTCATTAATGGAAAGGAAATACCATTGCACACATCCCAAAAATGAGTTGATTGTGCAGGTCAAAAAATTGAAGAATTCCCTATAACATGTATTCTTTACAACACTATGATAATGGAAACATGAATAAAATTGAGAAAGATAAATGGTATATTATTTATGGAAATTAGAGAATGGTTTCAAAGGGATGAGTTGCTTGAAGCCATGGTAGTGATTAATCCTAAAGTTTGTAGAGCTGATGGTGGTAAAGAAAAATCATTAATTTATTTCTTAGATACATGGGAACTCTTATTAAACATTTTTTGAAGTCTATAGATATCAATGGAATTGAAATTCCAAGTATTTTATGAAAATATTTGTTGACAACATAGTCTACCCATTTTGGATTCATAATGATTGATCAATACAAGTGTCTAAAAGAGCCAATTGAAAGTGGTGTTATTACAAGACTTTGGAAAAAAAATATATCCTAGTACCATCCTATAGGAATATATAAGTGAATATTTTTGATTGTATGAAATCTACCAAATAATGATTTTGGGCTTTGTGGAAGATGAAAGAGTCTTTAGTGCATTATATTTTATTAAATCTAAAATTCATAACAACACTTCGAATGATCATAACACTCATGCCAAAGGTGAACTTTCCTACATTTCTATCTTGGTTCTTTCTATTCATACTAACTATTTCCATCTTTACCTATGTGTATTTCATGTGGGATATTAAGGATCCATCTACTAAGATCTGTATATAAAGAATGGAGTACAAATGTTTGGTCTATTTCATTTGGTTTGGGTAAAATAGGTTGTCCACTAAAAACTTCATGGTAATAGGATATATAGTGAAGGTATATGAGACTCCAATATAAATAATGGTATACAAATGTTTCATCTACTCTGTTTGATCCTCCTTTGCTACATGATAAACTCAACACCCAGTCAAATAATGAAGCAATAAAGAATATCAAAGTACATATAAACAAATCCTATGATCACTTGGGCAAGGATTTCTTATTGTAAATACCATTTTCCTAAACCTGATCAGATGAATTTTACTTTCTACTAGACTAATGTGTTTAAATTACCTTAGTTTATATGATGGTGAATGGGGTTATGAAATATTTTTCCATGGTTGATAGAGGATAGGAAGGGCCATTCATGTATATCTTGTTAGCCTTGGAAAGTGTTAAGAAAAGAATCAATGGCACCCTCATGTAATTCCTTTTGAATGGTGTATGAGACACAATAAAAACCATGTCAATCAAATGGATACAGATTTTGAGAACAAAGAAATAGAGGATGTTGTGGTATAATGGATATTTCCAATATGAATATATTGCTTGCAAAATAGAAACCTTCTCTATTTTAACTTATAAGAGTAATCCCTAACATTATGAGTAATTAATAAATGTTCAATGTTTTAATAATGTTCATGAACTAACAAGTATATTACATGCTTTTTTATTTCTTTATATATACTTTTACTACTAGCTTGACTATGTATTTGGACCAAATCTCCATTTTAACTAAGTTGTCTATATTTACAGAGCTTCCAAGTAGTGAAGCTCAAAATTCATGCCCCAAAATTATGGATGAATTTATTTCAAGTTTGATATGTGATGGTGCCTTGTCACCTAAATATCATATTGGTTTGAAGCTATTAATAGTGTCTAGAAAACAAATCTCTAATTATAGAAAATTGGTTGTTGACTGAGCTTCTTTAAAGTGTAAGGAGAATCATACAAAAGTTGGAAACCATAGTTGATGAGAATAATAGAGTGGTTTTATACTTTCACACCACCATTTCCAAATTAAGTGATGAGAATATGGAACTTTACTAGAAATGTGTGAACTTGAAGGTTACCAATTCTTACACAAAATTGCTATGTGACTTAAGGGTTACAATTGTCAAGGCCATGTAGATAAAGCATGAAGGAATGATGTCCATATATGCCCATGAGTTATAGCTTATAAAAGAAGTGTACGAGATGCTATTTTCTCAATTTCATGGGGTGACCACTAGTAACCCTGACATTTTAGATAGAAACAATACCAACTAGTTGCATGCATTAACTACTATGACCATTATACTCTGTATGGTTCTCATAATAGTTTTAAACTAGTTGAGACATTCAAAATTACTTTGTAATATTGTTTAATATGAAAATATTACTAAATTATAGGTTTATTCACATGTAATCTTAGTAAATACAAGTCTATATTATAATTTGCATATTTTTGTCTGCCCACTACATATGTTATGTCTTTGTTGCACAGGATGGTATGTATTGTGTGTTTACTTTATGTTCACTACATTTTAATATGGTGCCTTGTATGTCAAAATCTAGAGCATTGACATTCATTTTGTGGATAGAATTGTTGATAGGTTTGTAATCCTTTATGTACAACATGAATTACCTCAATGAACATGTAAGGTAAGTAATATTGAATATGGAGACTTTGACCCCTATGAAGGTTAAGGACTATTCAAGTGTTCAAGGGGTAAAGTGATGCCTAACCTTACACAACCATTAGCTTAATCTAACTATGATTTAACCCATCACCCACTTTACACACCCTGTGTACCTCTTCCATAATGTTGCACTTGGATATGTTGGATAAAGTCTGACTACCTCAAAATGGTTACTTCTAACACTAAAAAGTTTGAAATTTACTCTAAATGGAATATTTGCATTGATGAACACATTTTGTACTTGATCTAGGTGTATATACACATTAGGATCATTTGATACCTTTGTTATAAAGTATTTTTATAGGAATGGCCTTATGTATGCTAGATACTACCATGAGTATTCTAAACATTTGGAAAAAAACACATCATAGTCTGACCATTCAAAGGACCACTACATGAATAAGTCACAACCATGCCTTTCTATGACCGTCAAGAACTCATAACTGGCCATAAGAATGTGGTATGAAGGAAATATTATGTTGCGATACAAAATAACATTAGACCATCTCAAACCATTAGGCTGGATGAAATATTTAATTTATCTTATCCCCCTTCAATTTCTAGCACTGGCCATCGTATATGAGATATGATTCATCAGAACTCATTCCAAAGTCAGTTCATCCAAGATTTATGTTTTCTTCCATATGTGTTTGTAGAATTCTTCTCTAATTTATACAACTTTAGCCATTTTTTTCCACTCTCTAGATATACCTACCACATAATTAAATAACATTTAGTGGTGATTTCCAAAAAATTCTAGCTATGAGAAATCCATATCTTCAAAATAAATCATGTAATATCAATGAAACTTTGTAGAGAGCTAGAATAAGATGAATGTAAAGTTTTAAAGGTGTTTTTAAGACTTTTTAATACATGTAGCTGAATATATTGTATTTTATAAAAAATTAGACATAAATAAGGTCTTCAAGTTTGTATTTTTAGTTTTCATGAAAGAACTAGTACAAGGAAAGGTATAGGACATGTTTCTTCAGATTAGACAACATTAATATGAGTATGTGATGCAAGTACACTTCTCAATAAGTTGAATCTCTATGTCTAGTGTAAACACACATGTAATGAATTCACAAAATAATGTAAGTAATTTAAATAAAGGGAAAATGTTTTATCATGGGAGAACAATATTTATTTCATGTACCTAGGAATGTTATATTTGAATACATTTTCTTTTGTAGTTTTTTTCTAATTTTATTATGTAACAATGATCATGAATACTTGTGTAAAAATGATGTGCCTCTTACTAATGATGAAAAATATGAGTTGGGTGTGAAGGCAAAAGAAGATGATTATGACATTTTTGATCTTTAAATTATTCAGTATGGTCATTTGGAAAGATTTTGTAACCTACAAGAACCAACTTTGTGTGGATAATTTATATATATTGTGTATTATTAGATACATGATAGAGGAACATTGTTATAATAATTTAAATTTATACGTATTAGTCTAAAAAAATTTAATGAATCATATGGTGAACAATAAATAAAAGTTTTTATTTGATGGAACAAAGTTTTAGTATTACTATTATATATGCTCATGTGCCTTTGTGGGATTGATGTTAAATTGTGTCTTTGAGCCATTGTAAGCATAATGGTATGTAAAAACATAGAATTTTGAGTATAATAAGGATTGATAAAGAGAAGTTGGATGTGTTTTTATAACACATGGGAGATATTTAAACATTTATAAGGTAATTAATACATCAATATCATAATTTTTTATCATTATTTTAGATTGATCATTCAAGAAGTGGTAGTTTAGTCCAATTACGCTCTTCTTAGGTTTAGAACAAGACAAAAATTGATATAGTTACACACAGTGGGTTGTTTGTACGTGTAAACTCTTGTACAAATTTAGTTACAAGTTTTGGATGGAAAAATAAGGTTTTAATTCCCTGATGGAAGTGTTATTTAGTCCAAAAAGTCTTAGATATCTATGAATAATCAATAAGATGCTCTCGAGTCCCTATATGACTATGAAACCCTAGGTAAGTAAAAAACTCAAAAAAAGGACTTTAACTTTGAAAATATCCCTCCAAATGATGTGAAAATTGATGTGTAAATGATATATGATGATATTAAACTATTCCAAGTGTTGATAGGCATTAAAATTCTAAAATAAGCTAGATCTAGATGATTGTGTTTTTAGAACTGTAAATGCAAGCAAGTTACTAAGAGGTTAAAAGAGCATATCTTCATGGAGGGTCTTCCAAATGATTTGTAAACCTATAGAATGCTATGGTGATATATTTAATATATTTAAAATATATCTTGAGTCTTAAATGTCATCCTAAAAATAATAGTTGAGGACTACATCATGACAGATTCAAAGGTATTTGTGAAAGTAAAGGTTTAAAAGTCTAATAAGAGGATCTCAATTTTTAGATGAATGTTTCAGGTGTCTAAGATTTAATAAGGGATTGAAATAGGTTAGGTGAATGGTTTCAAAGGGGGTAAATAAGTTATTAAACCCTATACTTTAATTTATTTCCCATTAATGACTAAGCCTAAGTACAAGACTAAGTGGAGTCTATGAAATCTTAAAGAATATCATTCGTCTTGTAAGACAAATATTAAGAAGATAACACTAGAGACAATATATGATAAAGACAAACCTAGTAAAAGGAGATTGCAGACCTATTTGACAACAATGATTTTATACCTATAGAGTAAAAGGTTGAACTAGACCTTAAATGAACCTTGAAAAGTTTATTACATAGTAATAGCCATTAGATAGATAATTATACTGATCAAATGATTTAGTCAGATTAAAAACAAGCATGAAGAAGCCAATGAGTGTAATATGGGCCTAAATATCATCAAATGCTATATAATGGAGGTAGACATTGCTATCACTACATCTTCACTATTAGGTAGATCTTCACACCAAAAGGAACATGAAACTCTTTTTCTCTCACTGAAAAAAATAATATAACACACACCCAATAAGAATGATCAATAATTCCAATGCACACAGTGTGTATAATAATTTAGTGTTGCCAATTCATAAAAAAGTAATAATAAATGTGAAAAATAGTACTCAATAGCAATTTATAAAATATATGAAAGACATAATTCATACAAGATGAATTGTTATTTGACATTAATGGATTATTCAATATTACAAAGGTGTGCTAAGATTTAGGTGATAAAATGTATAAAATATTAGATATACACAGTAAACATAGATAACAATGAACAAAAAATCATAACAAAGGTGATTATTATTGATAAGGCCAATGGGGTAGACTGAACTAAACACATTTATAGATGCACAATAATTGACACCAAACATAAAAAAATGGATCATAATGAAACTAAACATTTCTCATAGTATGCAATGATTTTAATCTCCTAAACATATAAAATGGAAAGGTTTATATTGAAAATGTGAACTACACCTTCGAATATGTCATCCATTTTAGAAGTAATACTAAGATTTTGCATATTTTAGGATAATTTATTTATGTGGAACCACTAAATATCCATTTTAGAAGCAATATTGATTTTGCTAGTATTGAGTTTTGATGGTTAGTGTTTGTCGATGAGGTTTCAATACAAATATCATAGAGGTTCTTGACTATAAATCCCATAACATTATATCCTCTTGGAAGGTGGATATGGCTCTCTTAATTAGCATATAGTGAACTTCTTATACTTTTCTGATAACAAACTTAAATCCATATGATGTGAATTATGGGAGCCACCACAAAAGGTTAAATAAAAATCAAACCTATCATGAAAAATCACTTTGGTGTTTTCTTAGGGAAAGATTAAGATTCCTATCACAAAATAGGAAGGTGCAAGCGCACCTAGATACAATTGCATGACAAGATATAATGAGAGTGGCCTATATTCAATGTACATCTTTATGCACCAACTGTATTATCAATTAAACATACAAAGTGAGGCATACAACTTGCATCATCAACATTATTTCTATCCCTATCTCACTTCGCTACCCTATTGAGATTGTTATTCCATATTTCTTATCTATTATTATTATGAGGAGGGTGGGAAAAGGGTAATATCTTGTGACATGGTGTCTCATCTTCTTCTATTCATATTTTATATGAAATCTCTCTCTATGAATTAATGTTATGTGCCCATCATGAAATTTTTAGAATGGATGGACCATTGGTTGTGTGCCTGATAATGCCCTACTATGCACCTTGTTTTAAAAAACTTCCATACTAATTTTTAAGAATGTCAGTGTTTGAACGGTTTGACTTGTTATGACACATCTCTTGAAAATCTCTCATGATATGAATATGAGTGCTTCTATGCCATTAGCTTCATCACTAGGTAGGTTATATTCATACAATGAAATGCATTGTGTTATAAATATTGATAAAATACAAAAACATATGAGTACAGATAGATACATGTCTTACATTTTGAGGGTCATTTGATTGGTTTTCAGTGTCATTTTCCCAATTTACCATCACACCCTTGATTACGATATTTGAGACTCATAGATCCACACCTAATATACCTTATATTTCAGTGTTCAATTAGTTGACATCCTCACCCTCTTCCACTCATTCTTAATTGTAAGACCTGTGTGTATGGCCTACACAACAAAGGTGTTTTACATTATTGACATTCATCTAAAAAATTTCAATATAAAAATTATAAGTCAAAGGCCACCTTACATTGTAATTTTTGTCATTGTTGTTGATGTGCTCTATAGCACCATCCCATGTAGCCTCGATAATTACATCTCCTCTCCTCTTTTTCATCAGGTTCACCTTTATGACATGTTTATAGGTGTAGCCTTAAACTAAAAATAGGTAATTACACATGGACATGGATGGTCTAGATGTATAGATGCATTAATGCAATAATTCATGTTTCATATTTTGGACCCATGTTTTACATGGGTCATTATTATCAAAGGTAACATGATGGTATGGGATCTCTAAATCCATCACCCATGAAATATTTTTAAGTCTCTCTACTTTGAAGTTATTATGTAAGCCACTGTCTTTGTAAATCTATAGCCACCAGTAATATATGAAAATTACTATGGCAAGAATCCACCCTTTAATGTGTAGAAGTCCATATTGTGCTCAGTAAATTACTTTTCAAATGTGAATGGTATGATTCTATGTCTATATTGTTTCTTTCCCACCATGCAAAAGTGTGTGACAATATATTGACCACATTCCCACCTTATCAATCCAATACTACTCCTAATATTCAACAAAGTTGGCCTAAGTGGATTGATACCTATCTATAAACTTTTTTGACTCCTTACTAACCATGTTCTTATCAATATAACCATGCATTATGAACCCTAACTCACTGAATATTTTACATCTCACCCCATCATCTCTCACCTTTGATATCAAATTCTTCAACCGTGCATGATGATACAGAAGTAGACATCACAATTGAAAGTTTCCCTACATAGCCTAATATTTTTGTAAGGCTTCACCATAAATGGTGGTACTACTATATGTTATGATATAAATCTAAACATCATTATGCATGAACATAAAATATAGATGCACCTAATATATTTTATCTCTACACCGACATCATCTACCATAAAGGCACTAATTGTCTATTCAATGTCCTTAATATGCACTCTTTATAGAATAATTTTCATCCATTAGCTAATGTTAGTAGTACACGACCATGACATAATGACCCATGTAATGGGCACACTTTCATGTTTAGAATCAAATAAAAATAATGTGTACAACTAAAACTACAAAAAAATAAGAGAAGCTAAATTAGCTTGCATGTTACAAATTATCTATAGTGTTAACTTTTATTACAAACATTTAAAACACACCTTCATTGCATTCATACCAACATTGAATCCATTTCCAAGATGACACGCTTCCCAAACCTCAAAAACCAATCTAACTATTATGGGAGTTGGATGCCCAATACAAAGGGTATTTTTACATCCCCATAAATTTACCCCTATTGTATCCCTAGTATATAAACCACTTATCAAGATTTTCTATCACCCACTCCTAGACACTTTTTATATCATCGAGACTGTAAACATATTTTACCTCTTTGATCTAGTGTTCTCTATTTTATATGTCATCTTTGCTTAATAAATCATCTCTCTATATTTTTCCATTAAAAAATACAAGTTTCTCATGCACCATATTGTGATGTTTAATATGGATAGCATTAGTAGACATTCCCAACAACAATAGCCTATGAACCCATTCATTCAATTGTGGGCTGATGTAAGGAACGTAAAATGATTTTTTGCCTTTAAATTAGTCATGTTGATAGCTATGTAAATGTTTTTAATATGTGTCTATGTGTTCTATCTAATTATACGTGAGTAGTACATGATTGGTTCTAGCAACCATATGGTGTGTGATGAAATGACACTGACAACCACACATTATATATCTTCAATTGGACCAGCTACCCTTTCGTGCCTTGGGTAGTACAAACTTGTCTTTTGGCATGGCATAAATTTCTCAAAATATTATAACCCATTTGAACATCATTATTTGTATGGATTTTCAAACATAAAAAGGGTCGTGGAAATTTAAAAACCCATTAAAATTTTAATTAAGAATGAAACATACAAACATATCCATTGAAACCTACCATGTATCAAAAATGCAAGGTCATTTACATCACATATTTGAGGGTGGAATTAAACCTACTATGCCTATTAGTAATAGGTGATTTTTTCTTGTGATGTGAAACACAAAAATATGTAGGTAATAACTCCATTCTTGATTCTCCTTTCATGAAGTTTTCAACCCTGTCTCCGTCAACCCACACAACCCACAAAAAATCTTCATTGACATCAAGGAAATTCTCCCATTTGAGACAAATACAATCAAATGGACCTGGTCTTGGCTTATACAAAGGGAGATACATAATTTGTTCCCACATTTTTTCCATTGGTTACTACATAGAAAGATAATGTTTCATTTAACCATTTTGTAAACATACTTTTAGTAACTATATTGAATGTTATGCACTACAGTTTTGAACACTAAAATATGTTTAACATATGGAAAATAATATTCTCATTGTAACATGCATTCATTGGTAAAAAATTATAATGTGTCTCAGGATATTTGTAAATGCAACATTACCTCATTAATTCATCTCCACATAAGCACAAAATAATCATTAATGCAATGATAAATTATGTTGGCTACTAGAGAGGAGAGTAGAAAACTATCAACTAGTGTTGGATCGATGTTTGATGTATATCAACTATATAGATGTATAGAATGGTACTAGGGTATTGAGTATGTTAATGTATGTTATATAAATATAGTTTAAATAAAACAATAGGAAAATTAGTGGAATTGAAAAGAATAGAAGGCTATGGTAATTTTACCTATTTTGAGTTCAAATCAGATTATTCCCTTGTTTAACATAAATCCCTAGTTCTTTTGTAGCTACTATGTTGTGTGAAGAATGTGAATGTTTAGGATCTCTCCTTACTAAAATTTAGGATTGATTATGTCTATTGGCTGGTAGAGAGGAGACCAAGAAAATAATGACCAACATTGGCTTGATGTTCAACGTATACCAACTACATAAATGTAAAAAAAAGTTGTGGAGGTCTATGCGACTAAATAATGCAGCAACAACACATTGAATAATATGTACATAGAACCACCCATAGTAGGGTATCAATTATTTTGATTTATGTTATAGTAATATAGTTCTAATATAATAGTATGCACATTAGTGGAACTGAACTAAATAGAAGGTGATAGTGATTGTACTCATTTTGAGTTCAAGTTAGATTTTTCCCCTTTTTTAAGAATACATCAAATTAATTTCTAGTTACTCCATTACATGATTATGTGTAATTTTTATGGACTCTCTTTACTAAAATGTATGACTAATTAAGTGTGTTGGATGGTAGAGAGGAAAGTAGGAGACTATCAACTAGCCTTGGTTTGATGTTCGATGTATACCAACTACATAGATTGAGAGAATATTTGTAGAGGTGTACGTATTTGAAGAACACAACGAAAGCACACTCAAGACTAAAAATAAGGAACCACTAATAATAGGGTATTTAGGATGTTAATGTATGTTAAAATAGTATAGTTTTAATAGAACGGTTTGTAGATTAGTGGAATTGAATAGAATAGAAAGATATGGCAATTTTACCTATTTTGAGGTCAAATCAGATTATCCCTTTCTTTAACTTAAATCCATAGTTATTTTGTATCTACTCCATTGTGAAAATAATTTGAATGTTTATGATCTTTCCTTACTAAAATGTATGATTTATTATGTATGTTGGGTGGCAGAGAGGAGATCAAGAAACCATCGACCAATGTCTACTCATTGTTTGACATATACTAATTGAGTATATGTAGATATGGTTATGGAGGTATACACAACTAAATAATGAAATTACAACACACTAAATAATACGAACACAAAACCACCCATATTAGGGTATCAATAATGTTAATGCATATTAAAATAGTATAGTCTGAATAGAATAGTCTGCATATTAGTAGAACTAAATTAAATAGAAAGCAATGGTGATTATACCCATTTTTAGGTCAAGTTAGATTTCCCCCCTTTTTTAAGAATAAATCACATTATTTTATAGTTATTTTGTTGCATGAAGATGTGGAATATTTATGGACTTTGTTTATTAAAATGTATGATTGATTAAGTGTGTTGGCTAGTAGAGAGGAGAGCAGGAGACTATCAACTAGCATTGGCTTGATGTTTGACATATACCAAATACATAGATGTAGAGAACAGTTGTGGAGGTGTATGCATATGAATAATGAAATAGAAGCATGCTTAGTGATATGAACAAGGAACCACCTATAGTAGGGTACTGATGATGTTAATGTTTGTTACAGTATTATACTTTGAATAGAATAGTTTGCAGATTAGTGTAATTAAACATAATATAAAGCTATCGTGATTTTACCCATTTTGTGGTCAAATCATATTATCCCCTTATTTAACATAAATCCTCATTTCTTTTGTAGCTACTCTATTATGTAAATAAGATGAATTTTTATGGTCTTTACTTAATCAAATGTATGATTGATTATGTGTGTTGGCTGGTAGAGAGGAGACCAAAAAAACTATCAACCAACATCATATTGATGTTTATTTTATACCAACTATGTAGATGTAGATAATGGTTATGAAGGTATGATTAATTAACACAATGGAAACACGTTGAATAATATGAACACAGATCCACCCATAGTAGGGTAACGAGGATTTTAATGTATGTTATAACAATATAGTCTAAATAGAATAGTATGCACATTATTGTAACTAAAATAAATAGAATGTGATGGTGATTGTACCCATTTTGAGGTCAATTCAAATTTTTCCCTTTTTTAAGAATACATCAAATTATTTTGCAGTTATTTTATTGTGCGAAGATGTGAAATGTTTATGGACTCTCTTTACTAAAATATATGATTGATTAAGTTTGTTATCTATTATAGAGGAGAGAAGGAGACTATCAATAAGCATCATCTTGATGTTTGATGTATACCAACTATATAGATGTAGAGAATGATTATGGAGGTATATGTGTATGAAGAAGACAATGGAAGTGCACTCAATACTATGGATAAGGAACCACCCATAGTTGGGTATTGAGGATGTTAATGTATGTTAGATTAATATAGTCTAAATAAATAGTTTTTAAATTAAAAGAATTGAACAAAATAGAAGGCTATAGTGAATTTACCCATTTCAAGGTCAAATTAGATTATCCCCTTCTTTAACACAAATCCCTAGTTATTTTGTGTCCACTCCATTAAATGAAGAATTTTAATGTTTGTGATCTCTCCTTACTAAAATGTATGATTGATTATGTGTGTTGGCTAGTAGAGAGGAGACCAATAAATTATCGACCAACATTGGCTCAATGTTCAATGCATACCAACTATGTAGATGTACAGAATAGTTATGGAGGTCTACGTGATTAAATAATGCAATGGAAACACACTAAATAATAAGAAAATAGAACCACACATAATAGGGTATAGAGTATGTTAATTATATTAAAACAATATAGTCTAAATAGAATAGTCTGCACATTAGTAGAATTGAACTGAATAGAAGGTGATGGCAATTGTACCCATTTTGAGGTCGAGTCAGATTTTCTTCCTCTTTAGAAAATACATCAAATTATTTTGTAGCTAATCTATTGCACAAATATGTGGAATGTTTATGGACTCTCTTTACTAAAATATACAATTGATTAAGTGTGTTGGTCGGTAGAGAGGAGAGCATGAATCTATCGACTAACATTGGCTTGATGTTCAACATATAGCAACTACATAGATGTAGGGAATAGCTATGAAGGTGTACAAGATTGAAGAAATAAATGGAAACATGCTCAAAAATATGGATAAGGAACCACACATAGTAGGATATTAAGGATGTTAATATATGTTATATAAGCATAATCTTAATAAAACATCTGCACATTAGTGCAATTAAATAGAATAGAAGGATATGGCTATTTTACCCATTTCAAGGTCCAATTAGATTATCCCCTTATTTAACATAAATCCCCAATTATTTTATAGCTACTACATTGCATGAAGAAGTTAAATGTATGTGATGTCTCCCTTTTTAAATTATTGAGTAATTATGCATGTTAGCTGGTACAGAGGAGACCAAAAAAGTATCAACCATCATCAACTCAATGGAGGAGGTATAGCAACTACGTAAATGAAAAATATAGATGTGGCATTTTACTCAAATGATGAATACAATGGCACCTCCCAAAAGACTACAAAAACAAAACCATTTGTATGAGGGTATAAAAGATGTGAATACATGTTAGAGTTGTACAATGCAAATGAAACATGCACCTCATCAAAGAATCAAATACTATATAAGGATATGTGAATTGCACCCATTTTAAGGTCAAAAAAAATTTCCCCATTTTTTATAAAATCTACTATTTTTTATAAATATGCAAAGTATGGAATCTAAAAACTATGAGGATAGTGCAAGGAAATGGAGTTGTTTACTTTGAAATCAACCTCATTGATTAGATTCTTAAGTATTTGAAAATGTGACTTGTATGAAAGAAAACATAAATTTTCCCTTTTTGAAATAAAAAACATATATTTTATAGTTGTCACCTTGATTGAAGAAGTTGAATGTTTATTTTTAGTCCATTTATGAAAGCCAAGATAAACAATCTCAATGTCCTGCTAGATAAGAGAGTAGAATATAGTTGTAAGTTTCACAAGACACCTATATATGGAATATGGAAATGTATGAATGATAATGAGTTGGTAACATACACAACATTTTTTTTATTTAAACAAGTTTGAACAACATTTACACATTAAACACACCATAA
The DNA here is from genome assembly GCA_037957365.1 of Torreya grandis. Classification (NCBI taxonomy): domain Eukaryota; kingdom Viridiplantae; phylum Streptophyta; class Pinopsida; order Cupressales; family Taxaceae; genus Torreya; species Torreya grandis. The sequence goes on along the minus strand of JARHVA010000455.1, from coordinate 672,084 downwards.
TAATGAACAACCAATAGGTGCATAACAAAAAGAGACCCAAATTCACATCACATGTAGACATTGTTACAAAAACCTAATGTATCCCATGATAGTTATATGCAAATCATCACCACATGTAGTCATCATTTCAAAGTCACACAATAAGGATATGATCATCCAAATAATAGATAGACATCATTGTGTAGTCAAAACAAAGTTTGTTTCCTTTAGAGAATTATGTAACATATATCCATACATATTTTTATGACATTAAATAAACTTTACAATTGTTCACCAAAGAGAATACATAACAATAATGGAGAAACAAACATGAACTATAAAATGAATAAATGAAAATTGGTGCACATTATTGATGATGTCGTGCAGACCAAAATCAAAGACACTGTCAAAAAAATCTTCTATAGGCACATCTTCTAAAGTAGGCATGGCCAACACATCCATAGTCACTTCATTGGTTGCACTTTATTCCTCCCCTAAGGGTCATTCTTGAATGTTTTTGATTTCATAATAGAAATTAGTATGATGAAAATCATTTAAAGTGTCAAAGAATTCTTGTGTGGGCACATCTTCTAAAGCACGCATGACAGACGCATCCATACTAATTTTACTTATTTAATTTTTCCCTCATGTTATATTCCTCATTTAAGAGATTCATTTATATAATGGATGTGAATATATAAAAAAAATTATAAATGTAATATGCATCATCATGTAGTTTACTAAGGACACCACTTAGAACACCCCTTTCCCCTTTCATCTCAGTGATAACATCTTTAGAATCAACACCCATGAAAACACCTCTTTCATCTTTCAAATAGAAACACATGTTTAGCCCATCTATTAGATCAAGGTAGCAGGCATATTTTAAATAAACTTCATCTAAAATTACTTTACCATACTGCATTATGATTTCATTGTTAGGACTAAATAACATGCATTTTATTGAATTCATTTCTTTTCATTATGCAATGATACACACATGCATTGCTCATATATACAACACATATTAATAATGAACTTCAAGAGAGAACAACATAAGATATTTTTAACAATGTTGTTAATTATATGCATGCAATGGTTACTCATACACAATAAAAATAAATAAACTTAAAAACAACCCCTTCACTTCATATGTTGTATGCCACATTCAAATAATTTTTGTTCGTATGAAGTATTACATTTTATCCCTTGTGATAAATAAAATAAACATACAAGATACTATAGTAGGTGGAAAAATACAACATACTATAATATAGTGCATAGTACAATAACAAATGTTAATAGATGTGTAGGTGGAAATATATAACATATTACACTTACAATGACGTGTGCTCTTAATAACATAAAACTTAAAAAATTGGATCAATAAAAAAATTATTGGTCATGTGATTTAGAACATTACACTATATGAGATATCTTCATCTTCCTTCACAAGTGTATACTGCCATAAACAATGGAGGTTGAAGTATGGGTAGTGTCTATTAAATCTAAATAATATTTTGGCATTGTGTTGTATCCAAGAATGATGTTTGGGAATAACATTTTATGCTCAAAAAATTTTAAGGCCTGTAAACACTATTTGTGCATAGCCTTTTATCTCAAAAGGTGTTATTAAGTGTATAATATATGTTTTCTTTAAAGTTCTTTTTTATATCCATATAAAGGTACATAAGTAGGTGATGCCTCAACAACAAAAATGTCAATCATACAATGTTTGAAAGATTATAGCAAGGACAAACATATATTGGATATTGAAGAATGACTACATGATTGTAGTAAAGGCAAGTGACATTGTAAACCTTAATAATGAAGGGAAAGTTGCTTATTTATTATTCATTTTATTGATAGATTTGTGGTGGATTAGATGATTCCAACAACCAACACAACATGTACCAACACAAGATAATAATAGTTAACTATTGACAATTGCCTCTTTTATGTTAATCTCTTATTTTATATCCAATATATGATTGCATTAAAATATTCATTATATCTATAATAATGTACATGAAAAGATGCATTAAAATAAAGACAAAAAAATTGGTGGTGAAAACCTTATGAAAAAAATTTAGGCCATTGATATTGGAAAATCAAATGTTAGTTCAAGATAAACTTATCCATATATGAATCCAATAAATGGTCTCCTTCACCCTACCATAGGCCATAAGGATGTTGTGATGAAGAGTGATTAATATGATCTGATTCGATAATTTAATGCACCAAGAGAAATGTAGTATTCATAATCTAAGCTCATGCGAGTTTAATATTTTCCCACATGAGAAAATACATAAAAGATTACAATTGGTGGTGTCATTCAGGTAAATGCACTTATGGTTTTTCTTTTCAAATATATGTAAAATATGGATTTCCATGTCTATACTTGTCTAATTGTATGGATAATTCCTCGTGTATAGATAAAGTTTTGATAAAGTGGTGTTACATTAGAATATTTTATGAAATTAAATGATTTTAATCATGTTTTGTAAAATCCATCTGTGCATCTTCCATATGGGACACATCATTCAAAATTTATGCTTCTATTGTATATATGATGGGTTCGAGTGGTTCTTTGCACATCACATTTAATATACGATGCTTGCAACAAAGAGTAACTATTTTTGGATCAAGACTTAGCATTGAATTGAAAAAAATGTCCTAGTAAAACACCATAATATTAAAATGATCTTATTCATGTCAAAAAACCAATAAAAAACCATGCAAATGTAATGGATTTTATTCTACCTAATTTTTCTAAATTAAAAGAAACCCATTATAGATGAACTCTTAGTAAAATGAAAAAATCAAAATCAAACTCCACCAATAAGTATATTTCATGGTTGTGAGTATTGTTACATGACAAGGAAAATTTAGCTAAGTATTATTAGAGAAATGCAACATGGAATGATATTACTATGAGATATTTTATTTCAAGTTTGAGAGAATCATAACTAGTTTTTAGAGTTTGATACAATTTTTCATACCCAAAACTTTTGATTTCAGCTAGAGCCTTGCTATATTATTTTTATATCCCAAGTAGTAGTTATGTTATTTTAGAAGAAAATCCTAATGGAAATATGAAATTAGAGTGTACCTTTCCTCTTAGAGTTTGAATAGGAATAATATTAGCTATATGGCACTAAAACAACCTCAACATTTGCTTTGATTTGTAATTCCACCCTCTAATCACAACAAATAGCTTAATCCCAAATTGTTACATAAGATCAATGAGGTCCCTCAACACTTGAGAACACCATGATAAATAATTTCTTACCAATGAACCATAACATTTACTTCCACTTTCAACAATAATAGATAAATTTTGTGTAGAGTTCACATGAAGGAATAATTTATAGAAAGTTTCCATCTCTAGATAGGTTGAATACTTAAAACTAACGTATTTGAATTCAATGTCACCGTAGAAAAGTAATAATTGTAGGTAATGACCAATTTGTTAAAATAAAGGGACAATGCAACATTATAATTCAAAAGACTGGGTTATTTCTAGAAACTCTTCCAACTCACCTAGAGGCATAACTTCCTTCTAGATATTTTCAAATAGCTCACTACACCCTTGATAATAGTATCTACCAACCCATGGTATTCTTCAACAAACTAAGTGATACAATATGAAATTTTTTGATGGCAAAGTGAAATACATTAGGCATATGAAGAGGAATAATAAATCTTGATAAAAGGAGCTTGTGCTCTTATTTTAGAGGAAATACAAAGCCATTTATTATGCTTTCTAGTATAGGTGAATTCTATGGTTTTTTTAGAAATGCAACCTGGAATGAATAGTGTGTATTGAGGTTTTTTTTATAAAATCAACTTGGAATGAAAAATGTGTATTGTTACTTGATGATAAAAATATGAACTAAAACCCTGATAGCTAACAAAATACAAATATGGAATGTGTATTTATACAATAAAAGTAATGCACAACTATCAACATGTTGGTTAAAAGACAATATCCATTACAAGCTTAATAAATATAAATTTTAATTATATATAAAAAAAAGCTAAAAATATAGCTAATCGATATCCTACCCATGTGATATACTCAAGAATGGTTGCTAAGTGTTCTTCATAATTGAGTGATGAGATTCAAAATTCCCATATTGTCTTTAAATGAAAAATTTGTATCAAAAAACCATTTGAAAATCATGAAAATGTAATGGATTGTATCCTACATAAATTAGCAAACAAAAACACAACTGCACTGGTATGCTTGCAAGCAATTGATCACTATTACCTATTTACTATAAATAGGAGAAAGACTGGAAAAACTTGGGTACAAATCCAAATTCTCAATGTAACTTGAACATCCACAAAACAAGGTAAAAAATAGGGAATTTTGGGGACCACTGAAAAGGGTTCATTTGGGAGGGAAATTTTTGCAAGCTTTTTTTATGGTCATCTGGGATGTGCAGGTTGTCATGTTATGGTTTCAATGGTCGAATTTCATGTTACGATTAATAGTTGTGGTTAGACAAATATGGTTAGATGGAAGTGGATAAAAGGTGGTGGTGATGAGTAAGCATAAGTGGTTGGGGGTTAGCTAAGTGTAGGGACGTATTCAGTAGTGTATACTATAGTCTTTCATTACATTATCCACATTTATTAGGAAATGTTTTATATAATTATATAATATGTTGCAAGATCTTTATGCTATATTTACTTAGTAGTAATTTATATTCAACCCATGGTGGACTCGATTATAATTTTGAGTGGGTCATTTATGGATCATTGTGTTCCTTAGTATATTTATGAAGCTATGATTTTTCATTTCATCTTGTACTTAGAACTTGCATCTTTCATAAATTTCCCCTAGCCTATGTGTTGTTCTTATTATTTATGAAATGGTTATGTTACTTATATATTCTCTTGGATTATAACTACTATTGTTACATATATGCATGCATCAATAAAATCTCAAATTTGATGGAGCTTCAAATTAGAATCCAGAGGATTTTTGGGCAATGTATATCATTATATATCTTAAAGGTATTTGCATTTTCTTTAGGATCATGTGTATTTGGAAAAAAACACTAACAACATGGCTTTAGGAGCAAGGTTTAATTATGGGTTTATCCAAGGCTATGGAAAATGGGGTTAAGAATATTATGGTGGAAGGAAACTCCCAAATATTCATCAATGGGGATGAAAAAAGTACGATGAAATTTTGGAGAATACAGGGTATAATTGGAGGTCAAAAATATCAAAATTAAATTAATATGGGTTGAGTTATGTCATGTGATTAGCATGCCACTTATCCTAAGTTTAATTCCTCTCTCACTTTGAAATGTGAGTGATTAGCATGCCACCTATTATAGATGAATTTTAAGAGTCTTAAGATTCTATAACAAGGTTTTTGATTTGACATAGGGCCCCTCTCTTGGACTAGATAAGCATGCATTTATCTACGAAAACCCTATTGTTGTATAGCTAATTTGTAAGGTAATATTTATACAAATAAATTTCAAGCTATTGTTACTCTAGCCTTATCTACATCCCCAAGTTTTCTCAAATCCCCTTCACAACCTACATTATATCCAACATCGAATACAAATTGTAGTGTACAACCACATCAAATAAACACTAAAAAATATTTGAATACAAATTATTGGTTTGAATTCCACATCGAATACATTTAACCATAAATTATATATAAGAACAAATCATAAAACTTGTAAACCACAAATACTTGATACTATGGTATGTAATACAATGTAACAATATGGCATGTAGGAGCAAATATAGGGATAGTCTTGTTATTGTCCAATTTTAAACATTTTGTTCTAGTATGATCTACCATGATATTTGGGTTTTGTGTCTATTTATAGGCCACTATAATTTTTTTTTATTCATATTACCTATTATTCTAAAGGAAGAGGAGAAAAATTTAAGTTGATGAACGCTTTGATTATCCTCAAAATTGTTAATTTGTTAATTTGTTAATTTTGTTTAAGTTCTCACTATTTAGCAAGTCAAAAAAGACTAGAAAAATATATATTGGGGAACATTATATTATCCTCAAAATTGACAATTTTTCTCTACAAACCATACAAATTAATGGTTTAAACATATAGGTTACTGGGATTACATATAATTTACTATATGGATTGAAAAGATGGCTCGATTCAGAGAATCCCCATGGTTCTCAATTGCCAAAAATCTCCAAATAAAATAGGTTTCAAACAAAGGATATGAGAGGAAATCAAGTCTAACTATGTGGGTTTTTTTCACATTTAATGCAGTGGTTGGTTGATGATGTGTGAAAATGTAGTGGTTGGTCAATGGCATCTGATTTAGGTGAACCACATGGTTGTGGTTAAATTTTTGCTCCAATGCACATAGTTTTGTTTAGTGTTTGTTGTATGTGGTCATGGTTAGTGGATGAGATTCCTATTGATGGTTGACTATATCAGTCTTTGAACTTATTCACTTAGAGGTCATATTGAGAATGATTAAACTCTAATTATATGCAAAGATGGTTGAGTCATGTTTGTCTACACAATATCAATGCCTTTGATGAAAATTGATGTGGAAAATGGATAATAATTAAAAAAATAATTTGATCCTAATGCCTCAAAATTCACATTAAGATGGTATATTAATGTGGTCGCAGCGTATGATAAAATCAATATTTTTGAGTTTGTTAATCAATGGACATTTTCATTTCCTTGTGAGACTCATCTTCTTTAACAAATAAAGAACAAGCTAAATATTTTTCAATGGGGTTATACCTATAGAGTTGTAAGCTTACAACCTCCATAGATTTCATTGACTAACATGATGTGTCAAAGTTTATCTCCAAGCTTGTTACAATAGAAACTATTGTAGGAAACTAATGCAGTTAGGGTAGGGGTTCCAATTAAATTAATGCCCTTAGCCCTATATCCATTCCCTTTAGCTAAACTAAAAAACTCTTTCCAAGATTAAAACTCACTCAATCATCCATAGTTATACTCTTACACTCACACAAAATAGGCTTAAATTCACTTTTATCAATCTTAGTATAGCACCATATAGCATCTACAACACCAATCTAGCTTATACAACTACCTCTAAGGATTTACAAGATATATTTAAGGTTCTCAAATCTTTAAATTTCTCACCAAAATATATTCTATCTTTATACTTCAATTTGCTACATATATGAAAAACATAAGCCCTTTTTCCTTGTTTACATTCAGCCCTTCCAGGGCCTGACAACAGTCAAGCTTTTGGACTAGAAACCTCCCCTATTCTTTTTGGATTATGTACTCCTTTATTTAATCTTTGAAATCTATATTTCCCTCCTCTTTTTAAATATTCCTCTGTCTCTTTAAATGAAGCATTTCAAACATACAATATCCCACCCAATTGTAATTTGAAATGAAGGTTGGGCAGTTTGAATGTGGGGAAAAGTAGGTAGTCTCAAAAAGTAGTCAAATCACCCAAAATTTGCAAAAATGAAAGATTAATTATATAAATTAAAATCATTATGATCATCAGATGCACCTACATCAAACCCCCAGGTAATTTGAATTGTGAGCTCCTCCTCATAAAGAATGGTTAAGTGTCAAGGCCACTCTTTTGGCTTTCCCTAACAATAATCCAAGTATTATTATAGCTGATAGTTATTTTTATTTTTCCATTTCCAACCTCTTACTGAACCATATCTCATCCTCCTCTTCCTAATTCAAATCATTCCACCTTCCTTTGAGGGTTTAGACCTGCAATAGCACAACCATCACTACCAATGTGCTTTCAATATTTCCTTGCATCCTCTGGTATGATTCAACCCACCATGTTCTAACCTCCTCTACCAAAAACCATTACAGTTTTTGTATTTCTCTTATCTAACCTACCGTTGGACTCATCAACTAATCACTTTCACTTTTTTGCAGCCCTACTCTCATTTTAGCCACTATCTTCCTTAATTTTTCAATCTTCATATTCAAACTCATTTTTTGTATATCTACCTATAAGATAGCCTCCATATCCTTTTCCCTAGATACCTTCATCTCCATATCTTCACACATATGATATGTTTTTAAAATCAACCAGTCCTTATTTTCTTCTTCTCTTCAGTGTTTTCTCCTCTATAACCTCTAAAAGGAATATTGTTGTTAGAATGTTGCTATGATTTATCTTAGATCCACTCTCTTTTATGAGGATATCTTCCTCTCCACACAGCTGCTAGGGATGATAGGAATGCTAAGAATGAATCCTCAACTTTTACTCTCTTATCAATTATGTGGCCTTCAATTACCACCCTTTATACTACTATTGTTTCTTCTTCAGCCATAACTTCTTGTATTAACTTTAAGGCCCTCTTGCTCCTATGGACCTTCCTCTTCATAGTCTTAGCAATGCATAGTAGGATCCATGTCATCTTTATCCTCCCCTTATTTTCTATTGATGAGCTTAGAATATGGCTCATTATTGACATGTTATTTCCTTCAATTCATCTCTCAAAGGATATTATCTTATGCAAATCTTAGATTCTTAGATAGCTATTACATGGAAAAGATATATTTGTCTTGTTTATTTTGAACCAATGACTAAACCTTTACTTTGTCATTAATGTCTAATACATAGCATGTTTTAGTGATCTTTGTTGTGAAAAATTCTCAGGAAGAAGACACAAGTGATGTATAGTGAACATTCCATTTTGATCTCCATTCAGTAGAACTACAGACTCTATAAGCTTGTTTATATAAACTCTGTAGACTTATTTCTATAAATTTTATAGGCTTGTTTCTACAGACTCTACAGGCTTGTTTCTACAGACTACGTAGACTTGTTTCTATAGACACCATAGGCTCATTTCTATGGACTCTAGAGGCTTGTTCCTCCTGACTCTATAGGGTCAATTCTGAGAATTCTATAAGGATGAAGCCATAAATAGGAAGCTAGTGGCCAGATAGGATAAGAGTGAACCATTCTAGCGGAATTAAATAAGGAAAATAATTGCCTACTATTTTGAAGGACTTGCTTTTGATAAACTTGTATGTAATCATATTTTAGGACTATTATAGGATAGGATATTTATTTCATTAAAATAATTGGATCTCTTGGAAATCCAATCTCCTATCTTTGGATGAAGGGATTGACCAAGGAGTCATATTCTTTTGCATCCTATTTTGAGTTGATTGTATTAGTATAAAGTGTAAGACTTTCAACTATGAATATAATAGAGAATCAAGAATCAAAAATTAGATATTATAAGATTTGTAAAAGCATATAGATTTTAGCTAGATTGTAATCATTTCATTTCTATGAATTATTACTTCAGTTTCTAGTACTGATTAATCTTTGTTCTTGAGTATGAGAGGAGTAAGGGCCCACTCTCTTTGGAACCAAGAACTGTGTGTGGTATCTATGTTCTATTTTATTAATTTATTGTTATAATTAATTAAAATCTTATTACTATTTGCATTTATTTATAAAAACATAAAACAAACTCATAGTTTAAAACAAAAGCATTTTCTTGTTTCATTTCTTTTCTAAGCAAAATGTGTTTTATTTTACAGTAGTCATGTGAAGAAAATTTCCTTTTGTTAATTAGGAGTGTAAATTTACTTTCCCTGCAAACGTAAAATAGGAGTGTGATCTTTTAATTTCAGCAAAAGAGTGGATTGATTTGATTTTTATCTTTTTTCAGCAAAAGTGTGAATCACGTAGTTTAGGACACATTCCTTTCTTTAGTCAAAGTTGGAATAGGATTAGCAAGCACCCCCATAAGTAGCCTTCTAGATCTACCATCCCATACCTTACTACAGCTAGCTTTGGACACTAGCACTAGTTGATAAGACATTAATTGAATATTAATTAAATAAGGAGATAGATGACACTCATCATTTTTAGTGCCATTGTCAGGGATAACAAGGTGTTAGTAAGGTAATAATTATTGATCTAGAGTGAAAAATAGAAAAATTGTAAAAATCATTAAAAAATCCTATAAAAATTCAATAAATTGATGTACCATCCTAAAGATTCTAAAGGGTGATTTATCCTAAAGTTTCCACCAAGAACACAAGTGGACATTCCTTCAACATCTCTAAGTAGTGAACTAGAAGTTACAAGTGAAACCTATCTGCAAAAATCTTCTAAAACTATGATAGAAACTAGGCCATTGCCACATGCAAGCCCCAGAGGATAAATTCCTCAAAATCAATCTCTTGCAGGAAGACATTATTTAGAGATTGCCAAAGACTTAGAAGAATCATTTCAAAGATCCATAGTTGAAGAAAATTTTGAGAACTTGGAACAACCCATAACTGATACCACAAATATTCAGTGGGAAGATCATCCCAGTTTTGAAATATCATCAGAAGAAAAAATAGCTCTCCAACAAAATCAACAACTTGCACAACCAGGAAGGATTTTCTCCTTTCCTATTGTTATAGATCCTAATGATCAAACCACCATGAAAAATATTTCACCAACTAATCTACCAAATTTCTAGGGATGATCTATAGAAGATCTTGATCAATTCATATTTAAGTTTAAGGTGCTATGTCAAACCTATGATTACACAATTGATAGCTAGAAATTAAAATTATTTCCCTCTACACTGAAAGATGTAGTTATGAGATGGTTCATGGGTTTACTTGGAAATTTTATTAGAATGTGGGATGACATGGAAATATAATTCTTGAATAAATACCAAGATTACTTCTGAGTGTGAGAAAGAAAAAAGGATTTCTTCAAAATCAAATAGAATGAGGATGAATCTTTAGAGGATTATTTGGATAGATTCATGTTCACTCATAAAAGAAGCAATTATCCACTCACTGAAGATGTTCATAAATTATTTTTCTTGAAAATATTGGATGAAGACACTAGAGATGCCTTAAATATGATGGGTGGAGGAGATATAAATAAGTTGGCTTTCGATCAGTTTTATGAGCTTTGTACCAACTACTCTTGAATGAACTTGGAATTAGGAAAGGAAGATTTGAGAAAGATAATGAATTGGGTAAGTTAATGGAAGAATTTGCTAATCTAAAGATAGATATCCTAGTTATACTAAATAGTACCTTAGATGGCCTTCAAGCTAAGACAAATGCAACAAAACTTTTAGCAATCTACAATCCTAAGTGTAAATAGAAACATGCCCTTAGAGACTGTCCACTAGATAGAACCAATATTTCATCATGTGGGATCTGTGATGCAATAGATCATGATATCAAACATTGTACCCTTTTGCCTAATTTAAATAATCAAATGAAAACACATAATCAATCCACTGAAGAAGTAATTCATATTCAAAGACAAAATTTTTCCCCACAAAATTAGGGTCAAGGATAGTTTAATTCAAAAAATCTAGCTAATCTATGGATGGCACCATGGAATGTTTCAATTCCTTCACCATTTTATAATCAACTCCAAATTCCATCAATTTAAAATCCATGGGTAGGACAAAATTGGATGCCAACACCCCCGTGGATGGTGCCACAGCCACAGCAACAATGGATGCCTCAACCATTTCAATAATGGAATTAGCAGTGGAACCCATAGTCATAATTCACCCAACCAAAAAGACCACTTCAACAGCAAACCATTATGTCACCCCCAGTTATTCAGCAACAAGAACAAATCAATCAGCCTTCAATGCCTACACAACCAATAACAAATCTAAAAAATAAACAACTAGCACTTGTTTATGTTAATAAACTGGAAGAAACAATCAATGTTGGAGCTATTGAACATTCAGACATACATTTGAGATCAAAGAAAACTATAAAAAAACCTCTAGTTTTCATTTCTGAGATACCTAATGAAAATGAAAAGATAGAATCATCTCAATTAAACATTGGAGAGGCCAAAATCAAAATAAGCCTTGAAGCAAAAAAAGAAAAAACTAATACCCCAGTAGTTCCTTTTCTAGAAAGATTAAGAGAAACTGATATTAAACCAGAATCAAAATTGGTCCATGAGTTGTAAAAGATCAATATTGAGGTACCCCTTCTACAAGCTATTAGGGATATACTTAAATTAAATAAGATCATCAAAAACCTTTGTATCAAGACACCTAGGAGAAAATTATAATATCCAAGAACCATTCATGTTGATGTAAAAGTTGTTGATTTATTAGTAGGGAAACTATTAGTTTCAAAATATGCAGATCTGGGAAGCCCAGTGATCATAGTCACAATCAGAGGAAAAGAAATTCCTAACATCTTGGTATATTTGGGATCAGCAATCAATGTCATGACAACTAATACTCTCCATGCATTATCTCTTATGAAAATGCAAGCCACAACTACCATTATTCAAATGGCAGACCAGTCTGTAACTAAAATAGAAGGGACTATAGAAAATGTTGAAGTGCTAATAGAGTCTTGGGAATATCTAGTAGATTTCATGGTCTTGTAACCCAAAACAAGGAATCTAGAATATCCTATAATCTCCTTGTATCCTCCTGCAAAACCATCAACAAATTTCATATAAGAACTTTGGGTAGATGAATCAGACAACACATTAAACAATATTTCCTCCTTAGCCATGATTATAGTTAAAAAACACTTAGAAGAATTAAATGGAGACATAAACCTTAGAATCTATGGACTCTGCTAGTCTAGAAACTACGGACTCTGCTAGGTTAGAAGCTACGGACTCTACCAGTCTGAAAGCTATGGACTCGGCCAGTCTAAAAACTATGGACTTCCTTAGTTTAGGATTCTTGGGTTAGATATAAAATTCTAAAACCTCTACTTCTACTTTTTCTAGTACTTCTTCATCATATGATCATAGATTGATTCAATAAAGTGTGTGGAAATTGGTAGAACAACATCAAACTCATTTCTTAGATGCATTTCATTGTTCTTTAGCAAGACTGATTCCTCTTAGAAAAGAGTTTGTTGATAATGTAACTATGTTTCATAAGATACTTCCTCATCTATGTCCTTTGAACTCATTAATTAGTGATTTTAAGAAAATAGAATCCAACTATTTAGGTACAAAACCAATCATGGTATTACCTAGAAAGATTTTGAACATCAATAGTTGGTTAACAAATAAAGAAGAAGATCAACTCTTTAAAGTATTGGAAAGACATACCAACAATTTTGCTTGGGATTATACCTACATGAAAGGAATTCACCCCAGCATATGCACTCATCACATTTACACAGAATCTGTCAAATCGGTTAGACAACCATAAAGAAGAATAAACCCAGCATTAAAGGAAATAGTCAAAATAGAAATTCAAAAGTTGCTAAAATTTGAGTTTATTTACCCCATCTCAGACAGCCAATGGGTGTCATCTCTACTAATTGTGCCCAAGAAAAATGGAAATTTAAGGGTATGTGTAGATTATAGAGAACTAAATAAAGCAACATTAAGAGATTACTTTCCTTTACCTTTCATTGATCAAGTTCTTGACAACTTGGCAGGAAATAAATATTTTTCTTTTTTGGATGGGTTTAGTGGGTATAACCAGATAATGGTAGCACCTAAAGATCAAGATAAAACCACATTTACCTACCCTTGAGGAAATTTTACTTATTGAGTACTTCCATTTGGACTTTGTAATGCTCCAGCAACCTTCTAAAGAGTAGTTCTGGCAATATTATCTGACCTTACAAATGATTGTGTTGAAGTATATATGGATGATTTCACTGTTTATGGTGAAACTTATGAAGAAGCTCTTACCAACTTGGAAAGAGTACTAATCAGATGTGAGGAACATCAATTATTTTTGAGCCATGAGAAATATTTGTTGATGATGGATGAAGGAATAGTCCTAGGACATCATATTTCTACAAAAGTCATTCAAGTTGATTTAAAGAAAGTTGAAATAATTTCCAACTTACCCATTCCATAAACACAAACTGAAGTTAAGAGTTTTTTGGGATATGATAGTTACTACAAATGCTTCATAGATAAGTTTAACCAAATAGTTTCCCCTATGTTTGCCTTGCTTATAAAAGATAGTACATTCGAATGGAGTGATAGTTGCTAGTAGGCCTTTGAGACCATTAAAGTTAAACTTGTTGCTGCTCTAGTATTAAGATGACCAGATTGGACTAAGCCATTCCATATATACACAGGTGCTTTCAATACAACACTAAGATTAGTTCTTGGACAAAAGGATGAAGAGGTAAACATGGATGCTATATATTATATTAGTAAAAACATGACACCTGTTGAGAGAAATTAAACCACAACTAAGAGGGAATTCCTAGATGTAGTCCATACAATTAACAAATTTAGACACTACATAATAGGCTATAAGGTATTTATCTATATATACCATTCAGTTATTAGATATCTTACCAACAAACTAATTATGGGAGGTAGGATTATTAGATGGTTGTTGCTCTTACAAGAATTTGATGCTACTATTATAGACAAACTAAGGAAGTATAATGTGGTTGTTGATTTCTTATCAAGAATGAACACTACAGATGAAGAAGAACTAGTGGAAGATGACTTTCTAGATGAACAATTATTTGCTATTTCAGCACAATCTCTATGGTTTGCTGATATAGCCAATTACCTCGCCATAGGGAAATTTCCTCTGCACTTTTCACAAAAAGAAAAGAAACATTTAATCAAAGAAAGTTCTTCTTTTAAATGGATTAATAGAATGTTATTTAAACTTGGACCTGACCATGTGTTTCATAGATGTGTGACAAATGGTGAAGCTTATGATATCATCAGATCTTATCATGATGAACTAGGAGGAAGTCATTACTCAGCTCAAAGAACCATATATAAAATCTTGAGAGAAAATTATTATTGGCCTCATCTTCATCAGCAAGTAAAAAGATATGTCAGACACTGTGATGCTTGTCAGCAAATTGGATAGCCTACTCTTTCAATAGAGATGCCTCTGCACCCTCATCCTCAATTGGTTTTAGAACCATTTGAGAAATGGGGAATTGATTTTATAGGTCCTATAGATCCTCCTTCTAGAGGAAAAGAATATCTCATAGTATTTACAAACTACATGACCAAGTGGGCAGAAGTGGAAGTATTAACTCATGAAAGAGAGGAGATGGTAGTTGATTTCTTATATTTCAAAATCATGCAAAGATCTGGTGCTCTAAGGGAAATAGTCTCAGATCAAGGACCATAATTCATGTCAAATATGATAAAGCACTTTATGCAAGTATATCAAACTCAGCATAGAAAAACATCTTCATACCATCCACAAGCTAATGAATAAGTTGAAGTCACCAATAGAGAATTGAAAACCATTTTAACTAAGGTTATTAATTCTAGCAAAAATAATTGGGCAGATAAGGTACTAGAAGCTGTTTGGGCCTATAATACTACTTCAAAAAAAACAACTAGAATTTCACCTTATGAATTGATTTATGGTAAGAAGCCTTTATTCTCTATTGAATTTAAATTACAAACTTTGAAAATAGCTATAGAAGTAGGAATTGAATTAGAATAAATATAGAAAGAAAGACTCCTATAGGTTAATCAACTTGATGAAATGAGGATGGAAGCACTACAAAGAACTAAATTGGTACAATATCAAAGAAAAGTTTGGCATGATTCACAAATCAAGCAATGGGAGTTTTAGAAAGGAGATTGGGCACTATTGTTTGATTATAAATTTCAACAGTTTAAAGGAAAACTACAAATAAGGTATTTGGGACCTTATCAGATTGAGCAGGTCTATAAAAATGGTTCTATTAAGCCAATACCTATTGATGATAGTAGAAGAGCTCTATTAGTCAATGGACATAGATTGAAGCTCTATCAGAAACCTCTTAATAAAGAAGAATTTATTCAAAAAGTAAAGGATCAAGTAGCTATTCTAGAAAACTTTGCTTCTTTCAAAGAACATGCTCCTTGATAATCTTTCCCCAAAAAAAAAATAAATAAATAAAAAATAAATATCAATAGTGAAAATCCTTGTAAGGACACTATTGACAATGCATGCTAGAAAACCAGCTTGTTGGCTAGCTATGCATTGCAAAAAAGGGCTTTGGCTAGAAAACTAGCAATGGCTGGCCAAAGGGCAAAAACTATATAAAAAATAAATAAATAAATAAAAAACACACATCATGTCACTATGATTAATCATCTCCATGCAATAAACTAATCCATACAAACCTATTTTTGTAGGACACATGGCGAGCAAAGGATACATCTAAGGTTAATGTAAGTAAGACATATATTTTATTTATCTATGTTTAGTTAACTAATTATCTTTGATTTGGTTAAGACACTATTCTCTAGAGATGACCCAAATTTGAATCTTCTAAAATGGAATGACACATGCCATAATGAAAAAACATGCAACCAAGCGGCCAAAGGTGTATGGATAAGTGTGTAGCTTTGATATCATCAATTGAGTAATCAATTATGATAATGATGGGATGCCATAAAAAGGGGTTTTAAATGAAGTAATGAATTGTTGTCACCATCAATGTGACACATCATCATTTCACATAATTGGTATTAATGAGACAAAATAGCTGGCACACTCCATAAAAACATGCGGCACCTAACTATATCAAATCATCATATCAAACTATGAACTCATGCAGCTGTAGCATTTTGTGTGAACCATTTCATTTCTACAAACTTCAACAGAATTTGGTCTATAGATCCTCCATGATTATTGCCTACAAATCCTTAGTGACTGTTGCCTACCAATTTTGACAAAAGACTGGTCTACACCTCAATCAGTGTTAAAAGAACTGGGTTGACTATAAATCCATATAGAAATAGGATAGAAGACAAGATCATAGCTAAAGGATCTAACAAAGTTTCATAAAGACAAATATTCTATGGTAGTGTTTAGAGCCAATGGTTGGCTACCTTTCACTGAAAAGTTCCAAGGTTTCACTGAAATAATGGTAAGTGAATTTATCACTAATCTCACCCCTAAATTTTCAATTGTGAAAGGCATTATTATTCCTATTATAACTCAAGTTATAAGCTAAATTATATAAGTTATAGAAGAAGGAATGAGAGCTACAGGTAAAATTTCATTTAGTGATTTAATTAGTCAGTTTAATGGTAATGAGCAGACTAGAACTTCATGTCTAGTAGATTTCAAGGGAAAATCAAAAGGGATTAGAATAAATTCACTTTCTAAACCTTGGAAATATATAGCTAAGTGGGTACTTAAATATATCATTTGTGAAGGGCAACATAGTCTTTTAGGGGGAGACACCATGAAAATGTTAATACATCTTAAGCATGGGAGATAAAACCCTCAGTAAAAAATTAACCTCCCATCTTTCTTATATGGTGCTCTACAAGTTATGTCTACAACCCCTAATGCTACTCTTAGGAATCATGGCCTTGTTCATCTCATTATCTAACATCACTTCCTTCAGCAAGGACAAGAGGTCTAAGAGGAATTTCAGAATAGTGTAGCACAATAAATTCTAGATTTGCCTGCACAAGAAACCCCAAATTCACCATAGGAACGCTCATCTCCACCTATTGTATCAGCTAAGAAAATAACACCAAGGAAGAAATCACAGACTATAGTCCCAACAAAAAATCCTTCTTCTTCTTCTTCAAGAAGAATAATAAGGTCTCAAATCCCTAAAGTTTCAAAGTTTCCACAATAATCTCATGAATTTGTAGTACAGCCAATTCCCTTGTCAGGAAGAAGAAAATTGAGATGAAAGGTTGCTAAAAAAACCTGAGAAGACCAAAGGATTGATGGTTGGGAAGGAAATCCAACCAAGTTTAGCTCAAAGAGTGACCAAAATAAGGAGGAGGCTCATTCTGACAGATGAAGATGAACACGAAGCTATAGACATTCTAGAAAGTCTTAAAATGGTATCTTGTTCCCCCATACATCAAAATATCCCTGCAACTATAGATATTGAAGAAATTCCTTTCAAAAGGAACTCTCCAATCATAATGAAGGAGCCAAATCTAGAGGAAGAGCCACACACGGCAGAGGAATTAAGTATGGTGGGATAACCACCTATTCCAGTTGAAACTACAATGGATAAAGAGAAAACTATATGTACCAATGAGAAAGGCAAATAATCTAATCTAAATGATCCTATTATATAGCTAAATTTGTAGCTTTCTCAAGTTCAAGCTCTTGAACAACAACAAATAACTAATATTGCTAACTTGATCAGTCAATTGCAAAATAAGGATCATCTCAACTTATCTTTGGTGCAGAAATTAGATATATTATCTATTGATCATGTAGTAGAAATTCATAGATTAGTGAAAATAAAATAAAAAACATGAAGCTGAACAAATAAATCTTTGGATATATGTAGTAAATTTGAAAAATGAAAATAGGAGATTGTAGAGTTTGGTAAACTCTTCTGAAGCACTTGATGTTGCACCTTCTCCTCCTAAGGTATTTGTTGACCATGGTTGTCAAACAAGTGATCTAGGTATTCCTCCTTTATAAATACTACATCAAATAGAAGAAGAATATTCTATACTTAAATAGAAAAACAAAGATGCAACTTCTTCAAACAAACTCTTGGAACATGAAAAGAAAGAATTAGAAGCTAAAGTCTAAGAGTTAGAAAAAAATTTGTAGTATGCATGCAAATTAGGGGAAACTCTTTGTCATGTAGGAATCCTTCTCTTACATATAGTTTATTTTTATTTAAACAATTTTATAGATGGTAGCTTCTACGGATCTCCTATCATCTTCCTTACAAAATTTTGTAGCCAATAACATTTTTGGAAATTTTTTATAGTGTTGAACCTGATTAGTAGGATTTGCTTTGTGAATTTTATTTGCATGACTTGATTTTAGGAGATCATGAGCACAATAAGTTTTTGATAAATATTCATGTAGGAGAAGTTCAACTGAGAACATTACATTCTACATTCAAAAATCAAATAGCATGGAAAGTCATATTTGAGGACTATACAAATCATGCTAAGACTACAGGATTATGTGCCAGACCAGCCTTTCCTATTCCTAGATTGATCAAATAGAATTTTAACTATGCTTTGTTAAATGATGAGGTTAAAACACATTATTTATAGGCTCTATATGATTTTATTATTTTTTTATTTGTTTTCAAGACAGATTTTTGATTCAGTGGTGGCTGTAAGTGTAAATAAATGGGACCAACTTTTAGTGCCTCTTAAAATGTGAGAGGTCATGTCCTCAAATAACTTAAGATGGAGTATGAGGAGAGCATCCTCAATTTTGGAAATTTTAATTAAGGTAATCAACTCTGGGGGAGAATAGAAATGGATTGGCATGAGATATAGACCCCCTTTACTGATCATAAATATTCCAGGATGGCAGAGTTGGGCTCCACAATCAAAGGAGAAATTTAATATATGGAAGCAAATGATTCAAGCACATCAAGGATTTACAAGCAATTCAGACAAACATATAATAGATGAATTTGATGAATATGATCTAAGTCAGAGTGTGGAAAGTAGAAGTTAGAGCTATGAATGTCAATAAATGTTTGCAATGGGACTTGCAAAAGGTAAAGCTTGGGGGAGATGATGAGCTCAGAATATGGCTCATTATTGATATATTATTCCCTTCAATTCATCTCTCAAAGGATATTATCTTATTCAAATCTTAGATTCTTAGATAGCTATTACATGGAAAATAGATATTTGTCTTGTTTATATTGAACCAGATACTAAACCTTTACTTTGTCATTAATATCTAATACATAACATGTTTTAGTGATCTTTGTTGTGAATAATGCTTAGGAAGAAGATACAGGTGATGTATAGTGAATGTTCCATTTTGATCTCCATCCAGCAAAACTATGGACTCTGTAGGCTTGTTTCTATGGACTCTATATGGTTGTTTCTATGGACTCTGTAGGTTTGTTTCTATGAACTCTACAAGCTTGTTTCTACATAATCTATAGGCTTGTTTCTATGGAATCTGTAGGCTCACTTCTATAGACTTCGTAGGCTTGTTCCTCCTAACTCTATAGGGTCAATTCCAAGAATTTTGTAAGGATGAAGCCATAAACAGGAAGCTGGTGTCCAGATAGGATAAGAGTGAACCATTCTAGCTAGAATCAAATAAGGAAAATAACCGCCTATTATTTTGAAGGACTTGCTTTTGATAAAATTGTATGTAATCATATTTTAGGACTATTATAGGATAGGATATTTATTTCATCAAAATAATTGGATCTCTTAGAAATCCAATCTCCTATCTTTGGATGAAGGGATCGACCAAGGAGTCATATTCTTGTGCATCCTATTTTGAGTTGATTGTATTAGTATAAAGTGTAAGACTTTTAACTATGAATATAATAGAGAATCAAGAATCAAAAATTAGATATTATAAGATTTGTAAAAGCATACAGGTTTCAGCCAAATTGTAATCATTTCATTTCCATGAATTAATACTTCAGTTTCTAGCACTGATTAATCTTTGTTCCTGAGTTCGAGAGGAGCAAGGGCCCACTCTCCTTGGAACCAAGAACTATGTATGATATCTATGTTCTATTTTATTAATTAATTTTTATAATTAATTAGAAACTTGTTACTATTTGCATTTATTTATAAAACATCAAAAGAAATTCATAGTTTAAAACAAAAGCATTTTCTTATTTCATTTCTTTTCTAAGAAAAGTGTGTTTTCTTTTACAGTAGTTGTGTGAAGTAAATTTCCTTTTTTTAATTAGGAGTGTGAATTTACTTTCCATGCAAACGTAAAATAGGAGTGTGATCTTTTAATTTCATCAAAAGAGTGGATTGATTTGATTTCTTTCTTTTTTCAGTAAAATCATGAATCACGTAGTTTAGAACACATTCCTTTCTTTAGTCAAAGTTAGAATAGGATCAGCAAGCACCCCCATAAGCAACCTTTTAGATCTACCATCCCATACCTTACTGTAGATAGCTTTGGACATCAGCCCTAGTTGATAAGACATCAAATGAATATTGATTAAATGAGGAGATAGATGACACTCATCATCTATGATATTGAGAAAGATTTGTTCTTGTAACCATCTCCTTCAAGTCTCTTATGACCTCCATAATATTTTTCTTTTGCTTATTCATCATCTATTTCTCCATATCTTTCTTTTACACCACACAACTGACTATTGCAAGCTTCTTTTTTCACTCCTTTATACCTTCTAAATCCATATTATATTGTTATAACTCGTCACTCCACACTCATGACTGTAATTATCTCTCATTATATTTTCTCTTCTTCTTCCCTCTTCCCACTTTTCTCTATATTGGAAGACAATACTCATTCCTAGCTGACAACCTCACATTCAACATTCTACAAGCTCTTTATAACTCTCATAGACTCACTCTCTTTTCAAATCTCTCTCAAAAGACTCCCTTTGACTCTTCACTTGTAACTATTCACTCCCTTTTGCTTCTTTTGATTGTTACTCTCTTTCAACTCACTCAAAAGACTCTATTGGGAGTATTAAATATGCTCTAATACCACTTAATGCAGTCAAGATAGGGGTTCTAATTAAATGGATGCCATTACCCTACATCCCTACCATCTAGCTAAGATAAAACATTATTTCCAAGATTAAAACTCACTCATTTACATCTAGACTCTTGCACTCACATAACACAGGCTTAAATTCACTTTTATTAAGTTTAATTTAGCACCATATAGCATCTACAACACTAATCTAGCTTATACAACTACCTTAAGGGCTTTACAAAATAGTTTCAAGGATATTGCATGCCTTTAAATTATAGTCATAGCTCACCAAAATAACTTCTATTTGTGCTCTTTGACTACTGCATGTGTGGACAAAATAGGCCTTTGGTCCTCTTCTTACATTCATCCCTTCCAAGTCTTGATAGTAGTCCTAATTTTAAAGTAGCAGTCTCCCCTATTTTTATTCCTAAATATACACTCACTCCTTTAAACTTTGACCTCCATGCCTCTTTTTTAAGAGTAGCTTCCTCTACCTTTTCTGATTTATCAAATATTTGGCTTAGTGTTAAGGACTAAGGAGATCCATTATGTCAAATTCACCTAGGGATCAAACCCAACCTCATCCTTTGTGGTGTTGGGTCTTTGCATTTAGAAAGTATTAATACCTGGTGGGCTTTATGTAAGCTAAGGAACTTTCCCAATGAATCAACCACATTTCGACTACCTCTTATTTTTGAACAAGTGTTCCCTCCATCTCTTTAAACTAAGTGTTTAAAACATACAAGATCTTTCCAAATTGATTTTGAATTGAAGGCTGGGCACTTTGAATGTTGGGGAAAAATAAAAAGTCTCAAAAATTAGTCAAAGTGCCCAAAATTTGTAAATATGAAATCTTAATTAAATGTAGATTATTATAGTCATCAGATTGTCCTGCATCAATATCAATATCTACAAGTATTTGTATCATCTTCAAATGAAAGATTTAAATGGCATGTGTAAGCTTCAGGTTAACACTATTTACAATATGAAAATTGTACAAGGAGGAAAATATGATGCATGGTTAAGAGCATACACATATCACTATTAGGATAATTAGTTAATGGTCCTCGAAGTACCCATCTTTATCCCACGTTATAGTTCACTCTTAAAGCCTCCCAGAGTGTATTCAATGAGGATTATTTGAATAATGAGAAGTTAAAAGAGAAGGGTCATCTATGCATATAAAAATCAAGTGAGACATTGATCTAGTAAGGTGGATAAGTCAATAACTCATAGTTGTTCTGAAGGTGCAAGTTACATCAAAAGAATTGTATCTTTAATTTTTAGTATTTTTTTTGGTAAGTATTTTCTTTTCATTATTGGAGTGTATTCCCATTTTAACAGTATGATGTGGACACCCCATAATTTTTGAGACTTAAATCTACCAACCCTACCTACCAGCTAGGACCAATCATCAATTGACCACCTTTTATCTCAATCATTGACGAATCAAAAATGCAATTTTGCTAATGTGCAAGCAACACATTGAGGTTATAGAATCCCGTAATCAAATAAAAAATAGTCAATAAAAGATGTCACCACCCTGCAAGCTAAACACCCCTTTGTAATGGATGTAAGGTATGTAAATCCAACAAGTGCCTTGAAGTTGGGGAATGTGTATGATATGGGCCCTCTGGTGTATGATATTCCCTAAAATACCATGTCATTTCCCCTCATCATCACTGCCCAGCTCACATTGAAATCATTCACCATTTGTAAATTTTGTATGGCCTTGTCCTTTATTCTATGGGTATTAATATGGTGTTTTTGTATGTTCTTAACCCTGATGTAATTTCTTTAGGTATGAATATATTGGTATCATAAATAAACATAGGCTGTAATATAGACTTTGGAAACTCAATGTCTTATCTCCAAATCAGTGGCATTGTAGTGTTGATTTAAGTCGCACATCAGACATGGAGCCTTATCACAATAAAATCAATGTCATGTTGTACTCATCAACCCTTGAAAATAGTAAAAATATAATTAAAGGCCCTATCACCTTGTAAGCTACATACCCATTTATAATGGGTGGAAGTCATGTAAATGCAACAACTGCACTAAATTTTGGTCTTATGTAGGATAATTTCTATGCCCCTAACCTATCGCATGTATCAAGATAGGAATAGCCAACTTGTGGCTTAATTATCCCTCTTTAATGTTATATCACATTTATTTATGCTTTCATTGGGTTAGTAGGTTAGCCTATGGAGTAACCATGGCCTAGGTATAGTATATATAGGAGGTAGTGGGTAGTTGTTTATCATCATCTTGTGAATTTTGCTCTTATTGAAGCTTATGGAGGTTTCCCCCTCGAAGTGGCTTGTATTTTATTCATATATTCTACTATATTTCAGTCATATTGTCATATATTATTGTTATTTTCCTTTATTGTTAAATTAATTTCATTACGAGTGGTATTAGAGCTTCAATTTGGACCATAATCAGGTCAAAAACCCTAGATCTTATAATTTTGATATATCTCAAAAATGATTACAAATTTATCTATAATATTTTTACTAGAGGTGGAAAATCATTCAAGTAAGCTTTTATTCAAATTTTATCTCAATTGGATTTGTTTTGTAAAAGTTATTGTCATTTTATGTTTTTTCATAAATTTGCTATATAGTGTGCAATTCAAAGAAATTTTAAAATTTATTTATATTTTTTGTAATATTATAAAAATATATATGGGGTATTTTCTTTGTATTTTTTGATTTGAGGCTGACATAAGCACAAAATTGCTTGGTCAAAGTTAGGTCAAAAGTGCCAATCAGGGTCAACATTGTCAAGCCTTTTATCACAAAATTGCAAACTAGGGGCCGAGGAAAGGGTGCAAAAACCTAAATTAAAAATACTCACAAGGAAGATATGGATTCAAAATGGATATTTACTAGATCATTTATACCAAGGTTTTTTAAAGTAGATCACAAAGTGAGCCAACTTGACTATAATGTGCAAGCCATTTAAAGTGAGATGCAAGGCATACAATCTAATATGAAATCCATACAATATAGTTTGGTAAATATCATGATGGATTTAAAAAATAACCAGCCAGATTATTGAGATATCACTATTACACAACCCCACCAAGGTGGATCTCCCAACTAGCTTAATCCAAATCTAAGTACCTTGCCACAATAGAACTAGTTACCAAAGATAGATATGCATAAATTTGATGGAAATGACCCACTTAATTGGATCAACCAAATGGATAATTTTTTTTATCTTCATCAAATCCCATGTGGATATAATGTTACCATGACATCCTTGTAGTTATAACCTAAACAATTCATTTGGTATCGATGGTTGTGTGCTCAAAATAAAAAGATGACTCTTAGTGTCACCTAGTTTTAGATTAAGGTAAAAATAGGTTTTGAAGGGACCCTGAAACCCTGTAACAAAGGAAGAAAGATAAAACAATAATGAACCATAGGAAAAACAAACCTAAAGCCAACTACAGAGCAGCATCAAAACCAAGTTTTACAGGGACCTAAAACCACTAAGCAAAATTGTAAAAAGAAAGACCCCAGGTTTTATAGAGACCTGGAAACTCCAATATGATTAGAAAACAAAGCACCAAATAATGGAACCAGTTAAAACATCCAAAAAAAGGACTAGAACAATAAGAGCACACAAAGACTCTATTCTTCTAATTCCAAGATCATCTTCACCGCCTCCTTACCGATCACAGCAGTGTCCTGTATGGATATTACAGCCGACGTAGCAGCCTCTTGCATTGCTTTCTCCCTCGAGCTCTATCTGGTCCTCTTACTTGGCCCCTCCAAGGATTTTATTTCCTCATTTGCTCATTTTCTAGGATTTATAGTAGCAGCACATATGCTAGAAATAACCTCCTCCATCTTCATTTTGCTTTCCTTAATGAGCCTTCTGAGATTATTCTCATAATCTTTAAGTTTGATAGGAATATTTCTCATCTGCATTTCCAGATTGTTGATTTTCTTCCGATCATCTTCCTGATTATGTTCCATTATTTCCTTGTACATCCATGAGTCAACTTGAAAAATAGCATTTGCTTTACATTTGACCAAATTCATGAAGGGAAGCTTGTTGTCACTCTGCCAAGCGTCACTAAAATCTTCAGTGTTCTCTTTTGGATTGCCATCATCCTTTTCATTTTTGTCCTCCCTTTCCATTTTTTCCTGTTCTTTAATATCAATAGAGTTTTCATTGTGGACAAGATCATCCTTTTCTTGTTCTCTAGTCTCCATTGCATGATTGGCATCCTAAACCATGTAATCCTTCTCTGTTTTTGAAGCTGGATCCTCAAATAAAATATCCATTTCTTTTTCACTTCCCCCCAACACTCGCTGATTATCCTCATGATTAGAGTTTTTTTGTTCTATTTTTTCCTCTGTTATATCCCCTTCTTTTTGATTCTCACTTTTATCCTCTGTTAGTGTCACCTAGTTAATTTTTATAGAGGAGCTGCAATTACACTATAACAATAGTGTGATACAGAATTACCTCAGCCAATTGGAAAAATTATGACAGACTGGTTCAGTCAAGGATTATATTCATAATTTTTAGAACCTATCTTTACATGTGGAGATAATTTTTTATGAGAACCTAAATGACCTATTTTTGGGAAGCCTCAAGGACCAAATTCAACATGAGGTATGCATGTTGAATCCACTTAAGGTTTTTGATTCTATTTCATGGCACATAGGGCTGAGGAAAAATTCATAACTAAAAAGAAACAACCATTGACTCATTTTATAGATTGTAGCTTATTAACACCATCATTTCCTCTACCTACCAGATTGACCCCTCAACAAATTGAAGAGAAGCGTGAAAAAGGATTATGTTTTAGCTGTGACCTCAAGTGGAACAAAGGACATAGATGTGTTGAGAATAAGTTATTCTACATTGAGGGATCCAATAAAGATGATGAAGAGGATGATGCCTCTAATGATGGTGAGGAAGAGATAGAGGAGGTACCTAAAGATTCTAAACCTACAATCTCTTATCATGCACTTTTAGGTATTATCACTCCTCAAATACTTAAGTTGGTGGGTTTCCTTAAGAAATAGAAGGTGACAATGTTTATTGAATCAAGGAGCACACATAATTTTATCAACCATATGTTGGCCACTTGATTAAATTATTTCATTTACCCAGCACCAAAATTTTAGGTCATGATTGTAAATGGTGGAGCAATCAATTATTCAAGGAAATGCCATAGTATTAAGCTTTCTATGAGTGAGTACAATGTAGATTATCCTATGTTTGATATTCTCATGGGTGGTGTAGACATTGTTTTAGGAGTCCAATGGCTCACAACCTTGGGTACAGTTGAGATGAACTCCAAGGATTACAGACAAAATCTCCATAATTGGTTAGTTCACATCAGATGACAAAAATGTTAAAAAGGGGGGAAAAATATTTATAGCATGATTATGTTGCATATAAGTTCAACCCATAAAGGCATCTACCCATCCTGATCTACAAATGATTCTTGATGACCACCCATCTATTTTGAGGCCATGTCAAAATTACTACCACCAAAAAGAGAACATGATCATGCCATTCAACTACTTCCAGGGAGTCAACCACCAAATATCAAACCATATAAATATCCATATGCACAAAAGATTGAAATTGAAAAGATGGTCCATGAGATATTGGAGGTAGGGATCATCAGGCACAACCAAAGTGCATATTCATTGTCAATGGTCATGGTGCATAAAAAGGATGATATATGGAGGATGTGTCCATATTATAGGGAACTCAACAAGTACACTATCAAAGATAAGTTTTCTATTCTAATAATTGATGATTTACTTGATGAGTTTCATGGTGTTATTTATTTCATAAAATTGGATCTTCATTTGGGGTACCATCAAATTAGAATCAAGGATGAAGATGTTCATAAAATTACTTTTAAAACTCATGAGGGCCATTATGAGTTTTTGGTAATGCCTTTTGGTCTTACAAATGCACCATCTACTTTTCAGAGCTTGATGAACACTATTTTTAGGCATTTTTTAAGGAAGTTTGTGCTAGTTTTCTTTGATGACATATTGATTTACATTAAGACATGGGAAGAACACTTACAACATGTGAAACAAGTGTTGATAGTTTTAGAACAATTTCAACTTTCTGCAAATCCATCCAAATGTGATTTTGGAGTATAGGAGATAGAGTACTTAGGTCACATTGTATCCCATGAAGGTTTCAAAGTTGATCCTCATAAGATCAAAGCTATGGTGGATTGGCCAATGCATAAAAATATCAAAAACCTTGTAGGGTCCTTAGGACTAATAGGTTACTATTGAATATTGGTGAAAGGTTATGGTATCATATCAACTCCACTCACTACATTGTTAAATAATGATGCCTTCCACTATAATGATGTAGCCACTAAAGCATTTGAGTAACTAAAAGCAGCTATATGCACCACCCCAATTTTGGCTACTCCAAACTTCTCAAAGACACTCATTGTTGAATGCAATGCTTTTGAATTAGGGTTGGAGGCAATACTAATGTAATAAGGAAGACCCCTTACATTTGAGATTCATGAATTCAGTGGTAAGAATATCCAAAAACCTATCTATGAGAAATAAATGATGGCCATTTTTCATGCAGTAAAATAATGGAGACCCTATCTGATGGGTAGACATTTTAAGGTGAAAATGGATCATGATAGTCTCAAATACTTTTTAGAGAATATATTATCATCTGAGGAACAAAAAAATTGGGTAAAAAAAATTTTGGGTTGTGATTTTGAAATCATATACAAGAAGGGTAAAGATAATGTAGTAGTAGATGCACTATCCAGATGGGATACATTCACAAAAGCATTACTTTGTGCAATGTCCATGTTGTAGGTAGATTGGGTAGATGAAGTTAGGTTAGAGTGGGGGTATGACAAGGATACATAGTTTTTTATTCAAAATATCTAGAAAGGTTCTATAGCCTCTAAAAAATTTTAATGTAAAGTTAATGCCATGTGGTATAAGGATAAGTTATACTTGTGCAAAGATTCAAATTTGAAGCATAAGATTCTTGCAGATTTGCATACATCTACAATTGGGGGACACTCTGGGTTCTTAAAAAATTATCACAAAATCAAGTGAAAAGTATTTTTGGAAGGACTCAAGGAATATGTACAAAATTTTGTGGTAAAATGATTGATATGCTAATATAACAAAGGTGAGATAGTTAAGATCCCAGGTATGTTACAACCTTTAACAATTCCTAGTCAAAGATGGGAGGAGGTTTCCATGGATTTAATCACAAGGTTGCCTTATTATAAAGGTAAGAATGTTATCTTGGTAATTGTGGATATGATTTAAAAATATGACCATTTTTTTGCCCTTTCACACTCATTTATAGCAAGTATAATAATGACTATTTTTCTAGAGGCAGTTCTAAAATTACATGGTACCCCAAAAATAATTGTAAGTGATCGTGATCATATTTTCTCTAAATTTTTTTGGACTGAACTATTTTCCTATTTGGGTACTTAGCCAGATCATAGCTCATCTTACAACCCCCAATATAATTGACAAATATAAGTGGTCAATAAATGTTTAGAGGGGTATCTCCATTATTTTGTATCAGATAAGCAAAAACATTGGGTTAAATGGCTACCACTTATAGAATGGTGGTATAACACATCTTTCCATAACTTTTCTATAATGTCCCTCTTTCTATAACTATATGGTTACCATCCACCTTCCATCACTTCTTTAAGGGTGCAAACCAAGGTTTGAGATGTGGAGGAGCACATTTAGCATCAATGAGAGGTTTTGATTGGTTTAAGAGAGAATTTAGCATTGGCACAAAATAGGATGAAGAAAAAAGCAGATCAACATTGTAGTGAGTGACATTTTGATGTGGTTGACTAGGTATTTGTACATTTATATCATTACAAGAAAATTTCCTTGAAGCAACAAAAAAAGGACAATAAACTTGCTCTTAAGTATTATGGCCCTTATCAAGGTATGCAAAAAACTGGAAGTGTGGTTTACAAGCTCAAGTTGCCTCACTCATCTTACATACACCTAGTATTTCATGTTTCCTAATTGAATAAGGTCATTGGATAGAAATTTTCAACCCAGACAAAGCTAATATAACTAGATGAAGAAGGATGATCCATTTTGGAACCAAAGAAGATCCTATAAATATGTACTAAGAGGTTGAGAACCAGAGAGATTAAGGAATATCTGATCAAGTGGAAGACCCTGAGAGTGAGGATGCAACTTGGGAGGGTGAATATTTTTTGCAACAACATCAAAAATTATTCAATGTTGAAGAAACTATTGGTTTAAAGTGGAAGGGCATGTTACGCCCCTAACCTATCACATGAATCGAGAAAGGAATAGCCGACTTGTGGCTTAATTATCCCTATTTGATGTTATATCACATTTCTATATGCTTTCATTGGGTTAGTAGGTCAACCTACAGAGTAACCATGGCCTAAGTAGACTATATATAGGAGGTATTGGGTAGTTTTTTATCATCATATTATGTATTATGCTCTTATTGAAGTTTGTGGAGGTTACCCCCTCGAAGTGGCTTACCTTTTATTCATATATTCTATTATATTTCAGTCATATTGTGATCTATTTTTGTTATTCTCCTTTATTGTTTAAGTAATTTCATTACACTATTTTTTATCCTCACCATCACCACCTAACTCATCTTATTACACATCACATTAGCACACAATAAAAAGGAACACACAACTTCATTTTCTACCATCACCTCCACTATAATTTTTTTTAATCTTGTGATGGAGTCTATCTTATTTCTTTCATTTCAGTTGAATTGAGTACCAAATATTTTTCCAAGTTCATGACACATGGATGCATAAGGTGGAATTTTTGGTTATATAATGAATGTCATGGTGGAGTCATTATTTGAGATAAAAGGTGGTCGAAAGGTGATTGGTCCCAATTGGCAGTTAGGGTTAGTAGGTTTAATTCTCATGCATTACGGCCATATAAAATGACAAATATTGGAGTAAATACTATCTAAATATGTTATTCCCATCTTCTCCAAGCATCCTATTGGTCAAGAATATTTCACCTCACTTATCATCACCAATAATCTTGGTAAGAACATTGTCCTTATTTAAAATGATGAAACTGGTTTGCTTTTCTCACAACAATTTGTCTTACAATAATCTTAGAGATAAACGTTGTTATAGTGTGACAGTCAACACATGTTTTAAGGTTATTAATAATTCTAATAGTTTTTATAGGGGGTGTTTTTAAAAATCCAAATGTAGTTTCCAACTTCTCACTATGGTGGTAGATGAATAATCCTTTTTCCTCCTCCTTCACATCATTCACTGCATGTTTTGAATCTATAAAATATCATGTTGCCTTCATCTTCGAAGACATTTTATCCAACTTTTCATAGATCTTGTGTCTATAAGTGTGTTATGTCTCCTACAAAAAAAGCATGTACCATTTTATATCCTTCAATCTAGCTACATCCAAGTATCTTTTTAATTCTTCTATTTTGCATCAAACTCCTTACCATTTGAACCTACCCCACCTCCTCACATCTACATATGTGTTTGATAGAAGAACATATGTCATAGCATTTTTAATTTCTAGACCAAAAAGAAGAGTTTTTAAAATACTCATAACTCTACCCTTTTATGTGGTCTATAGACACCAAACAAACATGTCCACACAATCACCATAGGTTTAATTAGAATTTTGATGATAAAGTTTAAAGTTTCCTTAAGATAGTTAGCATGACCAATAATATTAACCATGCACATTTAATGATATTATAGGTTTAATTAAATTAGATTCACTCATGCCATTGAAGTATTTATATCCCTTATCCACTAATCTTATGTAGCTGCATGTTAATAAAACACAAGTCAAGCTTACGTGGTCAGTGTTTGTTCTATTTGTGTAATTAGTTCAAAGAGTTTGAGAGCATCTTTGTAAAATACATGTTATACATATCTTATAATCATAGCATTCCATGAGACCAAATTTATTTTAGACATGTTTCCAAACAATTCTTGTGCCTTGTGTATGCTTCCATATTTTTCATACATGTCTATTAAGTCACTTCCAACTATAACATCTAAAATTCCACTTTCAATTATGATTTGATGGATGTCCATGCCCTGTTCCAAAGCTCCCATTTTATCTTATCCTAGTAGGATGTTGGAAAATGTTGTGGAGTTTGGATTTACACTAGAGAATTCCATTTGCTTAAAAGTTTCCAAGGTATTTTCAACTAGTGATCTTAACCAACATGCATGAACTTAGTGCATGATGGAACTAGTGGGAATTATCAACCAATGTGTTGAATCATCACTGTCAGCCCCACCAATGTTTACATAGAGGTAGTTAACTTTCATGTTGAGGCACTTAACATTCATGAAGCCTCACCATTCATTTTTTTGGGGGCCCACTACCACTAAGGACTTTTCATGTCACCCCAAAAACACATTGGCATCCACTGCATGGTAAATCAACTACTAATGTTTGAACATTAAATATCAAAAGCATGGGAATTTTCCCTATAACCAAAGACTAATTCTAATTTCCCATGTTACCCAAGCACATGCTAAACCAACCATATGGGAATAGGATGGAGCTTTGTGAGATTGTTACACTTAAAAAGGTTGAGTCATATGCGTAAACGGAGTTAATCTCACCACGTTCATTGTAGATTAATTGTTATACTTGTATGTTGACCTATAATCCTAAAATTGATTTCTTAAAAAAAAATTATTTTATGGATATATCTCATCTAAATAAATCATTTTTTCATCAAGAAGAAGGTTTTTAACATAACTAATGGGCATAGGTTTACATTCTTTTCAAATTTCTCAATCAAATATGTAAAGATGTGAAAAATCAATTGCAAGACCTCCAAAATTATAACATGGACTTCACCTCTTTGCTCCAAGATAAACACCCATGAAGTTGAATCAATAAGTTTTTTACGTATTTACTCCATAAATAGTCTTTTTGATTTTTATATATATGTAGACATTTAACCATAGAGATTATTGTATTGAGAGATTGATGGTAGATGTTAGGTTAAGATTAAATATTTTTGTGTAAAAAAGTGTAGAATGTGTTATAGATTCTTATTTTAATGATGGACCATGGAATGTGATCATACATTGATCTAATAAAAAAAATTATACAATTTTATCTATAAATGTTCAATCTTATTTTATGGACTATGGAGATAATACCTGCCTTACTCTTTTAAAGATGAGTACAATGAGGAAAAGCATCTAAATAAATATGTAGGTTATAAATAGAAAATACAAGTAAATCAATCATTTATCTAGTTACTTCTAATTTCCAAGTTCAGATTTGATTGCCAAGTTAGTAGAAAACAAATAAGGATCCACTTTCCTTTGAAGAAAAGGTGAACTTCTTGAAAACTCCTTCCATTATTTAAACTTAGCCTTAGTGTCTCCTATTATTTCACACTCTTGATGCACCCTTATTTATTCATCTCCTCAAACTATTCATTCTCAATGTTGGAGGTGATTAATTGTCATAAATTCTTTTTTCCATCCAAGGCACTTAGTTGTCCTAACAAGTTTCAACCCAGTTTGAACTTCCACATCCCCAAGTGTCTATGTCATTCTTGGACTTTTCAACTCATGATTATCAGTCTTTTGATTTTTCAATAAAATTTAATAATTAAGGATCTCAATAAATCCTATTTTCCACCTAGTATGTTGGACCCTCACCCCATCTATCTTGCATTCCAAGGCAAAGTTAATTTCCATAGAAGTTATTAATTGTTATGCTATACCCAAGGTTTCCCTCATAATTTTATTTTTTATTTTAAAAATAGGAAAAGTAAAATAAAAATAGTTTTGTTGTTCAAGGTAGTTAATTTACCATAAAGAAGAGACAACTTTCCCTTTTTACCCAAAAACATACACATATCTTAATGTCATTCACAACATATTATCTAAGATATGAAAGAGTGTTGTAACTTTTATCACATCATAATGGATTTCTCATAATGTTAAATATTCTCAAAAGGTGATGAGAGCATGAATATAATATTATTCAGCTAATATTAATCAAATTATAATGGCTATTATATAGCCAACAATATATCACAACTATATCTTAAAATATAGGATGGTGCAATAACATTATACCTAGAATGGATGTCATGGGTAAAACCATATAACAAATTAACAATAAAATACTATGATGAATTAATCACCTTACAATAATATCTAACATTCTCCCCCTTAATTCAGCATAGCTTGAAGTGAATAGGAGAGATATTCTCTAAATGCCTCAAATTTGTCACATGCAAGTGACTTGGTGAAGACATCTTGCACATCATTATTCTGTCAAGAAATACTAGAGCTGGATCTTGTATTGTTGTACATGTTCATGAATGAAATTAACTTGCACCTCAATCTATTTTATGCATTCATGAAAGAATGTATTGTGAACAAGTTTTAAAACACCCTCATTGTCATAGTATAGGATGGTAGGTGTCTTCTATGGTACTCCTAATCCTTTCAGTATGCAACGTAACCATATCACTTCGTAGATATCTCCTCCTACAACACAATATTCTACTTCTGTGGAAGATTCAGAAATAATGATTTGTTTGTTGCTCCCCCAAGATATAGGACCAGATCTTAAAAATAACACATATCTTGACTTGATATACAATAGGGATGGTTCGTAGAGCATGACATTTTGTTTTGTTTATATGAATCATACCTTCACCTTTTTCATTTTTGTCATTTGTAATGGTTGTATGTATATTTGGGCACTCTTCTGGTCAGTGGTCCTTTTTACAGTAAGCTCAGGTTGGGTATTCTAGGCAATCTCTCTTATAGTGGTCTAGATAAACACACTTATATAAAGTCCTTTGTGGAAACCTACCACCTTGTCCTCATCCTCTTCCATGCCCATGATATCCACCATTTCCCTGGGAACTAACGACTGATGCTTGGTACAGGCTGCATGCTCAGACCTCATGAATATTAGTAATTAGATGACACTTTTTGGTGTCATGAGTATAAGCATCACAAATTTTACAATATGCAGATACTTTAGTGCTCATGGCCCATTGAAAAAGTGGATAATAATGAACATCATGACAAATATTACAAGTTTACTTTATGACTGCATGAATGTTCTTACACAGGTAGTTGTTTCTTATGTGTCCTTCAATTTCACAATCGATACACCAAAAACTAGTACGTGTCTCATATGCATTGTTTGCCATCAATTTTTCAAGATGAGAAGCCATGGATGCTATTTGTACCTTCATAAAGGTACTAATCCTAGTATCTATACTTCCAACTACTTCAACATGTAGGGTAGCCTCTAAAGCCCCACACGCATTGGTAAAAGTTCTATGTGGCAAGGTCTATCAAAAGGTAACAATAATACCCCTACAAACCATTGTGCATGTTGAGAAGGATTGATTTAAAATGATATCTTAGAAATCAAGGTCTTTAACTAAGCATCATATTCTCATACACTCTCTATAAGTCCCTACTTTATGTCTTTTAGTGCCACTATACTTTACTACTCAAACTCAAGAATATCAAATTCTTGTAAAAATGTTGCTTTGAGTTGGTCATAGTTGACCACTACTTGCTGAGGGTTGAATTTGTGATACCATTTGTGTGCACATTCTAAGAGGGTAGTTACCAACTATGTTTCCTTTCGCTTAGAGGACATGATTCCATGCACCCTCCAAATTAGTTCAAACTTATAAACATGCTCAACCATATTTTCCACCCCTTGGTACTCAAGTAGGTGTAATGTGATTTCATAATAAACCATAGGTGGTTGAACAAATGATTTTTGAAAAGATCTAGCTCTTATTCTTGGAGGGGGTCTACTTCCTCCAATACCTCCTCCTAATCTCCTAGTAGTCTCCCCTCCAAATGTGTGGCTTATGCACATGAGATTTTATCCTTCCATGGGTAGTTTTTCCAACCCAAGATCAATAATTAGATTTTTAGTATTGGAAGGAAATATTGAAAGATATCATCCCATTGGTTCTCATATAAAATTTAACTTTTCTTCTTTAGGACATGAATATGTGGTCATGGCTTATTCTAGGATGTAACTATTCTAAACACCCTTCCACAAGTAATTAACCGCTTAGGTCCAAGAAACTTTCAATCATTATAAACTCCTTTGTCATTCTGGTGTCCATGACTATCTTCATCCAAGGTCTTAGAATCATTCTTGAGCATATGCTAAGATCCAAGAATGTAAAAGGATAGGGACCTCAAAAAAGAAAATCTCATATAATGAGTTGTAGAGGTTTTGTTCTACCCACTAGCATACAGAGACTCCAGACTCAAGATATGGAACCAAAAAATTATCTTCGACATTGGTAATCCATTCTTCAATGTTTTCTAATGTAATGCACTCAAATATTTCCCATGCTTGTGATCCAACTACTTTGGGTCCTGACAACAGAACCAAAATGTTGGGTTCTTTCTTTACGTCAGTGTTAAAGCCTCTTACCAATAGGCTAGTACATTGGCCCTATCACATGAGGGATGAGTCTCGTGTGCTCACCCAAAGCACATAGTGAAAGACTAGTTCTCAAATACTTTGAAACACGTGGTGTGTTTACTCATTTATTGTCAAATAAATATCCTATTATTGTTCATTTAACATATTATGCAACCATCACTAGCTAATCATAAAAGAAAGAACTCATGACTTTTAATACTTAACATATTTGAATATTCAACATAGTTCACAATCCATTTCTCAAAGTACCGTATGATAAAATTTGAATTCTCATTAAGTACTTTTTGATTACAATACAATCCTTATTTTATATTCAAATGTTCATCCTTCCATCCCCCCCCCTCGAATGCTTACAATAGGGGTTTTTATACTTGTTTTTCCCCATCCAAGTGTCAAGTTCCTAACTATAAGATAAATGACA
Organism: Torreya grandis; assembly: GCA_037957365.1. Lineage (NCBI taxonomy): Eukaryota > Viridiplantae > Streptophyta > Pinopsida > Cupressales > Taxaceae > Torreya > Torreya grandis. The sequence continues at coordinate 635,807 of JARHVA010000455.1, read as the reverse complement.
CACGGAATCCTAATGGGTTGATTCGTGGCTCTTACAACTATTTATTCCTAAAGAATTAGTCCTTCATGTTGCTAGATGCTTGTTTGATGTAATATATTTGTATCCAAGTGTTCCTTTCCTTTTAGGCTAGTATAAGGCCTATGATTGGTGGGGTCAAGGTTTCCTACTTGATTTATTCTTTCTAACTACTTCTTCTTTCTTCATTCTCTACCTTCCTCACGCTTTACTAGTATTTTGCTTCTTGTTCTAAGTCCTTTATTCTCGGGTTCCTCATGCCACATTTTCTATTGACTAGATCCTCTCGCATTGGGTATTTCATGCCATTGTCCTTCAGTGCCCTTTAACTCTCATACTGCTAGTTTCATGCCATGGTCCTCCCGTGCCATGGTTCTCCCGCACTATGTTGATACTTGTATAAAAATATACAATGGTCCCTATATGCTACGTGCCAAAATTGGAATAAATACTTGGTCAAAATTGAGGTGCCAATAAAACCCACATCTAAAATGGGCTCAATTTTTTTGGGTTTAACACTAACCATAATAGGCCTCTTTGCAACCCCATTTTTTGCCACAACATTTCTAATTCTAACTTGCTTGGATAAAATACACACATATGTAGTATTTTAAAATAATGATTCAAAACAAGTTGTAATATGTCTATCAAAATCACCATACTCATGGGAATAAGCTTTCCCAGCTTATATCATAACTTTTCCATCCCCTTTACGAATTTTTATGATGAGGCCAATACACAAAATAAAAGAATGAAAAATAGAGGCAAGGTTAACCCCTAGGTTCTCACACCATCAATATCTACCCATCCATGAAGGGAGGGACATCCCCTTGTTTGGGAGATAGTGTGTGGGATGTATGGTCTATGGTTGGTGTGAAAAAGTGCTCATATAATGCTCTCCCTCATAGTTGGAGTACTATACTTGAGACTATACTTGAGATTACAAATTGATACTTTAGTCGTGGAGAAGCTTGAGTTGTGGAAACTTTTCTCAAAGGAGCTTTGTATCATGATTTATCATTTGAGATATTTTATGTATTACTGAAACTATAATATTTTTGCATTGTACTTCCTATAGTAGAGGTTGCAATATTATATTAGTTGTGGTTAAACTTATACTATATCATTTATGTTGTAATGCAATAATTATGGTTAGTCAATATTGTTCATGATTTCAAAAGCTGTTCATGGTGATCCTTAGCTAAGTGGATTTTGTTATAACCTTGATGGTTAAATAAATTAATGCAGTTAGTTAAATACCACTAGTTAGGATTCTTGTGGTGAAATATATGTGTTGAATATGTGTATTTAATTTTAAAAACTATATTACAATATTCCAGTAAAACCCAGTCGGGTTGTTACAAGATGGGTCTATCATGGAGGATGTACTAGATTCAAATCCCATTGGGGTAGTTGATGGTACATCATTATTTTAGATTTTTATGTTTGATTTTTTTAGTTTTTGACTTATTAGGTAAATATTTAATGCATTGCTTTGGTGGTCATAGGTGTAGGAGATGACTAGTAATGGGAGAAGATTATTGAGGTTGTATTGTGAGAGATGACACAAATCATTATGAATGATGCGATGGATGATGGGTTAGTGGAGAGGACTATAGGAGTTGTAGGTATTCATGCCCATCTATTTAATCAAGTGACCATAGACACCACTGCATATATGTGAGCAACTACTGATAGAGATGAGGCATGTGTTGAGATATAAAGGTGAGATATTCACACACCTAATGTATTGGGTGGGGCAAGTAGCAGGATCATATATGACTATATTCATCTATAGTGGGAGCATGGAGAGATATTGGTTGAGGTAGCAATTCTATGAGATAGAAATTAGAGACACAAGTCGTGGTCTAGGTCTAGAGGAGATGTGGGAGCATATAACTGTAGTGTGTGTAAATTTGAGAGTGACTCTAATGATGATGGTCCTAGTGACCAAGCTTTGATTATTAAGTGACTCTATATCATTGTATTGTAACATATTTTGAGTTATATATATGGACCTATTGCTATATGGATGTCATGTTATCTATCATTTTTTTGTGGTTTTATATACATGCATATATGATTAATTATATTCATTCATTATGTGTTGATAAATAAATGTCTTCTTTCGCAAGGTAAATGGTAATTGGTTTCTTATTTGTACATAGATGCATGAGTATACATGTATGTTGGATTAGGAATGTTAGTTGTTAGTATTGATGTCATATGAGTATCATAATATGTTTGAGTGTGGATCATGTAACTCTGGCATGCACTATCTGAATCTAGATGGCATGGTAAATAATTGACCATATTACTCATGTTTTTAGGCATAGAGGTAGACTATAGAATTGATTTTGTTCATGGTGCACTACTACTAGTTATATTTTTAGACCTATATCAAATAACTTAATCAACTCTCATAATAAATCTATACTCTATTGTGCATTATGTCTTGCAAATATCTTAATTGGTTATCATATAGATTTTGTAAGCTAATCTTTGTGAATTCTAAAAAATATCTTTATCAGTTGTTATACTAAGACTGGTGGTTGAGTTTCTTTCCATTTTTTTTGTTTTTATGATGCTATAAATAGGTTGATCTCTATGAACTGGATGTTATCTTTGCTTACTTTTTGGTGCAAGAGATCACGCATAAGTAGGTGTCTTAGAAACCACATGGCTCATACAATGAGTAACCAATGGATCCTTGAAGGGAATGTACTAAGATAACTTACTTGTCGAGGAATTTGATCTATGAGAATATGGGGAAGGATATCTTAATTCCCCCTATGTAAATGCTATAATGCCTCTATCAACATAATAGTCAATATGACCTTTGAGTGCACAATAGTTGTTGTCTCAATGTCCATTGATCTGATAAAAATTACAATATGGTTTATTATTTATTATGTGAAAATAATGTGTTGGATGGTGATTAGTATAAGGAAGTGTGATCATTATACCATCTAATAATGTAAATAATATAACATGAGGCCTATCTTTGTTAGAAAACTATATAACCCTTATGTTGGTGTCCTGTGCTCTACTCACTATGGGAGATGCTATGTAAAGTAGCTTTTTGTCTTTTTTGAGTATCTTGATTGGTTTTTTCTATTCTACCTTTTCCTTAATCATAGGTGGAGTGGGTACTTGTACCATATTAGATGACTATGGCTATGAGTGATCTACCTCAAAATCTACCTCTGAATGTGTCTCAACTAGTCCCACCTTCTTCTCTAATACCATAGTTGTGCTACACAGATGACGAATGATTTGGATGTCTCATATAGTAATTTCTCCTTAAAAGGGAAAATGAGACCTCTATCAAAGATGTATTACACCTCTAAATTTTTTAGCTAGTATATCAATTATTTTATGTAAGATTCGAATCATATAATGTAATAATTTATTGTTTCTAACTACTTTGGTGTAGTTAAGGTAATATTTCATATGTGACTCAAGGTCCCTTAATTTGAATATAATGCATGAGAAATACTTAATCTAATTCATCGCATATATGTAGTGAACTTATGGGGAGTAAATGATGAAACTAATTTAATGCCTTACTTATATAGTCTGTGAAAATATATGTAAGAGGATCAAACTATCAATGACATGTACCATAGCCTTTTTATAGGATTTGAGGTGCAAGTATGGATCTCCATGTCCAACTAACTTTAGTAATATTGGTATCTAAAACTATTTTGGTAAATTTATATTAGGGTTTATATGTGGGATAGGGTTACCATGGAGAGAATTGGATTCAACCCAAGAGTAGTATGCTTTAATTTCCAAGGTGAGATGGTGTACTTGTTGTTGTAAAGCACCCACAATATGCATCAAGGAGATTTAGCTCCTGTGAAGTTATATTAACATCATCAAGTGGTTTATTTAAACCTTGAATCTTATTGTTAATTTTAGCAATTGGTACAGTACATCAAGGAGCATTGGTATAGATAGTCGGTTTGCTCACTATAACATTTGGAGGGGTGATAGATAAGACTTGGTGAGATGGAAATTGGATATCACCCTCATGAAGGTTAGGATGAGAAATGGGTTATAATGTAGTTAGGATGGGTTGGGGATATTCATTTTTATATCTTATATTGTTAGTTGGTAATGTAGTATCACATGCTAAGGAAATAAAAGACACCTTTTTATCATTTGAATGCAAACCATGTAAACTATGAAAAAGAGTATAAGTTCACACACTTTTGTTTTAAGATATATTATTTCTTGAATTGGTATTTAATAAGAAATCAATTTGGACATGAGAGATGGGTGAAGTACAGAGAGGAATAGACTCAATTTCTTCTTCACTAAAATCATAGTAATCATTGTTATTCCATGGTTCATCAAAATCAGAACTAATTTCACTTGTAGAGGTAAGAGAGGAAGAATTGTCATTATCATGATCAATAAGAGGAGGATTAGAATGAGATTTTAAATTTGTAGTACTATGCAATATATCATCATTTGTGTTGGGTGAATATTTTGTCAATCAGCGTAGTAATAAATAAAATAGGTCTGATCAACCACAGCAGGAAGATTGGTTGGCAAAATGTGTAGGTTTACCACATCAAAAGGGGACTAATCTCTCCTCTCATCAAGGGGAGGTTCCTTATAAATATGTAGGAGCTATATAATATATATAAATAAGCAGAAAATAACACTCAAGGGAAGAATACATCATCCATATCTCTTCTTTTAGAGATGATGTTAACACACAAAGGAGAAAAGTCCTAGTGGAAACATTGGAGGCACTTCTCTTCTTTCAGAAGTGTTCTTGGAAGGAATAGCAAGATTTTCTTTCAGGTAGTAAAAGTAACTGGTGAAAAAAGGGCACAATAACTAGTAGGATGAAATAGAACACAAAGTTTCCACTTTAACTACCCAAAGAGTATAACACAAAGGATAATGGGGGCACAAAGTCATCTCAGAATCCTCAACACAGAAAGAAAAGAAAAACACACACTGAAAACAATTGTGAAAGCACAAAGTCTTCCCACAGTTGGCTTCAAGACACCTCCCTTATTACCTTCACTAATTCTATTTGTCAAATTAAATAAACAAGAACACATTCAGAAAATAGACATAAGAATAATCTCCTAAAATAATACAAGCCAAAATAGCACAAAGTCTGCAAACAACTTGCTTTCTCATTCAGATAAAATGAAATGAAATTAAAATCTGAGCTCAAAGTCTCAGTATTATTCTTTCAACTGGGTAGAGTTTCACTCCTATAAAAATGAAAAGTCTCCTTTACTAATGAGAGAAATTACAATCTTATAGCAACTACGCAAGGCTTGGCATTCTTTCCCATGGGACGGCCCATGCTGTAGTTAACATCTTCAATGCGCATCCAATTTTATCTGGAGGGACCATGCTGAGAACAATGTATTTCCATAACTATGGTGTGTCCATTATTTTAATATGTCTCTTCTTAGTATGGATTGTCTAGTACTTTTTCTGATATATGCGCAATTATCCAATTCGCCATTACTTTATGGAAGAAAAAAAGGCTTGCATCCTTGATTTGGTGCACTCAAAAGTCTAAGTCTACTTGATCCACTATTCCACCTACTAGAAATAACTCTTTTGAAAATATTTTTGGTCCTTTGGTCTCTCTCCTCTCTCCCCTATAGTAATTTGAGTCTTCAAGATCTATTTTCAGTCAATCACTTGATTCTTCCTTTAAATTTCATGCTTAATTTGAATGTCCACAAATATTCCCTTTAAATTTGACATCCACGGGACCATCAATGGTCACCAACTACTTGAACCATGTTGAACCTTGAACCCGTGAACCTATGGAAGTTCATTGGTTCATTGGTTCATTTTTTCACTTTTGTTCCATCGCTTCTTGGTTTAATCACTTCCTTGCTCCTTGGTTGAACCATCTGTTGAACCGTCTATTTTCTAATTTTTCCTTGACTGAGGCCACCTTTGAACCTATGAACCATTAAACTTTGAACTCTTTTAGTTCAAGGTTCAATTAGTTCATTAGTTCATTCTGTGTCTTGCTCAATCATTGCTTCCTTTATCTTTCTAAGCTCTGGTTGAACCTTTGAACCTGTGAACTCGTTGAACCTTTGAACCTGTGAACTCGTTGAACCTTTTGGTTCAACGATTCAATGGTTCAATTGGTTCATTTAATTTATCCTTTGAATCCCTTTTTGCATCTTTATTCAGCTTTTGGAACGTCCCAAAGGGAAGGTGTCCCTTCAGGCTTCTAAAATGGTCCTTTCTCTGTCGTCAAGTGCCCCCCGCAAGGGTACCTATCCTTCAAGACTTTTCGGGTGAACTTCAGGCTTTAACTTCCCCAATGGGCTTTTGGCTTTCAAGCTTTTTCCATCAGGCAAAAAGCTTGAAAGAATTCCTTCAGGCAAAATGTCTGAAGGAAAGTTTTTGTTACTTAACCATTTGTTCTTTTCCATTTCTTCGAACTTTCTCTCCGAGTGAATTCTTTCGGACAAAAAGTTTGAAGGAATTTTGCCTTAAATATTTTTTTGAGAAAAATATTCCTGAAAGAATTCTTTCAGCCTCTTTTACTTAGCCATTTTCCCAAGGGATTTCCAACTTTTGTCCACTTTTGCTCACTGCCCTCTACAAGGGCACTTGTTCCTTTGGCTTTGGGGCAGCCCCTTGAACCTACTGATTGAACCAACTTTGGTTCAACAGTTCAATGGTTCAATTGATTCATTCTTTTTTATTTGGCTAAGTCTTTTTAATCTTTTGTACCAAGCGTGTTGAACCAATTGGTCATTAAACCTGTTGAACCATTAAACCAAAGTGGTTCAAAGTTTAATGGTTCAAGCCTTTGTTCTTTATCATTTGCCAATTGAACTCCTTTGATTGAACCGAGGCACTGAACCAATCTTGGAAATGACTAAGTGTTAGAAACTTGTTCTTTTGATTGAACTCACCTACAAAAGCCTTTTAACCTGTTGAACCTACTAATCCCTTTACTAAAAAAGCTTGAAAAATGAGGAATTTGAAAGCTCAGAACAAATTTTGAGAAGGGAAGAGAGAAATTTTGGTCTGTGTAGAGCCAAAATAGTACGTAGGTTGTCCCAAAAATGAGTGACATTTCTCGGGGACAACATCTGGTTCCAGTTGGGGAACTACCTTCAGTTGGAAACCTAAAACATAGCTGAGGGGAGTAGAAACTAGAATCTCTAATGCCTTGAAGTGTGCCATTGGGCTATGGAGTAGCGCTACCCAAAAAAAAGGGCTCTAAAAAATGAAAACAAAAGAACAAAATAGAAACAAAACACTATACAAATATACATATGTACAGGGGAACTCATCTGATACTTCAAGAGTTGAAGTGCTTCAGATGTTGCCCATTGTGAGGCAGAGAAAAGAGAGTGCCATCTTGATACTTCAACAGGAAACTATTTTTATCGTTGAGTTGATGAATAGTAAAAGGGCCCCTCCACAGGGAATCAAACTTTTTGTGCATCCCCTTTGGTTCTCTTCTCTTGTCCCACAGTAGGACTTGATCTCCAATCTGGAAATCATGATTCTTTGCTTTCTGGTCGAAGAGCTTCTTCACCAGACCTTGATGGGTGGCAATTCGATCCACCACTACAGTTTTCTACTCCTCTAACTTAGTCAGGCACATGATCTTCTTATCCAGGGTGTTTTCATATGTTTGATCTTCAATTGCTTTAGCCAATTTCAGTGCTGGAAACTCCAAGGTAATTGGTATTTTAGCATCGGTTCCATAAAGAAGTTGGAAAGGTGACATACCAATTGCTCTCTTTGGAATAATTTTATTTGCCCATACAGAATCAACCAATGCCTTATGCCAAGTCCTTTGGTTGTCATCCACTAGCTTCTTGATGATAGTCACCAGGTTATTATTGCTTGATTCAGCCTATCCATTCCCTTGTGGAAAGTAATCAGAAGAGTGGGAGAGTGTGATTCCATAGTGAAAACATAATTGATTAATCTATTGAGAAGTGAAACAAGCTGCATTATTAGTGACAATTTTGAGGAAGAATTGTCATTATCATGATCAATAAGAGGAGGATTAGAATGAGATTTTAAATTTGTAGTACTATGCAATATATCATCATTTGTGTTGGGTGAATATTTTGTCAATTAGCGTAGTAATAAATAAAATAGGTCTGATCAACCACAGTAGGAAGATTGGTTGGCAAAATGTGTAGGTTTACCACATCAAAAGGGGACTAATCTCTCCTCTCATCAAGGGGAGGTTCCTTATAAATATGCAGGAGCTATATAATATATATAAATAAGCAGAAAATAACACTCAAGGGAAGAATACATCATCCATATCTCTTCTTTTATATATGATGTTAACACACAAAGGAGAAAAGTCCTAGTGGAAACATTGGAGGCACTTCTCTTCTTTCAAAAGTGTTCTTGGAAGGAATAGCAAGATTTTCTTTCAGGTAGTAAAAGTAACTGGTGACAAAAGGGCGCAATAACCAGTAGGATGAAATAGAACACAAAGTTTCTACTTCAACTACCCAAAGAGTATAACACAAAGGATAATGGGGGCACAAAGTCATCCTAGAATCCTCAACACAGAAAGAAAAGAAAAACACACACTGAAAACAATTGTGAAAGCACAAAGTCTTCCCACAGTTGGATTCAAGACACCTCCCTTATTACCTTCACTAATTCTATTTTTCAAATTATATAAACAAGAACTCATTCAGAAAATAGACATAAGAATAATCTCCTAAAATAATACAAGCCAAAATAGCACAAAGTCTGCAAACAACTTGCTTTGTCATTCAGATAAAATGAAATGAAATTACAATCTGAGCTCAAAGTCTCAGTATTATTCTTTCAACTGGGTAGAGTTTCACTCCTATAAAAATGAAAAGTCTCCTTTACTAGTGAGAGAAATTACAATCTTATAGCAACTACGCAAGGCTTGGCATTCTTTCCCATGGGACGGCCCATGCTGTAGTTAACGTCTTCAATGCGCGTCCAATTTTGTCTGAAGGGACCATGCTGAGAACAATGTATTTCCATAAATATGGTGTGTCCATTCTTTTAATATTTTTCTTCTTAGTATGGATTGTCTAGTCCTTTTTCTGATATATGCGCAATTATCCAATTTGCCATTACTTTATGGAAGAAAAAAAGGCTTGCATCCTTGATTTGGTGCACTCAAAAGTCTAAGTCTACTTGATCCACTATTCCACCTACTAGAAATAACTCTTTTGAAAATATTTTTGGTCCTTTGGTCTCTCTCCTCTCTCCCCTATAGTAATTTGAGTCTTCAAGATCTATTTTCAATCAATCACTTGATTCTTCCTTTAAATTTCGTGCTTAATTTGAATGTCCACAAATATTCCCTTTAAATTTGACATCTACGGGACCATCAATGGTCACCAACTACTTGAACCATGTTGAACCTTGAACCCGTGAACCTATGAAAGTTCATTGGTTCATTTTTTCACTTTTGTTCCATCGCTTCTTGGTTTAATCACTTCCTCGCTCCTTGGTTGAACCATCTGTTGAACCGTCTGTTTTCTAATTTTTCCTTGACTGAGGCCACCTTTTAACCTATGAACCATTAAACTTTGAACTCTTTTAGTTCAAGGTTCAATTAGTTCATTGGTTCATTCTGTGTCTTGCTCAATCATTGCTTCCTTTATCTTTCTAAGCTCTGGTTGAACCTTTGAACCTGTGAACTCATTGAAACTTTTGGTTTAACGATTCAATGGTTCAATCGGTTCATTTAATTTATCCTTTGAATCCCTTTTTGCATCTTTATTCAGCTTCTAGAACGTCCCAAAGGGAAGGTGTCCCTTCAGGCTTCTAAAATGGTCCTTTCTCTGTCGTCAAGTGCCCCCCGCAAGGGTACCTATCCTTCAAGACTTTTCGGGTGGACTTCAAGCTTTAACTTCCCCAATGGGCTTTTGGCTTTCAAGCTTTTTCCATCAGGCAAAAAGCTTGAAAGAATTCCTTCAAACAAAATGTCTGAAGGAAAGTTTTTGTTACTTAGCCATTTGTTCTTTTCCATTTCTTCGAACTTTCTCTCCGAGTGAATTCTTTCGGACAAAAAGTTTGAAGGAATTTTGCCTTAAATATTTTTTTGAGAAAAATATTCCTGAAAGAATTCTTTCAGCCTCTTTTACTTAGCCATTTTCCCAAGGGATTTCCAACTTTTGTCCACTTTTGCTCACTGCCCTCTACAAGGGCACTTGTTCCTTTGGCTTTGGGGCAGCCCCTTGAACCTACTGATTGAACCAACTTTGGTTCAATGGTACAATTGATTCATTCTTTTTTATTTGGCTAAGTATTTTTAATCTTTTGTACCAAGCGTGTTGAACCAATTGGTCATTAAACCTGTTGAACTATTAAACCAAAGTGGTTCAAAGTTTAATGGTTCAAGCCTTTGTTCTTTATCATTTGCCAATTGAACTCTTCTGATTGAACCGAGGCACTGAACCAATCCTGGAAATGACTAAGTGTTAGAAACTTGTTCTTTTGATTGAACTCGCCTGCAAAAGCCTTTTAACCTGTTGAACCTACTAATCCCTTTACTGAAAAAGCTTGAAAAATGAGGAATTTGAAAGCTCAGAACAAATTTTGAGAAGGGAAGAGAGAAATTTTGGTCTGTGTAGGGCCAAAATAGTACGTAGGTTGTCCCAAAAATGAGTGACATTTCTCGGGAACAACATCTGGCTCCAGTTGGGGAACTACCTTCAGTTGGAAACCTAAAACATAGCTGAGGGGAGTAGAAACTAGAATCTCTAATGCCTTGAAGTGTGCCATTGGGCTATGGAGTAGTGCTACCCAAAAAAAAGGGCTCTAAAAAATGAAAACAAAAGAACAAAATAGAAACAAAACACTATACAAATATACATATGTACAGGGGAACTCATCCGATACTTCAAGAGTTGAAGTGCTTCAGATGTTGCCCATTGTGAGGCAGAGAAAAGAGAGTGCCATCTTGATACTTCAACAGGAAACTATTTTTATCGTTGAGCTGATGAATAGTAAAAGGGCCCCTCCACAAGGAATCAAACTTTTTGTGCATCCCCTTTGGTTCTCTTCTCTTGTCCCACAGTAGGACTTGATCTCCAATCTGTAAATCATGATTCTTTGCTTTCTGGTCGAAGAGCTTCTTCACCAGACCTTGATGGGTGGCAATTCGATCCACCACTACAGTTCTCTACTCCTCTAACTCAGTTAGGCACATGATCTTCTTATCTAGGGTGTTTTCATACGTTTGATCTTCAATTGCTTTAGCCAATTTCAGTGCTGGCAACTCCAAGGTAATTGGTATTTTAGCATCGGTTCCATAAAGAAGTTGGAAAGGTGACATACCAATTGCTCTCTTTGGAATAATTTTATTTGCCCATACAGAATCAACCAATGCCTTATGCCAAGTCCTTTGGTTGTCATCCACTAGCTTCTTGATGATAGTCACCAGGTTATTATTGCTTGATTCAGCCTATCCATTCCCTTGTGGAAAGTAATCAGAAGAGTGGGAGAGTGTGATTCCATAGTGAAAACATAATTGATTAATCTATTGAGAAGTGAAACAAGCTGCATTATTAGTGACAATTTTGGTTAGGACCCCAAACCTAGAAATAGTGTTCTCTTTGAGGAAATTGCATACTACTTCTGAAGTAGCATGTTTGGTTGGAACTGCTTCCACCCATTTGGTGAAGTAGTCTATTGCCGTGAGGACATAGTCATGTCCAACACTTGATGATGGGTTTACAGCTCTAATAAAATTAATTCCCCATTGCTAGAATGGCTCCTCTATGATCACTGGTTTGAGGGGCAGGACAGCTAACTTGGGCCTTCTAACAAACTGCTAGCATAGTTCACATCCCCTAACCCACTTGTATGCATCTTAAAAGAGAGTTACCCAATAGTACCTGACTCGTAGGATCTTATGGGCAGTCACAGGGGCAAAAAAATGTCCTCCATAGGCCGAATTGTGAAAGGAATTCAAAAGTTAGCTTTGTTGCTCCTTGTCCACACAGCGAAGGAACGTTCCATCAAGGCTCATCCTGTATAGGCCGTTGTCCCAGAGGACAAAATTAGCAGAATTTAGATTGATGGTTCTCCTTTATTTATAAGATAGGTAAGCAAGACACTCACCATAAGTAAGGAAATGAGCAATACCTGAATACCACTCATTTGTGGTGGAGATAAAGAGGACTATTGGTGTGTCATCCACTTCTAGTTCTTCATGCTCTGTTCCTCTTGGCTTGTTATCAGTGATTAGTTAGCTTAGCCCCTTTCCATGCACCAGCTTAGTTGGCTTGATGACTAGATCAAACTCCTAGATCTTTGTAACCCAATTGCCTCTTTTCATCCCAAACTCCTACTAAGTCAGTATGGATTTGACCGTGGTGTCAAGAACCAAGGTAGTTGTGCGTGAATTCAAGATGTAAAAGCAGAAATGCTTCACTACCTTCACCATTGCATAAGCATGCTTCTCCATGTTTGAGTAATTTAGCTCATGAGCTTTGATAGGACAGCTCATGAAGGAAATGGGGGATTCCATACCTTCTTTATTCTGTTGAACTAGAATTTTTGAAAGTGTGTGTTCTGAAGCATAATTGTATATGGTGAAATCTTTGTTATAGTCTAGACAACCTAGAATTGGAGCATGGGCAATGGAATTATTGATATCCTCAAATACTAACTTACCTTCTTCAGTCTAGCTGAAGGTGGCTTTTCCCTTCATCATGTTTACAATGTACCTAGTCTTCTTAGCAAACTCGGGGATGAACCTCTGTAAAAAATTCACCTTTCCAAAGAAAGAGTGAACAGCAGTCTTACTTGTAGGCAAGGTAAGATCTTAGATAGACTTGACTCTATCTAATTCAATATTTATGCCTCCTTTGGACACAATGTGACTGAGAAGTTTCCCCTCTGTTACTCCAAAAATTGACTTCTTGGGGTTTAAGGAAATGTCATTCTAGCGACAGCATTTCAGCACTTGTTGCAAATGGCGCACATGATCTGGGCAATGCTTAGAGAAGATGGTCAAGTCATCAAGATAAACTATAATGAACTTACCCATCTCATCCTTGAAGGCAAGGTCCATTGCTCTTTGGAAGATGGTGCCAAAATTTATCAACCTAAAAGGCATCTTTTTATATGCAAACATGCCCCAAGGTGTGGTGAAAGCGGTCTTATGTTGGTCTACTTCACCAAATTCGACCTGATTATATCTTGAGAAGCCATCTAGCATTGATAACATCTCTGATCCCATCACTGTCTGCAGCACTTGATCCATGATTGGCAAAGGATAATTATCCTTCAAGGATGCCTGATTTAGATTTCTAAAATCCACACAAAGGTGAATTTCACCATTCTTCTTCCTTACAGGCACTATATTGGCAATCCATGTGGAATGATGGATTGGGAAGATTATCCTGGCATTTAGCATTTTTTGTATTTTACATAGAATAGTACCTGATATTTTTAGATTATAATGCCTGGACTTTTGCCTGTAAGGTGTCGAATCAGCCTTGAGAGGAATGTCATGTTGAATTTTATCAAGCCAGAATGACTTTAGGTCATCATAGGAGTACGCTAGGACGTCCATGTACTGGTTGAGCAAAGTGGTGAACTTGAAACGCTCTTCAGGAGTACAACATTTCCCAATGTTCACCATCTTGGGGTCTTCCTTGGTTCCTAGATTAACTTGATCAAACTCCTGAGAGGAGCTTGAATCTATTTGTTGTTTTTTGATGAATCTATCATGCTTATCAAATAGCTTCTCAAGGGAGACCAAGCCTTTGGGAATCTTATTCCCTTTCAATTGCAAGAACTCCTCACCTATGCTTAAACTTGATTTAGGAGCTAATTCACACTTTTGAGGTTCACTACCTTCAAAATGCAGCCATTCAAAGTTGTCCCTTTGCTCCAGGAAGGCAATGATTTGTTTGTCATTATTAAACACTTGCCAATGACTGTCATTATCAGGTACATTTGGTCAAAAGACCAACTCAATAGTGTACTTGTCTCCTTTGAAATCTGGGTGGGGGACCAAGAGAGTAGCTGAAATAGCCAGTGCATCCACCCAGTCATTGAATTCTCTAAGAATGGTAGAGATGTTGAAAGCATCAAAGCTTTCAATTTGGTCCCAGACTAGATTGTGGTAATGACGTAATCTTTCATTCTTGGTTTGGTATAGGTTTCTCACCTAACAAACCACCAATTTAGCATCTCCTTTAGCATGAAGGAGTTTGATGCCTTTGTCCCTAGCAGCTTTTAATCCCAGCAATAGAGATTCATACTCAGTTGTGTTATTAGTGTTTCTGAACTGCAACTTATAAGATGAAGGAAAAATATCTCCTTGAGGAGATATTAACACAACCCTGGCTCCTAAACTGGTAGAGGAGTAGCTACCATCAAATTCAAGAATCCATACCTCATTTGATACTAATTTTCTTTTGGATTCTTCTTTATTTAGAGGTGGAGATACTTCCACACTTGTCTTGTGCTCTACCCTTTCTTTTGTTGTTTCAATTGAACGCGTTTCTAGGTTGTCACCCATAAGAGCTTCATCAAATGTCTCATGAACTCCATCCATGGATAGAAAGTAGTTACCCATGATTTAAGACTCAAATAGAATTTGAGCTTTAGGTGCTGAGGTCTGGGTAACCACATATTTTGCTTCCTTCTCAAGGAGCAGCCTCTTCATAACACCTTTAACTAGAATCCTTGCCTCTGATAAATCCATGCTCAATTCACCACCAACATCCCTGTAGAAATTCCACCCAAGAAGGATGCCATATGATGTTGGAACATCAGCTACCAAGACAGTCATCTTCATTCTTTTGTTTGGGAATGTTGTAAATGCAAATTGGGTGTCTTTAATTTGTCTCAGCAAAGGTACTTACTTGTTCTTCATGGAGAAGCATCTACCAAAAGTCTTGGTCAATGTGAGGTCAAGAGATTCAACCACTTTAGCAGGCATGACATTGTCTGAAGCTCCAGAATCAATGATGCAATTATTCAGCTGATGTCCATTTATCAGTAATGAGACATAAAAAGGTTCAGTCCTGCCAGGAGTAGCAGGGGGAGCAATGACAAGGTTGTTCTTGGTGGGTGCATTCCTGGGGGGATCATGTGTCACTTTGGGAATTGCTTGTTCAACAGGGACGTTTTAGTTTTTAACACATTAAACCAGTCTGTCTAATTGCTCAAAATGGGACTATAGAAATTCAAATTTAGACATTTGAATTTTGGTTTTCTTTATATGGTCAATGATATCAAATGTCTGGAATGAGCTAATAACAGAGGATGGGAATTCATCCTTTTGAGTTTTGAAAGGGAGAGGACTAGATTGTGAATTTGAAGTAGAAGGCGTAGGGGCATTTGGAGTACTTACCTTTCTCGCAATCATCAGGTCCTTTGGCTGGAAAGGAAGAGTGGATCCCCGCTTAGCAATTGAAACTATTGGTTGAGGTCACTCCTCTACTTTCTCCTTATCAGCTTGTTGAGCTGATTGATTTTTAGACTGGGTGAATATAGCATATGACCCCTTAGTTACATTGCCTTCACTTCTGAGTTCATCCTGATAGTTCAGGAAACTAATATGGGAGTCGCCAGCTAATTCTTCTTCATCCTCAGTGAACAGTTTAGCGTCATCTTCAGGATTCAACTCAGGTTGGAATGATAAATCTAATTTAGCTTCAAGATATCCAACTATTGAATTGTTTAGAGGTGCTTCAAGGGTGAGGTTCCTCTATGGAGGAGGAAGGCAATTTTTCTATCCTTGATTCTTGGAGTATTACCTTGGTACGCCTAATTCTAAAATGTCCTCCTAGGCATATCTCTATATGCAGGAGCAGATGACATCCCTTATGCCATTTACTTTTTGAGAGCTAGCATTTTTTTTCTAGCTTTTGTACCATTGGGTCGGTGGTGACTGTAGGTGAGTATTTAGAAGATGAAGAGAATTTACCTTTATTAGGGTCTCTCCTTATCTTTCCTTCCAAGATAAGGTCATCTTCTACCTTAGTAGCCAAGTCCTGAGTAGAAGTAAGGTCTATGTGTCTAGCCCGTATCAGCAAGAAACTCATTTTAGGTAGTTGTGAGTTGATGAAAAAACACTTGAGATTCTGAGGTCTTGGTTGGGCAACCATGGGAATCCTGTGCCTTAGCTTGTCGAACCTGGCAATGAAGTCCATCATAGGTTCATGGGGCTCTTTATTCATTTGTGTGAGCTGGGCCAGCAAGGCATGCACATCTTCTGTAGGCTTGAACCTGGCTTCAAATTTGTCTTTAAGTGTATCCCAGTCAGTCACTGATCTAGCATGCAAGTGGTAGAACTAGTCTACAACAGCACCATGTAGTGTCTCCATGAATAGTCTGACTACTATGTCTTTGAATTCCACCCCTATTATACCATAGGCTATGTTGAAAGTTGTAATGTGTTCATCAGGATGAACTTTCCCATCACCAAAGAATTTGGGGAAATTCTTCCTTGAACTGCATGGAAGCTCATGCAGAGGTGGAGTTAAATTCAATGTACCAAAAGAGTTACCCCAGGGGCCTTGAGACATGATTGGATTATTGAAAGAAGGGATCACAAATTTGGGTGGAGAATGGATAGGCTAAGTTATACTAGTAGTAGAAAAAGAAGATATGCCTTGTGTTGGTGGCCTAGTAGGGCTAGGAGGAAGACTCCTAGTTCATTGAAGGTGAGGTTATGGAGGAAACAACTCAAAATTACTCTATTGCACCAACTCAAAAGTAACATCAACAACACCTTGAGATTTCTAGCTTCTAGTATAACATGGAGTTGCCAAATTGTAAAACAAAAATGGAAAAGAGCAGGATCTGCTTCAACTTGAAGCTTGAGACTTTAAATTACATGCTCTTCCCCAGCGGAGTCACTAAAAACTATTGGGTGAATATTTTGTCAATCAACATACTGATAAAAAAAATAAGTCTGATCAACCACAGCAAGAAGATTGGTCAACCAAATGTGTAGGTTTACCACATCAAAAGGGGACTAATCTCTCCTCTCATCAAGGGGAGGTTCCCTATAAAGATGCAGGAGCTATATACTATATATAAATAAGTAGAAAATAACACTCAGGGGTAGAATACATCATCCATCTCTCTTATTTTAGAGATGATGTTAACACACAAAGGAGAAAAAGCCTAGTGGAAACACTGAAGGCACTTCTCTTCTTTCAGAAGTGTTCTTGCAGGGAATAACAGGATTTTCTTTCAGGTAGTAAAAGTAACTGGTGACAAAAGGGCGCAGTAACCAACAGGATGAAATAGAACACAAAGTTTCCACTTCAAGTGCCCAAAGAGTATAACACAAAGGATAATGGGGGCACAAAGTCATCTCAGAATCCTCAACACAGAAAGAAAATAAAAACACACGCTGAAAATAATTGTGAAAACACAAAGTCTTCCCACAGTTGGCTTCAAGACACTTCTCTTATTACCTTCACTAATTCTGCTTGTCAAATTAAATAAATAAGAACACATTCAGAAAATAGACATAAGAATAATCTCCTAAAATGATACAAGCCAAAATAGCACAAAGTCTACAAACAACTTGCTTTCTCATTCAGATAAAATGAAATGAAATTACAATCTGAGCTCAAAGTCTCAGTAATATTTTTTCAACTAGGCAGAGTTTCACTCCTAGAAAAATGAAAAGTCTCCTTTACTAATGAGAGAAATTACAATCTTATAGAAACTACGCAAGGCTTGTCCTTCTTTCCCATGGGACGGCCCATGCTGCAATCAACATCTTCAATGCACCTCCTGTTTTGTTTGGAGGGACCATGCTGGGAATAGTGTATTGCCATAACTATGGTGTGTCCATTTTTATAATATGTCTCTTCTTAGTATGGACTGTCTAGTCCTTTTTTTGATATTTGCACAGCTATCCAATTCACCATTACTTTATGGAAGAAAAATAGGCTTACGTCCTTGATTTGGTGCACTCAGAAAACTAAGTCTACTTGATCCACTATTCCACCTACTAGAAATAACTCTTTTGAAAATATTTCTGGTCCTTTGGTCTCGCTCCTCTCTCCCCTATAGTAATTTGAGTCTTCGGGCTCTATTTTTAGTCAGTCTCTTGATTCTTCCTTTAAATTTCATGCTTTATTTGAATTTCCATGGATATTCCCTTTAAATTTGACATCCACGGGACCGTCAATGGTCACCAACTGCTTGAACCATGTTGAACCTTGAACCCATGAACCTATAAAAGTTCATTGGTTCATTTTGTCTCTTTTGTTCCATCGCTTCTTGATTCAATCGCTTCCCTGCTCCTTGGTTGAACCATCCGTTGAACCACCTGTTGGCTACTTTTTCTTTGACTGAGGCCGCCTTTGAACCTTTGAACCTATAAACCATTAAACTTTGAACTCTTTCAGTTCAAGTTTCAATCGGTTCATTGGTTCATTTTGTGTCTTGCTCAATCATTGCTTCCTTTATCTTTCTAAGCTCTGGTTGAACCTTTGAACCTGTGAACTCGTTGAACCTTTTGGTTCAACGGTTCAATGGTTCAATCGGTTCATTCAGTTCATCCTTTGAAGCCCTTTTTGCATCTTTGTTCAGCCTTTGGAACGTCTCGAAGGGAAGGTGTCCCTTCAGGCTTTTAAAACGGTCCTTTCTCTATCATCAAGTGCCCCCCACAAGGGTACCTATCCTTCAAGATTTTTTGGGTGGACTTCAGGCTTCAACTTCCCCGGTGGGCTTTTGGATTTTAGGCTTTTTCCATCAGGAAAAAATCCCGAAAGAATTCCTTCAGACAAAATGTCTGAAGGAAAGTTTCTATTCATTAGCCATTTGTTATTTTCCATTTCTTCTAACTTTCTCTCTAAGTGAATTCTTTCAGAGAAAAAGTTCGAAGGAATTTTGCCTTAAACATTTTTTTGAGAAAATTCTTCTCGAAAAAATTATTTCAGCCTCTTTTACTTAGCCATTTTCCTGAGGGATTTCTAACTTTTGTCCACTTTTGCTCACTACCCTCCGCAAGGGCACTTGTTCCTTTGGCTTTGGGGCAGCCCCTTGAACCTAGCGATTGAACCATCCGATTGAACCAACTTTGGTTCAACGGTTCAATGGTTTAATTGATTCATTCTTTGTTATTTGGCTAAGTCTTTTTAATCTTTTGCACCAAGCGCTTTAAACCAATTGGTCTTTGAACCCGTTTAACCATTGAACCAATGTGGTTCAAAGTTTAATGGTTCAAGCCTTTGTTCTTTATCATTTGTTGATTGAAATCTTTTGATTGAACTGAGGCGTTGAACCAATCCTAGAAATGACTAAGTGTTAGAAACTTGTTCTTTTGATTGAACTCACCTGCAAAAGCCTTTTAACCTATTGAACCTACTAATCCCTTTACTAAAAAAGCTTGTAAAATGAGGAATTTGAAAGCTTAGAACAAATTTTGAGAAGGGAAGAGAGAAATTTTGGTCTGCGCAGGGCCAAAATAGTCCATAGGTTGTCCCAAAAATGAGTAACATTTCTCGAGGACAACAATGTGTAGGTGCAATGCAATGTGTATCTTCACTAGCTATGAGTGGAATGCACATGTTATCATTATTTTCAATAATTGAGTCAAGGGTAGAAGGAGTATCAATCATATTTTTAGTTGGTGCATTATAAATGTAGGAGAAGGGTTCGATATATTTGAATTATTTATATTTTTCATGGAATCCATATGTTGAGCTTGGAATGTAAAAGAAGGTGACAAAACAATATCATCTACTTTAGTTTGTGAATCTATGAAAGGTGCAATATCATTTATACATGCTTTTTAGAATTGAACGGAGAAGGGTAAAGAAGATAAATCTAATCTATCCTCACTATCACTTTCATTATCATGCTCATAATAGTCACCTGATTTAACCTTTTAAGGGTTTTATAATGAAAATCCTATGTTTCGATTAAAGGGCTGAGATGCCTAAATAAGTTAAATAAATATGAAATAATTAAGTACTAATTTATTGTGATTTTGAACTTGTTTGAATTTTTAATAATAACAACAAATAGGGATAAATATAGACTTATCTAAAAATTGACTACCACTGATGATCTAGGTTTTGAAAGTTGAGATGTGGGCAGTGGTATGTGTCATCAACAAGATTCTGGTATTTGTCTGTTTACAAGATAGTAGCATCCAATATGGACAATAACACCATCTATGTGTAGTGTCCTTAATGTGGTGATAATTTCATCTTTGTAGGGATATTCCTATTTTTTCTAAGCCCCTGTGCCTATGTCTTTAGATTCTATTCTTACATGACTGAAACCTATAGCTTTATGTTGTACCTAAAAGAATTGATTTGATGTGCAAACCCTAATATGTTTGCAAGTATGGCATAAGCAATAATTTTTGTGTTATTATTATGGAATGGACATCCTCAACACCTTGATGTGTAGAGAGTTGTCTACATACCAATACCTTGAAGAGGGATCAAGCCTGATGTAGTTCTCCCACCTAGTGCTTGATTTATGTACAAGTGAATGCTAGAATGAGAATGACCTTGGATTCCTTGAATGTGCTTGAGATTTGAAATGCTTGAAAAATTAAATTAGGGTTATTTTATATGGTAGTATGCATAAATTAGGGTAGAATAGGGATCAAATACCATTACTTTTCACAACTTTGTCTTTGGTTTGAATAATTTTTGCCTCTATTTCTCATATAATGAATAGAGGTAGATTAGAGTTGTATTTATAGAGTTTTGTTTCTTGTGAAAATAATAAAATGAGTTTAGGCCAACCTTAGGAGGGTCACACTTTTGAAAAACTATCTATTGGGAAGAGCTAGGGATAAGGATAGTAACTCCTAGCTAGGGAGACTAGTGTCATATGGCTGTAGTGTCCCAAATGTGGTTCTAATGTCCACTTGGTAAACTATTGAGCAAGTTGGGTTGGGATTTGAGATGATAGTTTTGGGACTATGTTATGACTAGATTTACGTGACTATGGTCTATTAAATTAATAGAAATGTAATTCTAATGCATAAGTATAGGTATATGGCTAGCCTAGCGATATGTTAACTCAAGCGACACTCTTAGCATCCAATTACTACTTTTAGGTGATTACATTTTGCCCCCTTTATGATAATAATGAAACAAAGCAAAATGACTCATATAAAGGAAAAAGAAACATACCTAGACTTAATTCGAAAGTGAAGCCTGCATAGTTGAGTTTGAATATGCGAATTTGGGTCTGTGTATGTGAAAACATGATCCAATTCAATGTCTTATAATGAAAGATGTCAAAAATTAGTACTTAAGAGATTATCAAAAGCAAAAGACTATGCTAAAATGAAATAATTGAATAAATCTAACTAAAGATAGAGGAAAGAAATGAATACACCTTATTGGATACATGAACCAATGTATGAACATAGTGATAACCTATGTGTGTGAGTGTGCATAGTGATCATATCATTGAATAATTTGAATTGAGTTGATGGATTGCTCAATCTAGTTTTGACTCCATCATTGCCCACCCCTACTCGGTGGATCCTAATCTCTATGAATAACTTGGATAAGATTGTAATTGTGTCTAACCCTCTCATGTAGGTGGCTCAAGAACTCAAGTAGGCCATGAATCCATCATTTCCCCTGTGTGAATTAGATGCATCTATAACTATAATATGTAAAGTAATAAAGTATCTAAGTAAATCTAACAGTGGCTTTAGTTCCACAACCATTCAAATATATTAGACAACTCTGGGTCGCTTAGGAATTCCACCCCTTGAAGATGGAGTAAGGCATGAATCTAGTGACAACCTAGAATGTGATATCAAGTGTATACATCATAGATAATGACATGGAGTTTGTAATTCCATCTTATCAACCTGTCTAAAGATGAGTATATGGAAACTATGTGCCATGCACATGCCCCCAATATGGTGTCTGAGTATAATGAATCTGAATCAAGTATGTCATAGTTAAACCTATGTAATTGATAAAAATGTATGAGTGATCATGTCATGCATGATGCCCCCAAATCTAATCAAATGTTATGAATCTAAGTTGAAATGAATGAATCTGAGTTAAATTCGAACATAACTACCAAACTTGTGACTATATTTGTGCAAATATATATTGTACTTAGTGTACTAGTCTGAACGATCTGGATTGTCCTTAAGTTGGGGCTACTAGATAGTAGTGCCCTGTAGTGGACAATAGTGCCCCGTGGTGCTAGTATCCCAATCTGGGCACTAATGATTACTTGGTCTATTTTTTATGTGATATGAACTAACTACTGAGTCTCTATTCTATTTTGTGTCTACCCTAAATCTAATATCTGAAATTGAGCCTATGTGCTAAAATGTATCTATGAAAATAAAAATAAGAGCCTAATATCTATGACAAACCCCTGCGAATGCCCCCTCTTTTGAGGTTATTTGTGGAACATATGTAATAACTTCCCTCTAAATAAATACATACCTCTACAAAAATGTGTTATCCAAAGCATGTGCATTATATTCCAATATAATCTAAAACATAACATCAGAATGTAAATGTATCTGAGTATAAGTAGGAAATGTAAGATGTATGTTGTAATCTAGCATTGAAAAAGGGTGTCAAGATAGATGTAATCAATGTGTAACAACAAATCTAAGTAACTACCTAAGGGGATAGGACATGATGTCCATCAAGGATCCCACGTAGGAAGGTTAGATGCATGAGATCCCTCATGGCATCCAAACTTGGTATGTGTGTGTGTGTCTAACAATCAAATACAATTGTCATGGTGTAGAAGTATACAATTAAGTAAACATAGAAGTACATGAGGCACACAAAGGCCATAATACAAGGGACATGGGCACATGTCACTAAATCTAAGAATAAAAACATACAAGGATGTGTTCAAATATCCACATACACAAATAACAAGCAATTTGGTGTATAGACACATAGAAGGACATGTTTAAATATATGCATATATAAACATGAAAGAGCACACACAAGGGACATGCACATGTCCAAGGCATAAAAACATATACGTGGCATTGAATCCAAATAAGAATGGCATATTCAAATTCCCTCAAATATTCAAGAAGCATAAGAACACAATCAAGTCTAATATAGGAACTAGAAATGAAAACATGTATAACTATGTAGTACAAATCTATGTAGATGCTAAGATGCATATATATTGATTCTAACAGTCAGAAAAAAATCTAAGCAATGAGGAACAATGATCAACATCAAGATAAATCAATGTGTAATTGAAATGTATAGTATGAAAAATATAAAACTTGGCTATAGCAAATGTGTAGGAGATACCCCCAAGTGGATAAATGTATCAGATATATAAACCTAGATTAGTGTAAATGCCCCCAATGGGTATATGATAACTAGTTTGGATCAGTGTAGTGGACTTGAGTCCTATTTGGAAGCTACAAGCACTCAATAAGAAGTGAAGCATATGTGTATGATAAAATTGACTATACTAGGATAGCTAGCAATATGCAATATCTGGTAAGTAATAGAAATGTAAACATAATAATGCATACAATCTATAAAAATTTTATGTTTTTGAAATATTTAAATGTTTTTGTATTTGGACATATTATATTATTTTTGTGTTTTTTGAGTATAATTTATGTATAAGCATAATAAAATAAACTATGTACAAGGAGCGAGAGAGAGAAGGAAGTATGTACAAGGGTAGGAACCATAGTAACCAATGAGTCCCATGGGAGACTTTCCATCACCATGACCTATGTCAAATAAGGGAAATATGATTGTGCATGCAATGTGAAAGGGAAACTGTGAGCACATGATCAGGTGTGTTGTATTATCTAAACCTGAAGCTACTTGAGTAGTGATGCTATGATATTATGGCACTAACTATGATGCCTTGTGAATGTAGGGGTCTTAAGGATCCATATGGTAGAAGTAAAAGTTATAGGTGATGTAGATGCCCTAATCAGAGAATCCCTAGACCCCATTATAATTGATTGTAGAATTAATTGAGTAGAGGGAGGTCCTCTAGAATCTATGACGTATCTCTAATGCAATGGTCTCTCTAGTAATGGCCTCCAAGGGAGAGTATGCATGTGTGTGGATACTGTAGAAGTAGATCGAGCCTACTCTGAGGACTCAATTGAAAAATATGATGTATGCCTAAGAGATTTACTCTCTACAATAATTGATAATCATGTAATATCTGGTAGTGGAATTGGAACTATAACTAGCATCTGTGCTAGAAGTTTGACTGGAATCTATGCTGAAACTACCTATGGGATGGGAATAGGATACTAATATGGGACACCCTCAATGTTAACCACTTGATTAGCATGTATATACTTGAGGCATCTATTTACTATAGATGGGATGGCTTGGATCTTTTATAACCATGGTCTACCCAATAATATGTTGAATACACCTGCACTAGGTACTTTTAGAAATTGAGTGGTTATGTGTGTTAGTTTATCTTATAATAGAAGCATAATCTCCCCAATGGAGCTCTGAATATGGCCACTAAAACCACTAATGACTATACCTATAGGGAATATATCTCTCTCTATGTATCCCAAGTGTTTTAATAGTGTCATGGTGCACATTAATATGTTTGATCCATTGTTAACCATAACATTATGAATATGATGGTGGTCTATGTATGCGTGTATGAAGAGTGCATGTAAATCTGTATCAAAGTCCACCATCTCCTTCTTTGAAAATGTGATAAGTGGTCTAGGTGGCACTATAGTGTGATACATGCCAATAATATTATGCAATGGGTGTGTCTCCTTTATAACTGTGTGATAAAAAGTTGCTGGTGGATGAGCCTAATAAGTATAGTGAAAACTTGATGTGCCCCTTGCCTCATTTTTTTTATGCTTTGGAAAAGGATTTGAATATATTTTAAGTGTATTTTCCTCTATTTTTTGTTTTGGTGCCTCTATGGGTGTTCCCATATCAATAATTTGTCAGCCTCAATGAGATCTTGTAACTTGTGCTTCGAGGTAATGCATTTGTTTGTCATGTGGCCTAGTGCCCTATGATATTCACATAATGCATTTGAATCATAACTCTTTGTAAGATGCCATGTTGTATCAACCTCTTTAATGGGAGGGAAAGATATGACATTGCATTTCAATAGTTGTTTTAAAACTCATGCTGGTGACTCTGGTAGATTACTGAAGACTCTACACTGAGGAGCAAATAAAACCAATCTTGGAGAGGGATCTAAAGTTATATTGAATATGGAATTTTGATCAATTTTTTTTGTGGCCCTTACCTTGTATGGAGGTTTTTTTTTTCTCTTAATAGTTAATCCGTTCCATTTGTGTACTTGATTTTTCTCATTGCTAAGAGCTTAACCTCTCTTTCCTTGATTGTGTGGCACATATATGTAAATGTGGGAAACTTCTTGAATAAGATAGATTCATACAATGTTGGTAATAGACTCTATTTAAATATATCCTAAAGTTCTCTGTCTATCATGGGGTTAGTCAATTTTGATATTATTTTCTTGTATCATAAGACATAATTGGCTATGGGATCATTTGAATTTTGATTTAACTATGCCACTTGTGCATATGATATATTATCATTGATGATGATAAAGAAGTGTTCTAGGAAAATATCGACTAAAGGATTTAATTTCATGATAGATTGATTTGGAAAATCATAGAACCATTTTATGGCATAATTCTTGAGACTGCATGGAAATAGCTTCATAAGAATCAAATCATTGGACATATAGTCCAAGCATGCTACATGAAAGGCTTTGAGGTAATGTTATAGGTTACTCTTGCCATCATATAATGTGAGCTTGGGTGCCACAAAACCAAATGGAAAAGTATTTGTCTCTATGTGATGTCCCAAAGGTATATGTAAGAGAACGTTAAAATCCAAGGCATGTGATGGCTTAGTTACTCCTTGCTCACGATGTAACCCCTTAGATTATAAATAAAGAACTTGCTCGATAATGGATTATACATCTAGAGGAAAACAACTAGAAACAAGTGGTGTGGCTATCACTGATGGTTAAATAACAAGCTTGGGTTGTGATATTTGAGTTAGTTGAGTAGGCCGCACTAAAGATGTAACAACATCATTAATTAGAGGGGTTAAATATTGATCATTATTTGTCTTATTCTTGATTTATAATATGGCCTATAAAATTTTTGCATGACCATGGGGTTTTTCATAAATTATATCTCAAAATCCCTATAATACCTCATCCATGTTCATAATTATATCATTATCATTAAGTGGAGGTAGTGTGTCTTGATTCTCAATATGGACCTGATCTTGTTTTTGGATATATTATTCATCCTCAGATGAATTATAATTGAATTCCACATAATTAGGGTGTGAATGATTCATATCTATATTTTTAATAGGTTCATTTTCCTTTTTATAAGTTTGGATAGCTAGAATCTACATATGTTCTATAAAATTTATTCCTAGTCTAGCACTTCTTCTTAGGGGAAGAAAGAGCTTTTTTAGATGGCATATACCAAATAAATTGAAATATAGATAATACAATAGAATATATTAATTATGAATAATTATTAGTAGCTAATGAAAATAGGATAAATAAGGATACAAACCCTAAAATCATCTAGGGTTAGGGTTTTGGAATCTATGGTTTCTTTGTAACAATTTAAATTAGACGTAAAATAAACTAAAACCCTAATGTAAAATTGATTTTAACTAGCTATGTTATCTAAATAAAATAAAAAAATCATAAGTAATCAACCCTAAATTTATTGCACAAAATTTCTATGAATGTAATCTAGGGTTTGATGTAATATTCAAAGTAAGATGGGTTCACCAAATGATTTAGCCTTTTTAGGGTTTTATAATGAAAATCCTATGTTTAGATTAAAGTGTTGAGATGCCTAAAATAGATAAATAAATATGTAATAATTAATTAATAATTTTTTGTTATTTTGACTTTCTTTAACTTTCTAATAATAACAACAAATAGAGATAAATAAAGACTTATCTAAAAACTGACTATCGTTGATGATTTGGGTTCTGAAAGTTGAGATTTGGGTAGTGGTCTGTGTCATCAACAAGATTTTGTTGTTAATCTATTCATTGGATAGTAGTACCAATTGTGTGTAATGTCTTTAATGTGGTGATAATATCCCCTTTATGATACTATTCCTATTTTTTGGGAGCACCTGCACCTATGTCTGTAGGTCTTGTTCCTGTGTGACCGAAACCTATAGCTCTATATTGTTCTTGGAAAACTTGATTTGATGTGAAAACACTAATATTCTTGTAAGTATGGTATAAGAAATAATTTTTATTTGTTAGTAATATGGGTTTAATATCCTCAACACCCCATTGTATAGAGAGTTACCTACATACCAATACTCTAAGGAGGGATCAAGCCCGATGTAGTTATCCCACCTAGTGCTTGATGTATGTGCAAGTGAATGATAGAATGAGAGTGGCCTTAGATTCCTTGAATGTTCTTGAGATTTGAAATTATTTAAAATTAGGCTTAGGAATATTTTAGATGGTAGTATGCAAAAAGTAGGGCAAAATAGGAATCAAATACCTTAATTTTGTACAACTTTATCTTTGGTTTGAATAGATTTTGCCTCTATTTCCCATCTAGTGAATAGAGGTGGATTAGACTTGTATTTATAGGGTTTTGCTGCCTATGCAGATTTAAAAATGAGCTTAGGATGAACTTAAGAGGGGTACACATTTTAAAAACTATTCATTGGGAAGATCTAGGGTTGAAGACAATAGTGCCTACTTGGAAACACTAGCGCCATGTGGATGTAATGTCTCAAATTTGGTGCTAATGTCCACTTGTTAGACTGCTAAGCAAGTTAGGTTAGGATCTGAGATGATAGTTATAGGACTATGTTATGACTAGCTATAGGTGATTTTGATCTACTGAATGATTGAAAATGTACATCTATTTCATAAAGATAAGTCTATGGCTAGCCTAGGGATATGTTAACTCAAGCGACACTTTTAGCATATAATTACCACTTTTAGGTGATTACATCACCATATCCATTATTACAACAATACTCATCATCATCATTATAAATTAAATTATGATTATTTTTATGTGCTAGTGTACAATTCTGAGAATTGGTCTATTCATTTGTATAATTATGTGAAAAGTTTAGAAATTGATCAACTAGGTGAGGGGGAAGAGGTTACCTAGAGGTCATCTTAAACTTACCAAAAAAGATAATGTAAAGAATGAAAGATAAGTGAATAATAGGTAGAAGGTAATATAACATGAGTAAATTTGAAAGTATGCTAAATATTTATCCCAAAGTATAGAAAAAAATTATAAATTGACCTGAAACCTTAAGGGATAATGTTTTGGTGTATGTGGACCTAGTATGTAGATCTAAGGTTTGAAGGGTTTGTAGACAAAATTTAAACTATATTAAATTAATTAAATAATAGTAGAGGATTAATATGGATTGATTAAGTTTTCTAAAAAATAGGAAAAAAATTAAAATTTTAGAAACTCTAATTTATTACACAAAATGGAGAAGGCAAACCCTAGGATGGAACTAGGCTTGTAAATATTTATTTGAAGAAAGTTGGGTTCACCAAATGATTTAACTTTTTAGGTGTTTACTAATATAAATCTTAGGTTATTAAAGAACTAAAATAACATATCAGGGAATAATTATAGAAATAAATATGACCATTGATTTTTACATTAATTGACCTATCTAATTATTTTATAAATAACAATGACCTAGAAAAGGATGTACTTAGCTAAAAACTAACTAAAATAGATGAATGATAGGCTAGGAGCTATGAAAAGTGTAGTAAATGGGAATCCAGAGTCAGAAACCCTCTCAAATAGAAATGTGGTCTTTTAAACAGTAGTGAATTGTGGTAGTGTCCTCCTGCAATAGGGGCAGTGAACATTTGGGTATATCTTCGGTTGGACCTGAGATGCCTATGCTTGTCCAAATGAATCTTGGTTCATTGTCTATAACTTATGTTGACTAATTTGAATGAAAAATAAAAATTAATACCTACATACATGAAATAATAATGGAATCGAATGCAAAAAATAAAAAATGGGTTGTGGGATGTTACGATCGCACGATACAGAGCCCCTATTATCATGACTACTACCTACATTAACCCCAATGACAGGGGTCTTAGATCACATGTAGTTTTCCCTTAGGGAAAATGCATAATAAATTCATATGGTATGCTAGAAGGAATTTTATTTAGGCATTCTTTTGATCAAGCATGCAGATATGTGTATTGTTAAGTAGTATGCAAAGTGTTGAGTTATACTATTGACTCATTTTTATGTAATTATGTGCCAAAATAGTAAGTGTTAGTTGTAAAATTCTTTGCAAGGATATTTATATAGAATAAACTTTAATTTTAATGTGATACCCTTGTTCACAGGTTGACAAGGCAAAAAGATAGACAAAATCATAAGAAGAGGCTCAAAAATGGGTAAGGACCTGTAACAAGCTTAAAATGTGATCATTAGACACTAGTGCACTGCACTAGTGTCCAAGACCATGGTAGTGTCTTGTGTGCATAAAATTGGGTAATGACTGTTGTAGAAAGGCTAGGGCACCACTATGACTGGGATAACATGACATAAGAACATTGGGGTTGCAATAAGAACGAATGATAAGCTATAATAAGGATCAAAAGACTAAAATGACCTTGTGAATAAGAGTCACATTCATTATTAAGAATCTCCTGTGAAAGAGCACTAAAAGACATAGTACTTGTGTTTACTTTACCAAATTAGAATATGTATATTAGCCATCCCCTCTATGCCTTGATGCCACCCACATGTTAATGGGTGAAGAGATAGCTCATTTGCTTCCTACTTACATTATTGATATATATCAATTTTAATAATATAATAAAATAAATAAGAAAGTTTGGACAACATAAAATATATATATTGGATGTTTATATTCCATTCTTGATGCACTTATCAGAACATCCATAAATTTAATGGATACTCGAAGGTTCAGAGTGTCCCTATTTGAAGAAGACACCATCTTTTCCTAATATGAAATAGTTTATAGAAATGATTTTCTCTTAAATTTTGACATTCATGATATTAAAACTTGTTGTGATATAAACCTCAATCCACTTTTCAATGCCTATCTATTTATCCTTAAATAAATAAAAAAGAAGAAAATGCTTTTAAAATAAATAAAAAAGAAGAAAGTACTTTTAAAAAACATTAAACATTGTGTACTTAAAAATGAAGATACACTAACAATGACCATGAAAGTACTAATATCCATAATGTATTAAAAATATTTGAATAATAAAGTTCATTACATGGTCTATATTAATAATGTTGTGCTCTTATAGATTAATTGCTTACAAAAGTAATATTTTTTACCAAACTTCTAACATTTTCCTTTCTATTTAAAATGAGAGGAGGATCTCATCACACGACCATGTAGATGACCATGTATCATTAGGTGTCTTGACACCTATCTCATGCATCCACCGACTGCATGGTTAATAGTCAAACATCCATTTTATCATTTCGACATCATCATTCAACATTTTTTACTCTCTACATATACCCAATGTATCCTACTCCTATATTTTTATCATGGCCCTTTGGCATGATCCTTATCCATTCTATCTTTGCTTTCCTCATAATCCCTATTTTGGAACCGCACACTAAATTTTTCTTAAGTGATTTACCTTTGGTTCTTGTACTATTTTTTTTGAAATGGCCCCAAATGCATGACTGGTTTCTACACTTCTTGGGAGGTGGTGGTGTAGGTCCCATAGGTGGCCCATTAGGAAGCACCCAATTCATAGTGTAGGGGGCACTACCCCAATGGTCCAACAATGCTTGGAGGTGGTGAACTTTCATCACAACTTGGTCCATTTGGGCTTGAATATGCATGTAGGATGATGAAATAACATAAACCTTGTCGTCAATATAAAAATAATAAAAACATTCATCATTGTTAAATATAGCATTATTTTTGGCTTTCCATAACTAGGAAAGAATAATGGCTCTGAAAAAATTCTAGAAAAAAGTAATAGAAGCTAGCCAATTGATCGAGTCCCCCAAAAGAGCAAGTCACCAAGAAAATGGCTCAAGGTGATAAGGCTAGAATAGAAATGTTGACGCAGTGGATTGCACCCTGGGCAGGAGGCCGAGCTCCTTCCTTCCACACATCAAAATGGAAACTCCCCTCTCACCTGTGGGACCAGTGAAGCTAGAGGGGAGAGTCTCTAGGTAAGGGCTAGCTCCCTTTGATGCATCTGAGTAATTCCAATAAGTGTTAATACACACACACACACACACACACACACACATATAATGGGGGGGGATGAAAAGGGAGAAGGATTATAGGAAAACAAAACCTACTCTAAAAGGGTGATGCACTAAATGATTTGACCTATTCACACTCACACTCTAAACCATACAAACACATACATACACTTTAACTGGTAAAAGGACTAGGTTTCAGGAAGCTTAACAGGGAGGCTTTAATGGAACACACAGAAAAAGGGACACACCATAGGTGCTATAGAAAAAGCACACTATCTAGTAACCTCCTTATGTCTCTGCGCTCTAGGTACAGCTCTTCTTGTCACCTGTAGGAATGATGCCTTATAGATACCAGATGCATTGGTGTCAACCCTGTGAAAGCATTAGAAATCAATGACTAAACACAAGACTAACACTCAGGCACACTCAGAGATATCTAACCAGAATAGAGGTAAAAATGTGTTTTATTGATTCTAGGTGAAAATTGCTAGGGCTTCACCTTACAATGTGAAAGATCTCCTTTTAAAATGAGAAGTTACAATATATATATATAGAAATAAGTGAAGAGAACTTGGCACTTTTTGGAAAAGACTTTGGTGCTCTTTGAATTTTTGGAAAAGACTTTGGTGCTCTTTGACAAGTGTCCCATGCGCATCCCAAGGGCATTGGGAAGAGGAAGCCACTAAAATATAAATGCTATGTTAGTTTTGATTCTGACTTCAGGGATTTAAATACATAGGCCGCACCATTTCTCCATAACCAAGACTGCTCCTTGAAGGCACCCACATGATTTGTTTGCTCATAAATGCAAAATGGAGAAAAGATGGGCTGCATCACTTACTGTTCGTGCCATTTGATGACCAAT
Source organism: Torreya grandis (assembly GCA_037957365.1). Classification (NCBI taxonomy): domain Eukaryota; kingdom Viridiplantae; phylum Streptophyta; class Pinopsida; order Cupressales; family Taxaceae; genus Torreya; species Torreya grandis. Next base: position 603,697 of record JARHVA010000455.1, on the reverse strand, counting down.
TGGTAGCATTGTTCCAACTACAAGAATAAATCCCTGAGTTGACACCTTCTCTTTGCCATCTGGACTGTTTGTCCGTTTTTGCACTTTGTCTCTTCCTCATTTTGTCTCTTTCTAGATCCTTCAGCCCTCAGGGGCTATCTCCTTGGCAGGTCACTGAGTTCCTTGGGCTTGTTTCTGGTTGGCACTCAAGCATTTAAAAAATCAAATAGCTATTCCACGAGCCTTGAAATTGACATTCATGCACTTGTCACTGCATTTGAAATTCCAACAGCTAGTTCATTGTGCTTGATTTTGATGTCCTCGAGCCTGTCACCCCTTGGACTTTCTTTGGCTTTCCTCTTTCTTTTGGCTTCTTCTGTTTCTTCCTTCCCAAAGAGGACCTGCCCTTTGAGGTCTTGAGAAAATCCCTTTTTCTCGGTGAGGGCCCCCTGCAAGGGCACATACCCTTCAGGCAGTCTTCTTTCTCCTCGATGGGTTTCTCACTTCGGGCTTTTCCCATGGGATTTTTTTCCATGGACTTTTTCCCCGTGGACAACTTTCCCATAGACAAAAAGTCTGCAAGAATTATTTCAGCCACTTTGCCTTTTAGCCTTCAGAATTTTCTGTCAGCTTTTCCTCCCGCGACCTTCCTCTGAATTTCTTCAAACTTTTTGTCTGAAGGAATTCCTTCAAACAAAAAGTCCAAAGAAATTATTTAGCCTTTGCCTTAGTCTTTTTGCAGGATTTTCTGCTTTGTGGCCCTTCCAAATTTCCTTTGGACTTTTTGTCCAAAGGAATTCCTTCGGACAAAAAGTTTGAAGGATTTCTTCCTTGTCTTTTCTCTCGACTGCCTTCAAAAGTGCCCTTCGAGAAAGTTAAAAATGACCCTTTCGAAGGGTGTTGTTGCCGACCAAGTGCCCTCCATAAGGGCACTTGTCCTTCGGGAGGCTCTCTTGAACTTTTTCATTGAACCGCTCTTTTGAAGCAATCCTTGAACCGAACGTTGGACCAAGATTTGAAACAAGCCGACTGAACCAAGTCGTTGAACCGACTGAGTGAACCAAGTGATTGAACCGTCTGATTGAAACAAAGCCATTGAACCAACTGAATTGAACCAAGCCTTGAACCAAGTCGATGAACTTTGTCGTTGAACCAAAGCATTGAACCAAAGAGTTGAACCAAGGCATTGAACCAAAGCATTGAACCGGTTCAATGGTTCAATGGTTTAAAGATGCTAACTCATGGGAAGATCATGTCGTTGAACTACTTTTCCAACCTTAAGAAAAAGTGTCTTTGAACCATTTCAGCTCTCTTCCCTTGTGAATTTTTTTAGACAAGAGTTTGAAGAAGCTTTATAAAACCTTGCACTCTTTGAACTGGTTCTTCATCTGTCGAAGGAACAACCTGTAGAGTCCATAGAAATGGACCTACATAGTCCGTAGAAAACCTACAGAGTCCGTAGAAATTTACAAGACTCATTCAAAATCAAAATGAATTGGCTCAAAATAGTAGGGAAAGGAGGGGACCAATTTTTGGCCTGTTGGTCAAAAAATGGTCAACAAATTGGCGACTCCCAGGGGAAGCATGCATGTTATGCTTAAAGACTAGTTGCCTTGAAGTCCATTGGGCACAGAGTCAGAAAGTAGCTTAAAAGAAAGGTTAGCAATAGCCCCAAAAGATCCAAGAATCAATCATGAGCCTTTACCCCAAAAGGAAATGAAAACACACACAAAACTAAGAAAACTACTAACATGTGCAAAAGGCACTTAGGGAAAACAAGAGAAAGCAAGGGAAAGAAAAAACAAGAAGCAAACTACTATGTACAGCTAACCAGGTATATTTGCCTCCCTCCTGGATCAAAAGGAAATTTTCTTAAGTCTCCTTCATAGCAAGGCAACTTATGGTGCCAAACAAGTGGTTGAATGGAAAGCAGATTTGGTGACCTGCTCCTCTTGCCTGCCACCTTGATCAGCTCGTATCCAAATGAATCAGGGGCAAACATGCTTCCAACATATATGTATTCTTCTTGTTCTTGGAATCTTGCCTCATGTTGGTTCTTCATGCTGGTGTATCTTATCAAGAAATCAATCACTGTTGGCTCATCACCATAAGCCCCTTGATATGCATCATTGATTGGCTTGTCCCCTTCTACCTCATGCTCGGGTCCCATGGCATGATCATCCTCCTTGCTGACTTCAAAAATATCATCTTCAGATTCACCAACCTTTTGAAAGGATAAATATGAAAGCCTACAACCCCTTTGCATACTTATTTGAGTCCCAATGCTGCCTTCTCCACCCTTAGTCAGCTAATAGTCTCCTTGAAGAGGAGTGCAGCCTGCCCCAATGACTTCAAATGAATCATTCAAAACATGAACAAGAGATTGTCCATGCTCCTCCATGACATCTATGGTGATCTCTTTCTCATCTATACTCATGGGGTCTCCCTGATCAGTCATGAACTGAGTATACTCCTCTTTACTTTCCCCTTTCAAAATAGGTTCCTCCTTGAGAAGGGGTGAAGTGGAAGGCTAACAGATGAACTCATGTGGAAGAGGAGGCAGTCCTTGAGCTAAAATTGAATGATTCTCCTCTTTCCATTTGGCCAACACTTCATCTATATCAGGCATGGCCTGATAGCTCTCTTGGAGGTGTGTAGATGGGGTGTGTTCAGACATGGAATCTACTATTTGGTTTGAAATGACTATTTGGTCTGAAATGTCCATCACATGTTGGCTGAGGAATCTCGCTCTAGACTCCAACTCTGCAATTCACCTATCTATATCTTCTTGGAAGAGCCTTTCTTGGATGTCACAATCATCATCACGATGAGTAAGAGTAGCTTTGTCTTCTTCAAAGTTTTGAGCAAAACCTTTCTTCTCCTCCTTCCTGCCCCAAGATTCCACTGTTTGCTTCCAACTCATGACCTTGGGATTGGAATCTCCAAGGTCTGGGCTAGTTCATGACTTTCCTTCTTCCAACTTGGAATTTGGAGATCATGTTGAAAGACTTGAGGAGGTTGGGGAAGATTTGGGAGGGTCTGCTCATGTACATGAAGAGCTGTCTGAAGAGAGGCGTGCTAGAAAGCTAGGCATATGGGATTAAGGGCAGGATCAATTGATGCATCAGATGAGCCAGAATGAGCAAGTGCCATCTGATAGAAAGGATTAGGTGCACAAGAGGGGGCTTTCTTTAGAATAGGAGGGGGCAGACCTTGGGCCAAAATCACTTGATTTTCATCTCTCCACTTTATCAACACTTCGTCAATATTGAAATTAGCTTGAGGATTGGTAGAAGGGGTATCTTTTGGCGTAGGCTCCTCTACAAGGTCTGAAAGTTCCTTCTCTCTTTCACCAAGCAGTTTCACCTTAGCCTCAAATTCCTCAATTTGCTTAGCTAGATTATCTTGAAAGAGTCTTTATTAGAGCTCATAGGAATCATCATAGAGATGGGGAGTGCATAAAGGTTTCCATGAAATACAAGAAGCTTCCTGAGGAAGCGTGGGAGGGACTTGAAAAGGACTAACCTCATTTTGTACCTCACACTCTTGGACAATGTCTTTCTCCTCCTTGTTATTCCATGACTCAATCACTTTATTCCAGCTCAAGATATTAGTACTAGGCATCTCCTTTTGGGGTGTTGGGGCTACAATGTGAGAGAGTAATGAGGATTTAGATTCCACTTCCCTTGCTACCAAAATAGACTGCTGCATTTGAAGATTTGCCAATTCAATCTATTTATCAAGATTAGCCTTAAAGAAAAGATTTATTCTTTTGAAACTCTCCTCAACATGATTGGGGAAAGGACTTTGACAGGCTTGACTTGGCTCATAAACAAGGGATGTGTATGACTAATATGATACTTGGGGCAGTGGGTATGCAGGTTGATAGACTTGGTAAGGCTGCCTCTCATGAATACTTAGCCTCCCTTCAAAAGATGCAATCAAACCACTCACATCCATCATCTCACTTGTAAGCCTTTGCCAATTGGCTCTTTCAATGGGAGTCCATTCACTCTTAACTAGATCCAGTGCACTTCTCACTTGATGGATGACATGATCAGGGATTTCTTGGCCACATCCCCTTCTAGTGTCAAGCTCTATTACATACTTTTTGTATCCTAGCAGTGCTCATTTGAAGGTGGAAACGGGTTGATTGGCAAAGAGATTAGGTTGAGCAGGAGAAGTGACACATTGCGAAGACTGGGCATAAGGCTGATGTAGCTCATGACAGGGCTGAGACTGGTCATATTAGACCTGATAAGGATCAACATAAGGCTGGGAAGGATCATAGCTAGGCTGGCCAAGGAAAATAGGGTCCATGGTTCTGAACAATGAAATTATACATTCCAAAATGCTATTTCTTGATGGCACCAAAACTGCTTAACCAGTTGATTTAACTCGAAGTCACCAGATGCTAAAAAAGTTGATTTTGTTGTAACAAGACTAGCATCAATCCTGAAACTTTACTAAGTGTAAAAACTGAGTCCCACCGAGCATGCCAAAAACTGTTGACGCAGTGGATTGCATCCTGGGCAGGAGGCCGAGCTCCTACCTTCCACACGTCAAAATGGAAACTCCCCTCTCACCTGTGGGACTGATGAAGCTGGAGGGGAGAGTCTCTAGGTAAGGGCTAGCTCCCTTTGATGCATCTGAGTTATTCCAATAAGTGCTAATACATACATATATATATATATATATATATATATATATATATATATATAATGGGGGGATGAAAAGGGAGAAGGATTACATGAAAACAAAACCTAATCTAAAAGGGTGATGCACCAAATGATTCGACCTATTCACACTCACACTCTAAACCATACAAACACATACATACACTTTAACTAGTAAAAGGACCAGGCTGCAGGAAGCTTAACAGGGAGGCTTTAATGGAACACATAGAAAAAGGGACTCACCATAGGTGCTATAGAAAAAGCACACTGTCTAGTAACCTCCTTTTGTCTCTGTGCTCCAGGTACATCTCTTCTTGTCACCTGTAGGAATGACGCCTTATAGATACTAGATGTGTTGGTGTCAACCCTATGAAAGCATTAGGAAGTAATGACTAAACATAAGACTAACACTCAGACACACTCAGAGATATCTAACCAGAATAGAGGTGAAAATGCATTTTATTGATTCCAGGTGAAAATTGCCAGGGCTTCACCTTACAATGTGAAAGATCTCCTTTTAAAATGAGAAGTTACAATATATATATATAGAAAGAGGAGAAGAGAACTTGGCACTTTTTGGAAAAAACTTTGGCACTCTTTGACAAGTGGCCCATGCGTGTCCCAAGGGCGTTGGGAAGAGGAAGTCACTAAAATATAAATGTTGTGTCAGTTCTGATTCTGACTTCAGGTATTTAAAAACATAGGCCACGTCATTTCTCCATAACCAAGACTACTCCTTGAAGGCACCCACGCGGTTTGTCTGCTCATAAATACAAAATGGAGAAAAGATGGGCCACACCGCTTATTGTTTGCACTGTTTGATGACCACTTGGCAGCACTATTCCAACTGCAGGAATAAATCCTTGAGTTGACACCTTCTCTTTGCCATCTGGACTATTTGTCCATTTTTGCACTTTATCTCTTCCTCATTTTGTCTCTTTCTGGCTCCTTCAGCCCTCGGGGGCTATCTCCTTGGCAGGTCATTGAGTTCCTTGGGCTCTTTTCTAGTTGGCACTCAAGCATTTAAAAAATCAAACAACTATTCCACAAGCCTTGAAATTGATGTTCGCGCACCCGTCACTGCATTTGAAATTCCAACAGCTAGTTCATCGTGCTTGATTTTGATGTCGTCGGGCCCGTCACCCCTTGGACTTTCTTCGGCTTTCCTCTTTCTGTCAGCTTCTTCTGTTTCTTCCTTCCCAAAGAGGACCTACCCTTTGGGGTCTTGAGAAAAGCCCTTTTTCTCGGTGAGGGCCCCCCGCAAGGGCACATACCCTTCGAGCAGTCTTATTTCTCCTCGGTGGGTTTCTTGCTTCGGGCTTTTCCCACAAGATTTTTTCCCGCGGACTTTTTTCCCACGAACAACTTTCCCATAGACAAAAAGTCTGCAAGAATTGTTTCGGCTGCTTTGCCTTTTGGCCTTCAGTATTTTCTGACGGCTTTTCCTCCCGCGGCCTTCCTACGAATTTCTTCAGACTTTTTGTCCGAAGGAATTCCTTCAAACAAAAAGTCTGAATAAATTATTTAGCCTTTGCCTTAGTCTTTTTGCGGGATTTTCTGCTTTGTGGCCCTTCCGAATTTCCTTCAGACTTTTTGTTCGAAGGAATTCCTTCAGACAAAAAGTCCAAAGGATTTCTTCCTTGTCTTTTCTCTCGATTGCCTTCAAAAGTGCCCTTCAAGAAAGTTGAAAATGACCCTTTCAAAGGGTGTTGTTGCCGACCAAGTGCCCTCCATAAGGGCACTTGTCCTTCGGGAGGCTCTCTTGAACTTTTTCATTGAACCGCTCTTTTGAAGCAATCCTTGAACCGAACGTTGAACCAAGATTTGAAACAAGCTTTAAACCAAGCCGACTGAACCAAGTCATTGAACCGACTGAGTGAACCAAGTGATTGAACTATCTGATTGAAACAAAGCCATTGAACCAACTAAATTGAACCAAGCCTTGAACCAAGTCGATGAACTTTGTCGTTGAACCAAAGCATTGAACCAAAGCGTTGAACCAAGGCATTGAACCGAAGCATTGAACCGGTTCAATGGTTCAACGGTTCAAAGATGCTAACTCATGGGAAGATCATGTCGTTGAACCAATTTTCCAACCTTAAGAAAAAGTGTCTTTAAACCATTTCAGCTCTCTTCCCTTGTGAATTTTTTCAGACAAGAGTTTGAAGAAGATTTATAAAACCTTGCACTCTTTGAGCTGGTTCTTCATCTGCCAAAGGAACAACCTACAAAGTCTGTAGAAATGGACCTGCAGAGTCTGTAGAAAACCTGCAGAGTCCGTAGAAATTTACAAGACTTGTGCAAAATCAAAATGAATTGGCTCAGAACAACAGGGAAAGAAGGGGACCCATTTTTGGCCTGTTGGGCCAAAAATGTTCAACAAGAATATAAATCCACTTCCAAGTGGATAGGGCCCAAGGGAAAAACTAAAAGAGATGATTTAATGACTCAGGTTATCGACAAACATGGCACTTAGGTGGAGCAATGCTTATATGAGAGAGTCATTCCCTGAATGGGAGACCTTTATAAACTTGACACCATATGAAGTGGGTGAGTTTAGGTTCCACTCCAACATTCCATAATTTATCAAGTCTGATAAACCAAGTGTTAGGGGATGAGTTAAGCCCCTGGTGGCTATTGAGCTTACAGAGAGCAGTGAAAAGGAGATCATGACCTTGTACAGAAGGTGTCACAATTCTACCCCAATCCTTCCATCATGCTTGAGGTGGTTGCAAGCCAAGCTTGTGAAGCATGACTTCAAGAAGAATCTCTTATATGTGAAGGATAGAAGGTAATTTAACATTGTTTAATTAAAATTTAACTTTCAAATTAGGCCAAGGAATCCAATCCCTAGCAGCAACCAAATCCCAAATGGTAAGGATACCGTTCCAAAAGAGTTTTGAGGGCTTTAATTCTAGGCCATTCAACCAACAAAACATTAGTCCCTTTCACAATATGAGACCACCAGATGCTATGATTGTTGAAAGAGAAACATGTGTGAAAACCATCCCCAATCCATTTCATGTGAGACTTAACATCTTCAAAAGCTTTCCATATGCTTTTGGCAGCAAAAGAGCCTTCAATTTTGGCAAGAGCTATAGTGACAAGGAGGGAGTGGAAGCCTATATATTCTTCCAACTGGGTTTATCATAAAGTGCTCTAGAGGAGATACAATGCCTTAGCAAGATTTTTCAGGTCGCATTACCTTCAATGGTGTGAATTTGAACAAACCATTTGGCACATAAGGATGTACTTTGTCTGTAAAGGTCAACAATTCCCATGCCTCCTTTACCCAAGGAAGGCAACAAATATCCTAGGTCACCCGATGGAAGCCCTTGGAATGTTTGGAATTAGACTAAAGAAAATCCTTGAGAATTTTGACTAAGTTGTCATAAGATACTTTTGAAAAAGGCTAACAAGAGGAATAATAAACATGGGTGGAAGCCAGAATCCTAGTGCAAATTTGGAATTTACTTGCTAAATATAATGTCTTGGTAATCAAATTTTCAACTTTCTTCTCCACTGCTATGATGATATACTATGATAGCTCAGGTAGAGGGAAATCAAAGGCAAAAGGAATGCCAATAAATTTGAGTTGTTCTCCATGCACAGTCCACTTCCAATTAAGTTGGAGGATCCAATCAGGCATAGGCATCATGCTTTGTCTAAAACTTTGGGTCTTACTCCACTGCAAACTAGATCCAAAGGCCAAACAAAAAGTATTAAGACCCTTTATAACTTATAGGAAGGTTCGCTCTTGTTCTTATAGTGTGAGGAAAGTATCATCTGTAAAATACCCATTGATGAGTTCGGAAGAACTGTAAGGTAAAGATATACCTCGAACCAAACCCATCTCAGCCTTAGAGGCAAGAAGATATCCTAATGATTTTGCAAAAATAACATATAACGCCAGAGCAAGAAAGAAACCTTACCTAATGGAGCACTGAAAGCAAATGTTATCAAACTTAGAGCCATTAATGGTTAGACAAGCTCAAGCGTCTGAAAGTAAAGTTTGGATTGCAAAAATTAAATAATGGCTGAAACTCAGAGCCTTTAACATAGCAAGGATAAACGACCATTCAATACGATCGTAGGATTCTTAAAATTAAAGCTTGAGAAAAATGATGCGTTGACAAGAAATTATAGCCCATTCCATGCCTTCCAAGATGACAATGAGATTATCAAGAATATACTTCCCTTTAATAAAATTGGTTTGTTTAGGTTTAACAATTACGGGAAGAATAAGACAAAGCCAATTGTAAACAACTTGGGTGAGAATTTTTTAGGAGACATTCAACAAAGATATGGGCTGCCAACTGGTAATGAGCTCCAGATTGTTTGTTTTGGGTATAAACTTAATATTGTCTTGATTAATTAAAGATTTTGATCAAATCGATGTGAAGGAATATGGCCCCCATCCTTTATGGTGGTTGTCTAGGCTAAGAGATGAGGTTTTACGAATGCTTATACTGGACAATTACAATACTAGTCACTCAAGTCTCAATTACTCTGTGTTTATCTAGCTTTTGGAGAACACTGTCATTGTTCGGTTCTCTTTAGCTGGTTTTTACTTTATATCCTCTCTTTCGGTGATGGGGCTTGCTTCCACTTTTGGTCTTGTTAATAAGCTTGTTGGGTGTTCCCATTTGACTATGGTTTTATACATGAGCCTTAGGTTATCAGTCTTGTTGGTTTTCTTGGCCACTACATGCACGACCCGGTAATTGATTTTCTTATGGCTAGGCGTGCTCAGTCTTGTTGGTATTCTTTGAACATGTCGAATGGGGCAGGCTAGGTGCGAGCCCTAGGTGATTTTGGCAGAAGAGACACCCATGCCTCCTTGAGTATCACCCAAATGTGACATATCTCCTGAGATGTTTTTCACAAAATAAATAAATAATAACAAAAAAAACTCCCAAAGAATGGTTTTACAAGGCTTCATTATAAACCGGAAGCAAGTATCACCCATGCCTCCTTGAGTATCACCCAAATGTGACATATCTCCTGAGATGTTTTTCACAAAATAAATAAATAATAACAAAAAAAACTCCCAAAGAATGGTTTTACAGGGCTTCATTATAAACCGGAAGCAAGTTCGGCCGTATAAACTCCCATGTAGCCTTATAAAATTAACATGGGAAACTATCAAGGCACGTGTCTTTATCTTTGCTCATGCATTGGAGGGCCTCTGTGAGATCTTGGAGGGTCAAGGGCGAGTCAGAGAGTTGTTGGTTGACCACTTTAACTTTGCGAGAAACCACGTCAAGGCATTCTTGTAGAGCTTGAGAGTTTTCTTTCGTGATCTCCTGAGCTTTGAACACGAGTTGATAGTGCTTCATAAAATCCGAGAAGATGTCTAAGAGGGAGGTGACCCTGATTTGAGCTGACTTGATGGCCTTGAGCTACATTTTTTTAAAAAAAATGATTTGAGCTGACTTGATGGCCTTGAGCTACATAATTTTTTTTTGGGTTTTGCAAAGTCTAGAGTTGAAAAAAACTTTGGAAGGTGGAAACGTTGAGCACATTTTTAACATGGGCTTGGATATATAAAAGAAGTCTCATCAAATTGTATACTCTCTCCAAACGACAACGTACACAAATTATTAAATATGCACTTCATTGTGTATGACAATTTAAGTTGCAACTGTCAAGTGAATGTAATCGTTGCAGAGTCTAAAACAATTGATTGCAGAAATGTGCCCTTAGAAACAATGTTTTAGAGTATTAGATACAATTTATCTTACTTGTCAGTAATTTTGTACTAATCTAAAATTTAGCTAAACGTTTAAGGCACAAAATGGCATATGAGGATATTGGGAGCATATTATGGTGCCATTCGCCACTTGCCACTCGTACCCTTGCTAAAGTGTATCGTGATTGCAAATTTGATTCTATCAACTGTACGGGAAAGAGCAGAAAGCAGAAACGCCCCATGGATTGTAGAGAGGACGCGGAGACTGGACAATATGACAGAGAAGCTTCATTCAGGAATATGCGACTTCAGTGTTGAATTGGAAAAAAAAATAAACCCATGCCCCACAGCTCATATATTAATTCGAATTTTTGTGTGAATATGCCACTCTCACATTCCATATAAACCATCTCTCTCTCTCTTCCAACTCCACTGTCAAGGCTGCTTGCCCTGAAAAGAGTACTGGGGAGGCCAGTTACAGCGATTCTCCTTTGGTAGGAAAGTGTTTGTTTATTTTATTAGCTCAAATGCATCCCCTGCCAAAGGAGAATTGCTCTGCAACTGCTCTTCCACAAATCTCAACCGAGTACGATATTTTATTTAATTCATTATTTAGCCTTTTTTATTAGTAAGCTCATCAACATTTTTCATTTACCCCGATAGGCTTTATATACGGTGGGCCGAGCTCTACTGCCACTGTATACAATAGCTCAGCATCGACAGCTACGAGTTTTTTCCTTTTTTTCCTTTCGTTTCCTTTTTCTGTCTGCTACCATGAATGTAACCAAAGCAATTGGCGTCATTGATCAAAATCAGCCGTCGATCACTCCCATCTTGAAATCTGCAGCAACAGTTTTACACTCGATCCCTTATTTCATTCTTATATCAACTTTTTCACCTTTTTTAAGTATAAAATATGTATATTTATGTTGTATAGAAAATAAAACTAGAATAGCATAGCATATATTTGATAATCTTATTTGAGGAGTGAAAGACATAATAATCTCAAATGATTATGTGTAAGGCTCATGATGTTATAATCCAATTAAACTTGAACTTTTTTGGATGCACTCCTATGGATATTTAAATTTCATTCGTCATCTATTAAATATTTAAAAAATTAATAGATGTTATATAAATAAATAAAAATAGTCTATTTTATGTTATATATATATATATATATACACTTAGCATTTTCAAGTACATAGTGTTGGTTGGTATTAAATCAGATTCTTCAAACATGTGAATTTGAATAGCTATTTTATATTAAGAAGAATTGCATGGTGTTTCAGTTGTCTAGTCTTGGGTTTATATAGCTCCATATCATTAAAAAATGATATTTTAGTTGTTTAATTTTACATTTATATATTTTGATATAATTTTTTTTGTTTTAAGTTTAATTATATTTATTAATATATTTTGACTTACATTTGTTATATAAAATAAATGACTACATTTTATATTAATATGGAAATGCCTTTTTAAGATCTACAATATTAACTCTATTTTTAAAAGATTTGAATTTGTGACCTTTTTTTCAAAAACATAAATTCTTCATCAGTAAATCACTTTATATATTTACAAGAACACTACATTTGCTACTTCTTAGCATACAAAAATTTATCATAAATTCTCGGCCATCTTAAATCTATTCTTAAAAATAGCGATTTAATTTATCTAAAATTTTCTTTCAATCCACATCTTTGCACCTTTTTTTAATAAAATAAATTTGTTTACAATAGAACCAATAGAGGTATGTGCTATGTTTGGCAAAATCTCATACGAAGAAACCAACCATTTTTTCATATATTTATTATTTTGTCAAGGTTAAACCACATATAAATACCTTCCAGTTTTTTAAGCTTCAAATGTCCCCTCTTCTCTGTTTTCCATGCTCAGTATCTATGAAAACATATGGTTATTGGTATGTAAGTCATTAAAATACGTTGCTGGTTATTCCCAGCTACATTGTACTTCAAGTCAAACAAATGTTAATTTTTTGTGTTTCCAATGTATGTTCACTTCTCTCTTATTTTCAATGAGATTCTTACACTAATAAGCAATAGTCTTGCATTCTATCTTGTTTGAGTTGGATGGGATGCCAGTCCTGATCTCCAAGTTCTGCCTCCCTTATCTACGGTAAACCGCTTCTAGATAGTTATTTGTCATTCTTAAAATTTTAAAAAATAAATAAATAAAAATATCAAAGTTATATTAGCATTCTCATATTTATTGAAAGTTTAAAATTAGATTTTGAAAAGTTAATTATTAGTGTGCTCAAACATGCATGGTTGTCTTGTCAATCTTCTTGTAGGGTTTTTGTCATTTTGTCACCATTTTCTTTAGCACTGTGAACTGTTATTCTTACTTTACTTGTATTTATTGATTTTAACTTTTGGTTTTCACTTGTTGGGTAGTTTTAATATTTAATGGGTCCTTCTCAAGAGCTTGCATCATTAGATGCAAATCAATCTAGAGGAAGCAACCATGGCACCAAAATGGGCTCACGAGTTTGTTTCCAAAAAGTTTCATGAGGTAATATACCCCCTGCTCAGAAATCTCTTCCTGATGTTTTATTTGATTTGCCTGCTTTTGATAATGCTTTTTGATTGACTCAAAACATATAGCCTTATTGATTATTTTGTAGGTTGTATCCTTGCTGAATCCATAATTCGTAGTTGGGTGCAAACTAATTAGCAACCCCATGGCATCAAGTTTATAGGGATTCAAAATCTAACCAAGGGTACCCTCTTTTTTAGGTTCAAAAATCCTGAAAATTGTGTCGTTATTCATAAGCATGGCCCATGATATGTGAGAAAATCTTTTCTTATTTTTTCCCATCGGACTCATGACTTTATCGTTTCAAATAAAGCCAAACTAAAGGTCTATGTCTAGGTTAAATTTATTGGTTTACCTATGCCTTTTTGGCCTTTTTTGGAATAAGTGATTAAACCATTAGGTTATTTCATTTGTTTTGGAACTGACCATTTCTTTGTCGCCTACACAGAATGACACATCTATGTTGAGGTTGACCTTGCACAAGACCTCCACAAAACTATTGATGTCTATATTGGTGGGAAACATTTTACCCAGAGGGTGTTGTATATCAATCTTCCCAATACATGTTTAAGATGGAAAGGTCCATACCACATGATTAAGGATTACCTGCTTATTGCCACTTTGAATCCTCTAACCAAAGCTACACTTGAACCCCCCTGCCCCACAACAAGAGCTAATGTTAGATGGTAAGTTGTGTATTGAATAACTGATCACAACCGCAAATCCTTACAATTAATCGTAAGCCTTATACTTCTACTAGTGTAATCACTTTGCTGCCATCAAATCAACCC